>JAABNY020000001.1:19086390-19096439 GCA_015164015.2 Brevimyrus niger
GCTAATAAGTTGGGTCCCCCCCGTATCAAACTCTCTCCTGCAAGGGCGTAGTCATGCATCGTCGCATCCTTACGCGTATATTTTTTTGTTATTTCTTTATTTAAAATACACATAAAAATGGTAAACAGGAGAAACCCTTCGCTCCCTACTTTCATTTTTAAAATCACAGACATAAAATATTAAATGATCTGAAACGCAAAGCGACAACCGGAACCGTAGCAGAAACCCCTCAGAACGGCGAGCATTTCGAGCGTAAATGCGTTCTGGTTTGTAATGAAGCGGCAGGTGCGCTTTCAGGCCCGTATTGTACCCGGCCCACGGCTTTGGGCACAGAATGGATAAAAGCTTTGCTATTCTGCTACTCAAGAATATGAGCGTTTTACAATTGAGTCATTATAGTTCTGCCGTTTTTTCATATCCTAGCGCATCCCAGGTATTTTAACCAGCTTTCCACCGGACTCGATATGGTGGGACTGGCGGCCGACTGGCTGACTTCTACCGCCAATACCAATATGTGAGTACAGCCAGCACCCTCTCACGGCACCAGACCTTCAGGAGACAGGGCCTATCCTCTCTTACCTGTCTGTCAAAGACTGTAAAGCTACAACAGCATGAAGTAGGGAAAGTGAAAATTCAAATAGGAGTGATTTTAAGAGGCTTTCTATAATCTGGTGATGATGAGTGCAGAGGTGACATGAAAGTGTCACTATTTATTAGAATGGTGTTTAGAAAAATCAGACAAATAAATCTTATAACAAAATTTAGCAGCATAGTGACTCATTCAGGTCAAAGATTTCCATTTTTATAATTCTGTAAATGGGTATAAATAAAGCCACTGTTTAAATTTTCAGGCTGACTTCAGTCTGTATTAATTAAACACACATTTGCAATGCAAAGGTACAGAGTATTACAGTATATTGACAGCAGTGTCATTCTTAACACGGAACTGTTAATATTTGCTGAGAACAAATATCACCAGCAGCCACAGAAAAACGTGACCACGATGGGAAGGGGGCCGATTAACGTTTGACGTCTGTAACTCAGCTGACAATTTGGAATCTTCGATTACTAATTTTCTTAATCCGAGCTTTAAACTCTCTTGGTTACGCAATGGGAATTTTGTGGTGTAACCATTACCCAACATTTCCTTAATGTTTGAGGAACGTACAGCGGGCAGCGTGAACAGGAGATGCAGATCATGGCCGGCATCTTGCTTTCCTGGTTCCCGTCATGCAGTCATGTACTTTGCGTCTGCAGGTTCACCTACGAGGTGGCCCCCGTCTTCGTGCTGCTGGAGTATGTCACGCTGCGGAAAATGAGAGAGATTATTGGCTGGCCAGAGGGAAGGGGCGATGGCATTTTCTCACCAGGTAGGTGACCCCCCCTCTCGTTTTCCCTCTGCTTGGTCCTCAGCTGTCACCACTGCTTTTTGTTTTTCAGTGGGATTGACGACGTTCCCTAGGCGATGGGGATGGGATTGTTTTCTTTTTTCCCCCAAATCCTGTTTCAGAACAAAGACATTATTGTCATCTTTTCCTGGTTTTGCAACCTGACATTGTCACACAACACCTCTGGGCGTTTGAGTCCTATCACATGTGCTCTTCCTGCTCATGTGACTTTAATACAGACATATATAGCTCTGGAAAAAATTAAGAGACCACAGCAACATTTTTTTGTTTGCGTGTGCAAATTCTGTTAGCCTGTTATGGATTGTCCTAGCCGTGCATTTCATGCCACTTAATGTTTCCCATTCCTTTTCGGATAAGTTGACAGTCGTCTCTGGCATTAGAGAGTCGCTTCCCCCCTTTACCTGGCTGGTTTCTGGTTGTTCCCAGTGCCTCCTGCTTCACCTTGTTTTTGTATACTGCTGTCTTAGAGACCTTGAGCCTGGAAGCAACCTGCTGCTCAGCACAGCCTTCTAACAGCAGAACCACAATTAAACAAGTATTTAAAAATGCAGATCTGTTTAGAAAAAATTGAGTATCTTTTATTTTTTTCCGTAGCCGTATGTCCAGTTTACTCCCACGTGGCATCCAGCTGAGCTGGTGACCTTAAATTGCCCTTGAAGGCTAAGAGAGTGGAGGTATACATGACTGACCATGTCTGGGCACTGCTATTCCTGGGATAGGTCTCTTGCTGGTGTGAATTGCCATAGAATAAGCAGCTAATCGGAATAGACAGGAGGAATGATGTGACTTCCACTAAGCATAAAAGCTCCATCAACCACACATGGTACCGTGGAAAATAAGAGGTCCTGTTTAATCATCCGTCAGTGTGTCTCGCATAATTGCCTATATGTGGTTGCAAGTATTGTGGAGCCAGTCGCCGGCTGGGGACACCCTGGACAGGATGCTAATCTATCACAGTATACATACTATCGGGACAGCGGTTCACTTGAATCACGTCTATAGATCATGAACGCAAATGACACAGCGGAAAGGAAACCCTCTGAGGATTGAAGCCATGACCCTAAAGGCTTGGGACAGTGATGTTACCCACCGCCCTGTAATGCACTTTCTCTTTAGCAGTAAACAATGAGTAAACAATTCCCCAGAAAGGCCTGTCTGAGCATCTCCGGGGTTAGAAAGTGGTGACAGTCCTGTGTTTCCACAGGAGATCTTACATGGCCTGTGTCATTGTCTCCCCTCTCCAGGTGGCTCCATCTCTAACATGTACGCTATGCTGCTGGCACGATTCAAGATGTTCCCGGAGGTGAAGGAGAAAGGGATGTCGTCGATCCCGAGGCTGGCTGCCTTCACGTCAGAGCACGTAGGCCCTGCTTCTCCTGCGCACTTCTTCTGAGCGCTCGCCTGGCAAAATGGCCAAAGCTAAAAGCAAGAACACAGGGGCGCCGTGCAGAAGATATTCATCACATGGTGCATCATGTGTTAAATCACACAGAGAGACGCCCTGTATTTCCACCATGCCTCCGTTACATTAAGGGGGTGTTCCGGCCCCTAATGTCTCCTGCAAATGTGGTTCTGCCGTTCCATCCTCAGAATGTTCTAGAATATTCCATGGCAGGCAATAAACAGGAGAACAGGAACATTTTCGGAAATTAAATTGTTCAGCTGGATATCACACCATTCAAATTTCAATCAGAGACCAAAAGAATCTTTAGGATGTTCTCCATTTATTTGCAGTAATACAGGAAGATAGTTAATTCCTTCACCATTCCTTCTTTATTATTGCATATATGCACAATCCACAATTAGGTATTTCCACAGAAATAATAAACAGAATTCAGAGTAGATAGCTTGCGTTTATTGGTCAGTTCCTTTCTGGGGATCAGATATCGCCCTTCTTCTACAGAGCCATTATTCGATAAAGAAGGGAGCTGCCGCCCTGGGACTTGGCACAGAGAGCGTCACCTGCATCAAGGTAGACGAGAGGTGTGAGGAAACTGTCGCCCGCCCCTCTCCGGCACGTCACAATGGCGCGGCCCATTTTCATGTCAGTCGTCTACCCGTGGTAAAAACCTCTTTCCCCTCCACAGGGGAAAAATGATACCATCTGACCTTGAGAGACGATTGGTCGAAGCCAAGCAAAAGGTAGGGGGCTGCCTGAGGGGAAAAAAACACACACACACGGTGTAACGCTTCCATTGGTGGCGTGACTCATTTCAGTATTTTCCGTTGCTGCCCTTAAGGCTTACATGGGTCCTTCTGTCCTTCATAGTCTGGAGTTTAACCAAAACCACATCCCTAGAAGCCTCTGATGTTTTGCTCTGTTATTTTTCACCAAGCCACACTCCCCCAGTTTAATTCACTGCCGGAAATGAATCATTTTCTCTGATGTCTCATGTGATCTGGAACAGGCTAGTGCATGTTGCAGATTGTTTAATATAGTGAATATTCATTAGCCCTTCACCTGTCAACTGTGAATTGCCAAGGAGACCGCCGATACGTTAATATAAACAGCCGTGGCGTCTGTCAACGAGAGCGCAGAGCCCTATTGTTTATGTTGGTGCCCCCTACCCATTGATGGTGTAACCACATGTTTTCTGTGACAATGCTATTGGATGTTTGCCCAGGGCTTGGTGCCCTTCTTTGTGAGCGCCACAGCCGGCACCACCGTCTATGGTGCCTTCGACCCCCTTATCGCCATCGCTGACATCTGCAAGAAGCACGGCGTCTGGATGCACGTGGATGTGAGTTTGCCACCCCGCCACCCACCAGCTTCAGGAACCTAGTGACAACTAGGATACTTTGTCATTTTAAATCCATGATACACCAGATAATCTATCCTTGAAATGCAACTACTTACATCAGAAACTGCTATCTGCTGTCTAATATATTTGCCGACTTGAATGCATTGACTTCCCCGTTTCCACTGTAATCTGGCCTGAATTCACAGCAATGGATGAAACTCCACTGCAAATTAGAATAAAAACTGTAGCAGAGCTATCATTATTTTCTCATTTCACAAAAGAGCTTCTCCTGAGATCAGTGGTCATTTAGTGTGTGATAGGTTCATTCAGTAAATAGGGGCTCCTGTCGATTGGACAGACAGCGATTCTTTGTCAATGATCGCTTTTCTCGTGTTCATGTGTTTTTTCTGTAAAAAGTAGGAAAACACACTGTCCAGCACTTCACCCTAATACAGATGCTCTTTGCTTTGTAGTGCTTTAACTTCAACTTAAATTTCGAGTTTACGATGAATTTGAACCTGTTCCTGGGCAGCGATATTCTGTATGATGCTACCTACCGATACCAGGTGATGGGAGCATCAACGAAGCCCCACTTCGAGTCTCTGTAGCGATCTGCAGATTAAACATCACGTACAATGTTTAACGACGCATTGTACGGTGTTTTCTTCTGTTTAATCAAATAATTGTATTCATCTATTTACTTTTCAATTACTGATATTCAGTTACACTAAATATTTACTTATTTAGTCAGTGACCGTATATATATTTAGTTAGTCATTTTTGTACTCGTATTTGACTTACGATATTGACCACTTATGATGGGTTCATCTGAATGTAACCCCATTGTAAGTCGAGAAGCACCTGTATCTTGCTGCTAACTTGGGAACATCTCAGTTTATCTTACTTTTGACCTGAAGAACAGGGAAAGTATAATAATGATGTTAGTGGATCTTGTGGGAGGGGACAGCACGCACATGCTAATGTTCATGTGCTAAATGCCTCTCACTACACAGGGCGCTTGGGGTGGAAGCCTTCTCATGTCCAGGAAGCACAAGTGGAAGCTGAATGGAGTGGAAAGGTCATTGTGCTCAAAATTTTACTATCTGCACTAGAATTTCTTTCTGACCTGTTCGGTTTGCATACGTTATTTTGATTACTTGTACCACATTGTTCTGTATTTGCTTAACTTGGAAGTAATAACCTGTCAGTAAACAGTATCAAATTCTTTGGGAATAATAAAATAATTATTTAATAATGGTGCACTTTTCAATTTAGCATATGTTATGGAATAAACATGACAAATGGTAGCGAGATACAGCTGGAGGGGAGATTCATGGGAATGATGGATGAATGTTGATGTCGCTGGTTACAGGGCAGATTCTGTGACCTGGAACCCCCACAAGATGATGTCAGTTCCCCTGCAATGCTCTGCGCTGCTCGTCAAGGAGGAGGTAAGCTTGGCAAACATTCAAAGTCTAGCCTTCATGTTATCATGCTTCCTTAATTAATTGGAGCTAGCTGCTTTAACCATAGCGACTAATTGTCTTTGGAGATGTTTAAAAATCTCCACGTTGTGTATTTTAACAGATAAATGGAAAGCTTTTAAATAATTCTTGCATCTGAGTACAAAATGGAAGTAATGGTTGGAGGAGTCATCACCTCTTTCATTTACTGTTTCATCCATCCATCCATCCATGCATCCATTTCCTGTACCCGCATGTCCTGTGTAAGGTTCATGGGCATGTTTTTTAAAGAAATATTACTAAAGGGCAGCCTGGTCTCCAATCTTACGGTTTGCTGTGATTAACAGAAGCATTTGACTAAAAAAAGATTGCACTGAGCTGAAGTGCGCTGTACAGTGTACAGTCTCCTTCACACTGCTCTTCAACGGCCCCTGCAGGGACTGATGGCCAACTGCAACCAGATGCACGCTTGCTACCTCTTCCAGCAAGACAAACAGTATGATCTATCGTACGACACAGGAGACAAGGCTCTGCAGTGCGGCCGGCACGTCGACATCTTCAAACTGTGGCTCATGTGGAGGGCCAAGGTGGGTCATGTTTGAAAATGATTGGGGTTCATTTAGTCAGTAGCCACCCCTTAGCCAATCAGCCAATGGCAGCCCAGTATATGTTAATTGGTGAATTCATATTGGTCAACCCAAAACGTTAGTGCCTTGAGGGTTTCTATGCTCAGTGATATTCATCGATCGAGTTCCCCTTAACATGCATTTTTTTTTTCCCCCTCCAAGGGTGACATGGTTCTCTTCTGGTCTCATCTGACAGTGTAATTTATCATTAAGTCACGAATGATCTGATCTCCCAGGCAGAAAACCTGGCAGGCCACTGTAAGGGAAGCTTAATTTTAACGGGTCCCTCTTAGACAAAGTGCAATGACAGTATGTATAGTGCAAATAAGATAATTCTTTATTTATTCAGCCCACAACTAAACAATCATTTGCTCTGGTTCCTTTTCTCATTTGAAACATTCATTGTTTATCTTTACATTGTGTGTTGATATTGTTAATGTGCCCCCCCCCTTATCCTGTCTATCCATGTGTACTGTATATGTAGTGCCACAGTCTGGGGAAGGTTGTTTCGCGTCACTGTATGCAGTGTACTGAATGTAGCTGGTATGACAATCAAGCCTTACTTGACTTGACCACATAGAATAAGGAAAATGCAGACAGTGCCGTACCCCCCCTCAGGCAGACGGACAGACCCCAGGAACCTCAGATGGGCGAACAATGTTGCGTAGCTACTGAAGTCCCTGTTATTCCTGGCATTATTTCTGTAATCTTTTCATATCACATCTTTCCTCCTGCTCCCAGGGGACCGTCGGGTTCGAGGCTCAGATCGACAAGTGCCTGGAGCTTTCCGAGTACCTGTACAACCGCATCAAGAACAGGGAGGGGTACCAGATGGTGTTCGATGGAAAAGTAAGTCTCCTGTAATGGCCCCACCCCATGGCGGATGATGGTAACGCAGGTTAACCATTCCGGAACCTGAGGCCTGGGGATGTAACGGTCACCTGACAACCAGCGCAACACCCCAGCATGTTTCTTTCAAGCAGGCTTCATATTTTGGGACTGCGGCAGGCTTTGCTGCTGCTTCGTGTGGCAGCCGGCGTCTGCTTTTATTCCTACGGCCTGCAATTATGCATAACGAGGCATAATTACTCCGTGCTGATATAATGAGCGGAGCGGCATCTGTGCCAAGCGAACAGTATGCACTAAATGTGTAGGAGAAGAAAAGCAAAATACTCCATAGCAAGCATTTGGTTTAGTGAATATTGTTGCTTTTTTTTTGGGGGGGGGGTGTTGTTTTCCTGTTTTAAATCCTGATTAGAATTAGAATCTTATAAAAATTGTAGGCTTCAGGCAAAATATAAACAGCGCCCCATTCCACCCCCCCCGAAATGCCGCTTGGAATGCAGTGGAGCTGGAAGGCAGGGTGCTGCTCCCCTCGCTCTCCATGCCTTTCAGCTGTCAGAAGTGCCGCCTACCAGTCCCACTTCATCCAATTGGTTGACATCACCTGGGGGGGGAGGCTGATGGTATAACACAAAGCCACCACAGCACTACCAGGTGCATCACAGCTCCCCACCCCTACCCCCTCAACACACACACACACGCACACACACGCACAGGTTTGTAATTATATCTTTGTGGGGACTCTCCATTCATTTGTATGGGGAAAACCCTAATCCCAACAAGACAACCTTAATCATAAGTAAACAAACAAAATACGAGACTTTTGATATTTTTTGTTTCTTGAAATTCACAGATCTTTGTGGGGACCCGAAAAATTGTCCCCACAGTGTCAAAATAACAGGGTTTTAACACATTGTGGGGAACATTTGGCCCCCATAATGTTTTACAAACGTAACCCACACACACATACACATACACACACACACACATACGCATACACACACACACACACACACACACAGGGGCTAATCTGTTGCTATTAGTTGCTTTGGATAGACAGAAATATTAGGCTGTAGGAGAGCCGCGTCATGCTGTTTGGGGTGGTTAGGAATGTAGCCCTCTGTGCAGCCGCCGGGGCGTGATCGACAGGCCAGTCAGTCCCCTTCTGTCTCCTTCTGTCTTTGTGTCGTGCGCATCCCCTCCACCACAGCCTCAGCACACCAACGTTTGCTTCTGGTACCTTCCGCCTGGCATTCGCTATCTGGAGGACAAGGAGGAGAAGATGCGGCGCCTGCATAAGGTAGGACACACCCTCCCCTTCCCTCCAGAGGGGCCACCCAATTAGCAAGTGACAGGGGAGGGGGGCCCTCAAAGGGCCAGTCAGCTTTCAACTGAGGCCACTACCACTGTGGCCCCGCCCCTATATAGATATATATACATATATGCCTCTGCAGCCCCTCCCACCCCATTCGCTCCCGCAAATTGGCGGAGCCTCCAGAGAGGTTCTTAGGTGAGATGGACCACGTTCAGGCAGTAGCTCCACACAGACGGCGGCGTTGGGAGGAGGGACCTCTGATCTGCAATTAGGGGAGCAGACAGCGATACGTGCCAGTCATACAAAGGGGGCCCTTCTGCAGCCCCTCCATCCTTGAAAAATGGCACAAAAATAAACGGTCACACTATACTTGCCGTAGATACCTCGATGTGCTGCCGTACCCGTTCAACCAAGCAGGCTCAAATTAACCAGCATTTGGCCCCATTAAACTCGGGGGAAAATGTTGAAACTGCAGTTTATGCACTGCAGAACCTCTCTGGCGTCTCTGTAAGGAGGGAAAATGAGGTGCGTCACGCTTTTCCCTCGCGCTAGTGCAAGAAAAATTACCCTCTTTAACAGGACAGGTGTTTAGATGCATTTACTCAGTTACACAGTTAATGGTGTGTTTGAGTGTGCAAAGGTGCTTGTATTTTAATGTGTGTTTAGATGCATGGGGGGGTGTTTCAGAGGGGGGGGGGCACTTGGAATCATCTTCGTTATTCAGATTTTCAATTTATTTATTACAAGATTGCAGAGAACTAGTTCTATAGTATAAGATAGCTTCGTTTCTAGCTTAGCTCTATAGAAACATTTGTGTATCTGCATGGCTAATTAGATTTACTTTATTGCTTTTTTGGTCTTTATCCAGTTTCATGCTTTTGAAAATGCTGGACCAGCTAAAGCAAACAGAAATGGAACAAAATTTGAATGAAATGAAATAATTTTCAAGGTGTAAGTGTAATCTGGGCTCTGGTAATTACTGTATCAGAAGCAGAAGGTACCACAATGTTTTTTTCATTATACAATCTGTCTTTTGGTCTGTGATAATCGTTAGGCGCAGTGGGCATTTCTTTGCATTATCTGTGCTTTTAATCCTGTACAGTGGGAATCGAAAAGCTTATCAGAGTATAAGAGCAAAACCAATTTAAAATACTTTGACCTCAATGCATTGGAAGATTCCGAAGGATAAAAGGCTGCAGAACATCTGAAAAGAGACAACTAATTTCGAAAGTCACAATGGAAAGTCTTTAGATGGATAGAAGTCTCCTTGGCCATTCTGGCACCTCAGTTTGGCTTTGAGAGAGATAATGTCAACGGCAGGAAACTCAGGTCACCTATTAAAGCAGCTTCAGTGCAAGAGTGATGATGTCACTGGTTCCTTTCACAAAGTCCCTTAGAACATAATCAAATTGGCCCCCATGGCGCTTCGACCGGAAAATAAATTTACTTGCTCTGATTCCCCCAAGATAAAGCGTCAACTATGCTGTGAAATCTTTCTCTCTCTCTCTCTCTCTCTCTCTCTCTCTCTATCTATCTATCTATCTATCTATCTATATATATATATATGACATACATTCACCTAAAGGATTATTAGGAACACTTGCTCAATTTCTCATTAATGCAATTATCTAATCAACCAATCACATGGCAGT
>JAABNY020000001.1:19128194-19157565 GCA_015164015.2 Brevimyrus niger
CCCCCCCCGCGTCTCCATACCATAACTGTACAGCAGCGCTCGCTATATAAGCTGACGCGGCCCCTGCATGTCGTTTGGCCTGTAACACTGGATAGTATAACGCTTGACAGTCTGAAAGTTTAATGAGTACGTTCAGGCACAGGCGGATGAGCCCTTTGCATCCCCCCCCCCATGTTTGCGGCCGACCTTCCAGTCCTGGCGATTTGCGATGCTGGTCGCTAAATCCAGATGCATGGAAAACTCTGAGAGGATGAGGGGCCCAACCAGCGTCCAGTGTGCTGCTGTCACACCTGGGGGGCCGCTTTGTTGTTTCTGGGGCCCCGCATAAAAAGTCACTTTGGGGGCCCCCCCTTGGAAGTTACAAAAAGGAAATAAATTCCCAGCGAGTGGAGTCCGATGACTATAGCTGATTAGCAGAACATGCTGCTTTAGCTTCTAGTTACTGTTTGTGGCAAACAGGGGCCCCCAGAACCTCAGGGCCCCGCAGAAGTGCTGTTTGTTCCCATGTCAGCTTATAGAGCGCAGCTCCCGGACCCTCCCCCGCTCAGCGGTGTACCTCTGCATCATCACCTTCGTCATGGGAGCCAGCATACACCTGGTGGGGGACTCTGTCAACCACCGGCTGGTCCTGAGCGGCTACCAGTTGCATCTGTCCGTCCGGGAGAACCCCATCATCAAGAACCTGCAGCCGGCCTCTCTGGTAATCCGCCCGCTAGAGTGAGAGAAGGCCCGCCATTAACTGGAGCGCGTAGGAAATTTTTGAATGTTTTCAAATGAGTTGTATAAGCTCAGGCTTTGCATTCAATTTATTATTAAGTATCAATTTCAGACGTCTAGGTTGTGTTTTTGTCCGTTGGTCACTGCAGAACGGCATGTGAGAGTCTGGGGGTTGGATGCGGCCCTGTGCTACTGAACTCCCCTGCTGCACCGGTCATTATTAATCATTATTTCATTTTGACTGGAGCACCATCCTCAAGGGTACAACAGCAGGGCCTCTTACTGGATCGACTTCGATGTGATTATGAGTGCTTAACAGTTGCACAATGAGACTATATTCTTCCTAAATGCAGCATCAGTGCTGATCTCATTCCTGACAGGAAGCCCTTAATCAGTGAGTCAAGATGATTGACTTTCAAATTTCATACTGGCACTGTACACTGCAGAGGCCTCAATTACAATTAAAGTCAACAGAAAATATGTTTTGTTTGTTACAGACAGGGGAGGTTAGATTGGTAGATATGAGTCTTGTACAAGGAAATAAAAGGACTGAACTTGACCTGTCACTATAATTACGTTACCGACTTATTGCCCGATATATGGACAACCTCAATCGTTTTTTCTGACCTCGATATCGGCAAATTGAATGTTCCAAACGTTTCTGCCCTCTTGTTCGCTCGGGTCCCAGCAGGGCTGCACTGTCCTCGGATCGATCACACTTTCAGCATCAACACACCCGGCAAACCCTGTCATGTTTATGAACTGGGGTATGCGTGTTATAAGAATAAATAAATAAAAATTTTACTAAAACTAACCATACGTTATATAGTCACAGTATGCAAGGCGGGGTTCGAATCGTTAACGAAGACATTTCCATTAACTGAAAAAAAATAAGATATGGAACTAAAATAAAAACTACAGCTAAGTCACATCTATAAATATTGGTTCTGAAATCAACAGAGATAAAAATACAAACATGTATCACATACTTTCCATTACCTTTACAAAATGCTATATAACAGAAGTGAAGATTTGTTTGTCTTTGCGCTCTCATCCACTGACTCTCATTGAACAGATAATGAATGAGAGAAATGACTCCCCCCTAAAGTTGGTGCGATCCGCTGCCTGATGCCCCCTTTCTGTCTCACAGATCGACTCATTTGAGCTTCTTTACTATTATGATGAGAACCTCGGCCATTCGATGTGGTAAGTGGGGCCTCCCCGCCCTTCTGTGGGAAACTGGTACATTTCAGTGCTGTCCACTGGAGTCTTTCCATCACACTGTGTTAAAAAATTTCACTGCTTTTCTCACTGGTGGCGAGGGTAGTCAGACTGGTACCTCCTTATCGTGTGTGCATATGGGGGCCGGGGGCCAAGGGGGGGCCGTGTGTGGCTGGTTTGAATCCTGCGTTTGACGGAATAGTCATGTCTCCGCTGTGAACTTAACCCCTGAAAAAGCTCCAGAGGAGGTGGATAAATGACTGACCCTGCGGTCAGACCCCAAGCTTCACTATATATGTGTTTGGCTTTAAAATAAATGAGATAAGATATGGAAAAAGTAAAACAGTTCAATGTGCCCGTCCTAGTACAAATAACAAATAAAATTACATTTCAATGTACTGTTCTAATCGTCCAGCGGCAGTAAAATGTCCTCTTTTATCCACCCTGACTCTGCAGGTACGTTCCATTCTTCATCATCCTCTACGTTTACTTCACGGGCTGCTTCACAAATGTCCAGGAGGAGGGGAGGACGCCGCTGTCCTCTTGGCTCTTGTTGGGACCCAGCGCGCTCTACTATTGGTTAGTGTTTCTTGGCCCCGCCCATTACGTGTTTTCCCTGGGCAGGGATTGGGGAGTAGTCAGCAGGTGGTATGAGCTCAGCGTTTGTCATGCTTGATTGTTCTTTGCATCCATGAGTGACACCAATATAAGTTCTGTTGTTGTTGTTGTTGTTTTTGTTTTCCTTCATTAAATAATCGGTGGAGAGCTGCTTTCCTTGATCTCTCCTGGCTTGGCTTGACCTCCAGCTGCACTGAGCTGTACCATACAGGGGTTGATGTTTGTATCCTGAGTATGGGAAAGATGAAGGTGGTTTGTGGTTCAAGTGAGATGTGTGACCTCCCCCATTCGTTCGTGGTGTCCCCGCAGGTACCTGGTGACCGAGGGCCAGATCTTCATCCTCTTCATCTTCACCTTCTTCGCCATGCAGGCCACGGTCATGCACCAGAAGCAGAAGGGCCTGGTTCCGGACAGTAACGGGCTCTTCCTCTTCTATAGCTTTGGCCTGGCTCTGCTGCTGGTCAGCGTGTGGGTGGCGTGGCTCTGGAACGACGACGTCCTGCGCAAGCGCTACCCCGGCATCATCTACGTGCCCGAGCCCTGGTCCTTCTACACCCTGCATGTTAAGGGCCGCTAGCTAACCACAGGCCGCCACTGGGTGGCGCTCTTGCAGGAAATAGTGTTCTGGAGCCGACCAATCTTAAACCTCAAAGCTGTTCTAACTTAGCTACTCTAAGTTCCTCCTCCAGGTTGTTGGGGTACCCTGGCAGGATTGACTTCCTGTACACCTGCCCCACATTAAGGCAATATGACACTGAGGGGACAGTAAATATACTTACATAGTTACTAATTCCAATAGTCATAGGTAGAGGTTTGTTAGAAGCTTATGTATTTTAATGTTATGTATGACTGTTATTAACACTGACATTGTGTTTATAACTCCTGCATAATCTACTTACACGATGAACTGACACGGGAGTTGAATGTGAGTTAATTTCTCTAATTACATGTGGCCTTTTTAAAGATCCGAATGAATTTTTTTGTCATTTACTGCATATTTCAGGTGTTTTATTTTTAAAATATACAAGCCTTGTTTCTTAACTGCGCAGCTTACTTCATTACTTTCTGTTTTCGGGTCGCTTCGTAAATCAGCTCCTTTCTTCAACGTACACATCGGTTATACGTCTGCATGTATCGACGTTTTGTTACTGTGAAGCGAGACGTCTCGAGAGGACGATACTTCTGGCCGGAGAACAGTACTTTACGGTACTTCGCAGTACTTGTCTGAAGAAGAAAGTACTTCCCAAGGAGATTTGAGTCCGTGAACATCACAGCCAGTTCTGAGTTGCTTCTGTGTGTTTGGGTCTACACACCTAATTATAGATTCAGCTTCAGACTGATTCAGATCTGGATTTTGGTCAACCAGCCTTGAAGTCCGCATGCCAAGTTAATGAAATGAAACTTTATTTGCCATTTATACGATTACTGGAACACTGGAATGCGTTAGTTGTCATATATCCCATCATGCTCTGCTTTTTAAGGCACATATGTAGGTGAGAGTGAAGCTTGGGGTCTGAGCACAGGGTCTCAGCCATTTATTTGGTGCCTGGAGTGTTTTTATGGTTTTGACATTAGATGAATATCTGGTTATGAAAAAGAATCAACCTGAACTATTGATCCTTTGCAGTGAAAAAGTGCATCTTTCATTCAGTGCTATCGCTCTATCTAACACGAGGTCAGACTGCACGTCCACATGTGCCCGACAGATGGCGCTGCGTCGTCACAGGGACCCCGAAGGCTTCTAGGAGCCTCGCCTGATCCCCGTATGTAAAGAGCCACATGAATGTAGCACTGGGGACGCCAGTGAACCCCATAGCTTTCAGGGTTATCGGTCAGCCCAGCGAGCATGGCAGTGAAACTGTGCAGGGACTAAGGACATGTACACTGGCACGGGGGCTAAGGTAACGCAGCCATGTGGCAGGACTGACGAGCGGCGACCCCGGGGACCTGTAAGGCGACACCCGGCCTCATTTCCCAGCCATGTCCTCCTGCTTTGATAGCCGCTACTGGGATCTGAGTGGCAACCAGTCTGATTAGGCAAGTAGACACATCGCTCCAATAATATGCAGTGTGCTGGACAACATATTTTTATTTAAACTGCATTTTATCCAAAGTGGTGAATGTTTTTTTTTTTTTTTGGGAAAGCAGAGTCAACCAGTCGCTGGAGCCTTTGGGGAATAAGTGTCTCATCCAGGGGTCCAACAATGGTATCAATCTGCAGACCCTGGGAATGCAGTGTTTATAATGGGAAGCGTCTCATTGATACTTAATTCAGAAATACCAGGGCTCAGCTGGAGAGCATTTTAATGGGCTGTGATGATAATCATAGTCATCATTTTACATTTCGTTCTGAATGGTTTGATCCCATTGCTAGCCATCTCGCCTGCATTCAAATCCTGAATCCATGCAGGTGTCCTGCAAACCAGTCAGCCTTGAGGAGGTGAGACTGCAGTTCCTGTCACTGCATTACATCTGATTCACCATGACGGCTGTGTCACATGTCCCTAAACCTGGTAGGGGGAGATCTGTGGAGACTAGGGGTCAGCTGAGGCTGTCCCCGCAGGATCCCAACCTTAAGAGTGCTGATATTGTGGAAGTCTGCCAACACTGCTTAAAGCGACAGCGGATTACCCCTCTTAAGAAGTGCTGAGGTAAATACGAAGTCAAACGTTTCCGGGCCTCTACTGACATCTGCTGGCCGTTTTTATACCGCACGCAAACGCTCAGTGCAGCGCCCCCTCAGGTATGTGGATGTATCATCGTTCCTGTGCAGGACGGGGTCTCATCCGATCTGTCATGAAAGGAATAACCCTTTGAGCTTGCACATTTGCTGTACTTCCCATAAAATTTTCACTTAATGGCGAGCACTGAGGCTGGCAATCACCATTTTGGTTTGGTATAGTCTTGCCATTTCAGAAAAGAAGAATTAAAGGATATCGTACATCACAAAGAAACTACATTAATGAAGCCGGATATATAATAACTGCCTCAATATACTGCATTGATTTTATTTATTATTTTTTTTAACCTTTTATTTTAGACTACACGTTCCATTGAATCAATGGCTAATACGGGCATTTTTAATCAGCTCAGTTGCTGGAGAATTGTCTTCCTAAAGTGATAACTGCTTTTTGATAGCTTTGCGATTGCTAGAGGACTGCATTGAGTCCTATGACGTGAGTTTACTGTCATCCTGTCATCCCACAGTATAATTATACAATGTACAGTGACCTATGCCAATGGGCGCCGTAAGGGGGGTGTAGTTAGGACGATTCCAGTGGCTCCAGAGTGACAGGGGGCTTAAACAACTTGGAAAATAACTGGACTCTGGACTGGAGGGCCCAAGATGATATGCCTTCATGGGCCCAAAATCTCTAGCAACGCCCCCGCCTATAGGGACTACATTGCGACAAACATACAAGCGGTTACGAAGCTTCAGGCATAGTGCAATAAATGGTCATGTAATAAATGCAATGCAATAAATACATGTGCTATAAATCAAATACATTTAAGATGGAAAAATTTATATTAATATATACATTTTATATAATATAATATATTAATATATTATAATACTATAAGGGGAAATGGGATGTACTGAACCTTATACTGTCCAATATCTTTTTGGTCGCTAAAATGGATAAAAGCGTTATGATAACAAGCTGCGTGATTTTATTTTGTTTAATTTTCACCTGTACGAGGAGCTCGATTGATTTAATGATTGGATGAAGTCTGAAAAGGAAGCTACATCGCGGGCCATTTGAGCTGCGGCCAGCGACAGCGGATTATGTGACCGCTCGTGTCATGTGCGTGAGCGGCCATATAGAGACGCAGTATTCATTACTCATACAGATCAGTGGACTTTGGAGCCCGGACAATAACGGCAGGTAAGGGAAGGGTGCGCGATTCCGGTGGGCTGTCAGCGAGAGCGGAGCACGGAGCACGGAGCGGAATGGTAAGCGCTCTATTCGGTCACGGTGCAGTTCGGCGGCATAACTGCGTTTCGTGCGTTAATTATTTTGATTCGTTTTTTCAGGCAAAATTCCTGACGCAAGATCAAATAAATGGTAAGCGATTTGCATATTATACGATTACATTTCAAATATTGTCAATAAGTATGCTGTTTCTTATATTTTAATATAGAAAATATTCCAATTAATTAAATAGGGTAACGATATATACTCATTATTCATTTGATTTTCTGGGAAGTACGTAAAGTGTGGGTATAAAATGAAGTCAGTCTCGTTTAGTTTTATTGCAATACTTTACAGCAGGGGGTGGGTCAATGTGTTATCTCAAAGTCATTCTAGGTCCACGGTGTGTTAGAGAGACAGGGCGCCATTTAGCTCGCTAGCACCCGTCTTAATAATGCGGGGCCAGTAATGTGAGATTACTGTCATACTCCAGGCGGATAGCAGATTCGATGCCACCTGTCTTTCATTCACCCGGCCCTTGGAGAAAACGCTCCGCATTATCTAATTAAATTTGAAGAAGGGTACATCAGGAACAGGGGCGTCACTAGGTTTTAAGGACGGGGGGGGGCTTAGCCCCCAAGAGATACATACGATAGTGCACGAAGTGAAAGGGACCAACCGAGTTATGATCATATTTATGTGAATAGCGACAGGTTTATATTATTATTTCTTTAAACTCATATTCCTGCATCTTTATATTGAATTTGTCTGCACGTTCTGTAAAAAAAAAACAAAAAAACACCAAATTATTTAGGGGGGGCTTAAGAATATTTTAGGGAGGCTTCAGCACCCCTAAAATAGGCCTAACGACGCCACTGGTATAAACCTTTTTTCAATGGAAGTGTCCAGTATATTTATATTTTTCTTTTAATTAGTTTACTCAAAAGAAGAGAAAAAACTCTTTCTCGCTGCTCTTAGTGCTGCTTGATAGTTTGACAGTTCCTTTTGGTATACAAACTTTTCTCAAATCAGTTGTAAACATTTCACATTCTGTTTTGTGTGAAAGATTTTGATGTGTCAAATTCGCTTCCAAATTTTTCACAAATTCAAGTGAACTTTTTGTGTCGCGTTTGGTGCGAAAAGGCCTTTACTTGCTTAGAAAAGTTCAAAGATGATGCAGATAGTGCAGAGCAATACAAGAATAGTGCTAAATAATACAAAACCTGGACTGTGGGTCTCTACTGACACAAGCAATTGGAAGTCTTGTGCCCTGAAGTTCCTAATTCATTATTCATTCAATCCCGTGTCGAACGCCCTACCAGCATCCCTGAACGAGCTGGAGGACAATGACTTGGATGCGCTGATGGCTGATCTGGTGGCAGAGATCAATGCAGTGGAGGAGAGCGTGGCACAGGCAAAGAGTGCTGGTGGGGCCCCTAAGCCCCCCCCGCCAAAGACCCAAGATCATGCAGCCCCTCACCCCGCTGTGCAGAACAACCTCGGCCCCAGCATGCCAGCCCTCGCGCCCTCCCCACAACTGCCCTCTTTTGATTTAACCACCCTATCTCCGACAATCAAACCACAACTGCCGGTAAATTGGGGTCCTCGCTGTTGTTCTGTGCTGTTTATATATGACAAAAAAAACCTTAAGAACATTTATATGGAGCTGTCATTGAAATGCTGCATTCCAGAGAAGACAGTGTGACTTTAAACAGCAATGCTGGCCAACTATGGTAAAGTAGCATAATGACTATCACAGTGCAGTAAACCAGAAATGTGGTAGAAACACTAATACACAGACGAAGGAAAAAAAACAGAAAAGATGTGTTGGCAGTATTTTATAATATTTAAATCTCAATATATATAAATCTCAAAAGAAATCCTCTATTGTTAGCAACAAATTTAATCCTTAGTGATGGTGGGAGAGATCATATCCCAAACACTGGGAAAGTGCTGTTTATTCTTCTGTGACAGGTGAAGGTAAACACACACATTTTATTCCATGATTATTTGTTTCCCAGGAGGATGCTGAGGCTCAGGCCAAAGCAGACAAAATAAAGCTGGCTCTGGAGAAGCTGAAGGAGGCCAAAGTGAAGAAGGTGAGCATGGGGAGCTAGGCGTGGGGGAGAACATCAGTGTGTGCTAGGGTCCTACTGGCACCTCTGGCCTGGGGAGTCAGTCGGCTGGCATGTGAAAATGAAACAGGCACATCTCTGGACAGACCCTTGGTAGCACATGGTGTTGTCTTTGGCAATGGAACAGTCAGCTTCTATAACAGGTTAGATTCAATCCAGTGCATGGGGATGCATAGTCAGTCCGTATTTTTGCTCCCTCCACTTAGAACACTAAATACCTGGTACAGGTGTGATGAGAGCTGGGAGGGAGCAAAAATTTTGACAACCTGGAAGTCCCCGAGGATTGCGTTGAGAAATACTACAGTAGATAATTTGCTTCCAATAAATAATGTAACCCAAATGGTAGTTCAGGGTTGCAATCACAGTAATGTCAAGAAGAAAATGCATCTGTTACCTTATGTTTATATGATCACAGTGATCTCATGGAATGACCAGTCCTGGGGCCACATCTTCACATTGCTTTCAGTTCAGAGGCCTAGTGGGAATGAGTGAGAATCACTCCAAGTCCCACCGTTCATGGTGATGTCACTGTTGGGTCATGGCTGAAGAGTTGGCACGCAGTTTTAAGTGTGACATAATGCTATATGACAGAAGCTTAAAATATTTATCTTTTTTGCAAGAACCACTCACAAGTCATTGTGAATGAATTTCATTGGACTCTTAGCATGCAAATGGCTGACATTAGTCTTGGGAAATACAGGAAGTAGAAGAAAAAGGAAGCTGGGTCCCCACATGTCGTCTTAAAGCACACATAGATTCTATTGTGAAAGGGCTTCTTCAGAGGAAATTCCCTCTAATCTCTTATACATGTTTCCTTGGTGTAGTTTTGGTCTGTGCGTTTGTACTTGTTTAGTAACCATTTTTGTTTGTCTATCACATGAAGCAGTATACATTTGCAACAGCCCTCCAGGAATATGTCCCATCAATCCACCTCTTCTCCTTATGGGGGTCCAGTTATCAGTACCAGTTATCATGTGACATAATCTACTTTTAAATGGCACATTTTCCTCCATCCTCCATCCGTCCAGCTCACTGGTCTCCAGACTAAGAGGATACTTTCAATGTTACATTGAAACATTGCCCCTATCATTTAAGGTCCCTCCATTTGAGTAGCTCTTTAGGGTTTTGTGAGCCGTATCAGAGTGGATGACTCCCTTGAGGGTCATGAGCTTAACTAGCACACGAGCCAGGAGAGTGATGTCAAAGGATACCTCCAGTTTCCACATGTCCACATCTCCCTGACGTCTCGCCGTAGCTCGTCACTAAGGTCACCATGAGCGATGGATCTTCCAAGACCTTGATGGTGGACGAAAGGCAGACGGTGAGAGATGTGCTGGATAACCTCTTTGAGAAGACACACTGCAACTGCAGCGTGGACTGGACCCTGATCGAGACCAACCCTGAGCTAAACACCGGTAAGACGACTCGCTCCTGTAGAGTAGTACAAGTAGAACATTTTGCTAAGAGGATAATGATCATGAGTTCAAAAAACCGAGAACATGCATAATTATTACCTTCCCCTCTAATAGTTACTTTGGATAAAAGTGACTGGTAAATGTCCACAGCTAAAACTCTCTACGTTGCACTGCATGACATAACAAGTTGGGTAATTCAGGTCCAGAAAGTAAAAGTCCAGACCGGGATTTTGTTTCAACCAACCACTTGAGTACTCTGTGACTTTGACTCTTTATGCTCAACTGGTTGGTTGAAATGTTGAAATGTACTTCTATAGAAACAAAGATGGCACTTGACCAGTGAGCTGAATATTAAAGTGACTATTTACAAGATTATTTATGGGTGTGACACAACAGCATTTTGCCCCATTTTCAGACTCGAACCATAAGTGGAATGGGGGCAGGGTGGGGTGGAGCTTGAGTTATTTAAAGTGGCACGCTAAGGCTGCTGTGTCACCATGAGTCTCACCACCCAATGATAAATTTCCATAATTTCCATCCCAGAGTCTTGTGGAAATTTCCAAAACTGCCCCTTATTTTTTTCTGCTAATGGGCAATGAGCGGATATAGGTGTCGACACAAGCACAGGGCTTGATTGAGCCACCACTAGTTTAGTACATTATGCACTGAGCATAAGCGTCACCACGCCCACCCCCCCCCCCCCCCTCCCTGTTGATGCTCTAAAGTCAGAGGGCGTCTTTGTGGTCAACTGCAGGGCGAGGGGGGGAAGTGCCTTAACAGACACCCCTCAGAACGGTTGGTGTGTGTGCTTGATATAGTTGTTGGAGGGTAAAATAATAACATTGCCTTCTTTTTTTTATCAGAAAGAGGATTTGAAGACCATGAACATTTAGTGGAGACCTTGTCTGCATGGACGAGAGACAGCGAAAACAAAATCTATTTCCTGGAGAAGGTTGACAAATATGCAGTCTTTAAAAACCCACAGGTAATCTTTCTAATTTTTTTTTCTTGTATTGAAAATGTGTCGCCCAAATCATGTTCAGTGGGGCAGACACGGAACACGTTCGTACAGAGAATTACATGCTACAAGCCCTCTGACACAAGTGATCTCTGACCCTTAAAAAAAAACGAAACAGCCGCAGAAAGGTTAGGGGTGCGTGGGGAAGAGCCCCTCCCTTTACATAGACCTTCTTCTAAGCTCAGCTCCACCTTCTCCACTCTCATAACTCTGAAAGAAAGTGCTATATGGTTGCCAGAGTGATGTTTTACATATCCTCCTGTGGTGGCTTATGGGAAATCCAGGAGGGTGATTCAAAATTTGGCAAGAGATGAAAATTTTTTAACCATGAAGTACATTTCAGTGCCAATAAACCTGATCATGCTTATAGCTTCCAGTATACCTGCTGGCAACCAGTGATGATAAACACAACAACTATAAGCAACTCTTTGTATAAACAACAATTATGATCATGTTTAATGCAGCACATTACTAGAAATGTATACCCCAGGTGTTTATAGATGATTATAGATTCCATTAGTGTTTCCTGGTTACTAGCGAGGATGATGTCCGTTCATCAGTCAACATCACGCCTTTTGTTTCAGTGAAGTTCTTGACACATTGGACACCTGTTGTCTCATTCATTTATCTCTGTAGAACTTCTACCTCTGGAAGAAAGACAAAAAAGCTCTCCAGGAAGTGAAAGACAAAGACAAAGAGTTACTCCTGAAGGTAAGGATTCTCATTGCTCATCATCCTTGAGACACATCTAGAAAGCAGAGGGCTTATTCTCTCTCTGGTCTTAAAACAGACGTCTATCACCCCAAGAACAGGGGGTCATGAAGAATATGACCTTGGGTATAGTGCAGGGGTGGGGAACCTGGTCCATGGAGGGCTGGTGTGGGTGCAGATTTTTGAGATGACCTCTCAATCAGCCAATAACAGTGGGTTCACACCAGCCGCCCATGGGTCTGGTTCACCACCCCTGGTATAGTGGAACTATGAGGCTCAGGAACATAAAAGTGAGCTGCCACATCATGGCTTGCTTCCCAATGTAGGAGAATTTCTGTGGGACCTCCATTATTGTACCAGACCTGGAGGGAGTCCTCTATCTGAAGGAGGATGGGAAGAAATCGTGGAAGCAGCGGTACTTTCTGCTACGAGCATCCGGAATTTACTATGTTCCAAAAGGAAAAACCAAGGTGAGGAAGACTTTTGTGTAGCCCCCAGCTGTGGTATAAACCTACATCCCCACCCCCCACAAATTGCGGTTGACAGGATCGTAACCTACCCCCATCCCCAAACAAAAACACTTGTACAAACATTAGCCATGAGCTCGGGAACATTGTGGAACTAACAGAAGGGTGTTTTTAGCCCGAGGCTAATTAAAACATCTCGCTTTACCCCCCAAGCTAGATATCAGACACCGAGAGAGTATTACATATTGAAAAGCATCCGGGTCCAAGGATCCAGATTCACTTTTGGGTTTTACCAGTCCTGCCCTTGCTGGGACAGATACACTCCCTTAAATCTAATGAGTATTGATTTTTTTAGAGACCAAATTGAGTAGTAATTGCCATGATGTTCCATATGCTCGAATAAAAGACTCACAAACAGGAGTGAGAAGATCTGTGTTCGTTGCCGTGGGCACTGTGCCCCAAAGCCCCCACCTTTCTGTCCTGGGGGGGTTAAAGGGGCCAGTGTAAGCAGACACCACAGGACCGAGAGGGTCATACCATTATTGGTCTGAGATGACCCCTAAGGACAGCCTGACAGGGGCTGATTTAAAGCGACCTATTAAGATACCAGAGTCACACTACATCGCATTTACACTTAGCATCATCATCTTAGTTGTGCTTTCTACAGAGTACATAATTTTAGCATCAAATTGGCTGAACCGCACAATGTGTGCAGACATTAGTGTGCATCGGAGGAACAGGGGCTGTGCACTGCAGGTAATACAATCTTCTGGAGATTTGTGGGACTGATAGCGATTAACAGGATTGCTGCCTCTTTCTGGACAGACTTCCCGTGACCTGGCATGCTTCGTGCAGTTCGACAACGTCAACATTTACTACGGCAAGGAATACAAGAACAAGTACAAGGCGCCCACAGACTTCTGCTTTGTCCTCAAGGTAAGCCAGTCCTCCTTAGCAAGGCCACTAGTTCACCTCGCTCCCTATTGTCAGCAACTGATAGATTCGGTAATGCGTTTGTCATATGGACAAACAATATGAAAGAATATGAAGTTTAGGAATATGAATTACCAAGATGTGTTCGTAAAATTGTCAAACTCCCTCCTCCACACACACACACACACACACACACACACTACTGTTTTCTGGTTTGCTGTTACATAAATGAGCCAAATGCCTAAAACGTTAACCGTGAGATCATGGGGGGGGGGGGGGGGGGGTCTCTCCCCCACACATAAGCAAAGTACCTCAGCTAATAATACCATTCGAAATCCTTTCGGGGTCATATACAAGCAGCATTGTTATAGAGCTGCTTTAACTCCTTGGTGGTGGGTTTTTCACTGCATAAACGTGGTGTGCTACTAAGTCTGCTTCAGCCCAGTTGAACAGTAGGATTCTGAAACCCTTTGGTCGGGTTCTCTTGAAGCCGACTGATATCTGCAAGATGACAAAACGCAGCAAAAACAAAACGCAGGAAGGTTTGATATACACAAATGTTGCCGAAGGAAAGGCACGAAACATCTCCTCCATGTCCTCCAGACACCATTCTTTGTCCTACTGTGCGTTTGAGAAACCCTGGGCTACTTCAAGTTTAGTGTAAGCATGACTTTGTTGAGCAGGACACCAAAAGCATGTTCGGTCACCTGTACAGGAGTTCCGGAACAAACAGTGATCTCATCCTACACAAACAGGCAAAAAAAGCAAGGCTAAGAACTGGGTTATACACTCTGTTTCTGGTGCGACGAGACTGTGTATCGCCGTTTATGACATGGACTGTGCTGCTTCATAGCAGTCTGAGAAAAACAGGAGGGCTGATGGGCTGCAGACATTTCCTGCTGCCAGTCTGGGTCCGAGGGCGACACAGTCACACCACACGCAGTTCACGAAACTGCAGGGCGACCGAGGATGCCGATCCACACTGATGCACGCTCCACAGCATGGTTAACACCTACAAGCTTGCTAGGCAAATGTTGGCCGTCTTTACCAGCTTTACCAGAAAAAAACCTCTACCCAACCCTATGATAAAGATGTTAACATGAATGTTTGTAATAATGAAAGTCACAGTTTTACTGGGGCATTAGGGGTAAATTGTATGTACTTTTTTCTTTTCTTTTCTTTCATTGCTACAAACCTGAGGTGAGGAAAAAGTTTGTACTTGGTATTACTCTGGTGTTCGTTATAAAACCTGCCAAAGCATCAATACTACTACTATGAGAAGAGAATGGACTACAATCAAAATCATATCTCTAGATCAGTACATCCATAAACATGGGTTCAGTGAAGGGATGAATCAAAATCACCCATATTTCGGCATGTCCCAGACAATTTGGGACGGTTGGCAACCCTAGACCCACAGTCAGTCCATGTGTTTGCTCTCTCTGAGCTCCTTACCAGACATTCCACATTTTTGCTCCCTACTGAACTGGGAGGAAGCAAAAACATTGACTGTGGGTCTGTGGGTCCCTAAGGACCAGACTGGGAATCACTGATCTAGAGATGAGCATGCATCGTACGGAACCACACCCACGCACTGAGAATTCGCTTTTCCAAGTCTTGTAGTGATAATGTTTTAAGGAGGGTACATCTAAACCGGGGAAATAAATACTGAAAGCGTAACTTAAGTAAGAGACTTCGTTTTCTGACATCGGCTTTGTATTGTGACGCTTGGCAGACAGATGCATCGGGGCTGCGACGGCGAAAGACAAAAGGGACGATTTTGCACGCAGTTTCTCATTTTATAATATAGAAAAGGACTGTGCACAAAGCAGCAATACACAGAAGCCGAGAAACACAGGGAAGTGACAATAAGAACAGTAGGGCACACATGATGGATAATTACACATCACTAGAGCACAAAAGGATTAAACATACATTACAATATGTACAGGTCAAGGTACACGCGAAATCAGGAGCACAAACGTTTACACATTACAGGACACATACAAGGGTTATTTACAAGTGTTCCCAGCATGCTCAGAGCACTTACTGAGCTCCAGTACGCGGAGCCATCTCGGCGGCGGCGTAAACAATATTTATACTTCCATCTCTACGGATTTCACTGAACTGGGGGGGAGGGTAAACTCTGACGCTTTTGCGCCATCTGGTGGCCATTATGGGGAAGAGCAGCAGTGTGTTTTTTAGAGATAAGAATCTGGGGGGGGGGTTGTCCTCTTATTGCAGAGTCTTACAAAGGGAGTTGCTCAAAAAGGTCAAGAAGAGCTATGCCACTGCAGAACCATGAAGATGTGGGTGTTACCCACATTAGCGATTAGTGGTCCAGCGGTCTGCAAGAGTGATCGCCACTGCTGGAGGTGCCATCGCAGGATGTCACGCTGGCATGTCACCGCTGGTTTCACGTCTTTAGTGACTCAAATCTTCCCTTTCCAGCACCCGCAGATCCAGAAAGAATCCCAGTACATCAAGTACCTGTGCTGTGATGATGCATGGACCATGACGCTGTGGGTGACCGGCATTCGCATCGCTAAGGTTAGCCTGACACCTGCGTGGCGATAATGTGACATTAAGTAGACGCCCTAGCTGTCTGAGGCCCAAAATACATGCACTTTTCATAGGATATGGTTCATGCATTATCAAGATTTACAGATGCAGACGTACAACTCATCTAAAACATTTAAAGCTTTAGTAATGAAAGGAACAAAGTGTTAATGAGTTATACTCAGTACAGAGTCACACTCCGATGACCTGATAAACTACCTCCCCCCCTTCTCAGTACGGGGTGAAGCTGTACGATAATTACAAGGCCGCTGTTTCGAAAGCAACAACGTCGTCGCTCTTTGCTAACCGTGCAGCCCCCCCCACCTCCACGTCCTCCGCTACCCCTGCTGGTAAGATCCTACCTTCTCATATTATCCTCTCTACACCCTGCTTCATTATCACTTGCTTGAGATCTATGAATGGATATAGTGGCTCAAAACGGGCGATTCTCAGCTCGCGTTCCCTTCTGATCCAGCTAAGACCCCGGCTCAGGCCAACGGACATGCAGGGCCGCCCCCCCTCGCCACGGCGTTCTCTGAAGCCTGGACCCAGGCTGAGAATAAGGTGAGTGGACCGTCGTTACAGCATGACAATGAAATGTTACTGGTTCTATGCTGAATTCATCTACGCATCCACAAGCTTCCATGAATTGAGACATGTGACCTTGCGAGGGAGAGGGCTGTTGTTTCTGGGACCCCATTGAAAAAGTCACCTTGGGGCTGTTCCGCCGACCCCCCTCAGATGCTCCTTAATGCCAGGCAGAAGGAGAGGCCCAGGGTGTGATATATCAGTAGGCCGTGACTCGGTTTAGTTTCAGCTACTGCTACAGTTAGGACTCACGCTTCGAGTCAAAGTTTCACTGCAGTTGTGACTCTCAGGCAGTGCCTGTGTCTTTAGCGAGATTACCAGTCCCCTGCGAGTATGAAATGATCTAACGGCGAATGCACTTCTCCACCATCTTAACAGGATCACAGTGACCTGTCTTCTCTGCCACTGCCACCTCCGGACCTCAGCCTACCGCCTCCACCGCCTCCACCTCCGGCTCTGCCCAAGAAAGACAAACTTACCGTACAGCCACAGTCCGGAAACCTCCCCCCACCGCCACCACCAACCATGGATTTTCCACCCCCACCTCCAGACCACCTGCTTGAGCTGCCCCCCGACTTCCTGCCACCCCCTCCTCCGGCCCCCGGTGAACAGGAATCACATACTCTCCCACCCCCTCCCCCTCCCCCTCCCCCACCCGCACCTGCAGTGGTGCAAAATCCAGCTCCTGCACCAAAGAAGATGAGCCCTGCCCCCCCACAGAGGATGGCCCCTGTTGCCACAGCGCCCGCTGGTGGAGACTTAATGTCAGAACTGATGCTAGCGATGCAGAAGAAGCGAAAACCCCTATAAAGGAGGTCAGGAGGTTCAGGGTCTGGGAAATATATTTATACATATTTTAATACAACATGATAGTTAGCATGTATCATTTTTATAAATGAAAAACCTACAAACTTATCTTTTTGCAGAAAACTAAAAATAAAATATAACATTTAAATCATACACAGTTCATTAAATTACCATACATCAGTTAACATAACTTGGACAGTCATTGTATATACATTTTGAAGACAATATTCCAATTAAAGCCACTCAGTCAATTTGCTTTCCTGGATGTGAACGATCCACTACATCTGTGCCAGGCGAAAAAAACTCACTCCATCTTGCTGAAGTCAAGTGACTGCTAAACAACCAGCATCATCAGTCTATGGGCCAAATACATCTGCTGACCCCAAGGTTCATCAACGGCCAATCAGATCTCTTTGGGAAGAGCAGTTGACAATTCAGCTTATAATGAATGTGTGTCAGTAATTCAAATCTTTAAAAACTCAACAAAGGACTGAACTACTACTAATACCCCCCCCCAAGCCTTACCCCCCTCTTTCTTACCCCTCCCATCATAAAGCTGGGCTATGTGCACAGGCTCATCGCCAACCATGAGTATACAGACGAAAACATTTTTCATGGTCTATGTTTCATCAGGATAATAACCATAGTTTCTCCCGATTTCTGACTGGACTAGATAAAACTTTCTGCTGGAGCAATAACTCCCCCTTCACAAGCTGTAAGTACTGTTTCAACAGCTGGAGGTGCTTTGCTGATGTCATTTTCCGTAACCTGATGTCACCACTGTTGATTTACTGATGTCCCACTTTTCACTCCCCTTTACATGTATAAGTAAGGGTTTGCCTTGGTCAGTAAAATACATAAAAATAAAAACATTAAAACAAAATAATAATAATGATAAAGTGGTATTCAAATTGTCTGCAAAGTGAAATACAGCCCGTCTACATTTCCACAGTTGTTAAAAAAGGTTGCAGAAATACATCCATCCATCCATCCATTCTGGCTTTGAGAAACATACCTTAAACAAATTTTTGTCCAGATCAAGTAGGGAAAAATGATCGAATCCTCCATTTAAAATAAAAATCTCTGGTTGCGGGACTGCAGTGGACGAAGCGGCAACGGCTTAAAGCCACGGGAGAGCAGCTGGTAGAACTCCAGCAGGTTCTCCCAAATCCTCTCAACCTTCTGGGGATCTGAATCAGGCAAGAGGACTGCCAGCCTGTTCCTAACAGTCAAGGGTGAGCAACTGCCTCCGGAGGAGCCTCAGAAGTCTCTCTGAATGTCTCAGGTCTCGGGACATGAGGAATGCCATCTGCTCAGAATACGGAGCCCCAGAGGGGGATCCAAGGGGGTAGGCTGCTGGGTCAATTACAGAGCTTGGTATACTTCCACGTTCAGGGAGAGAGGACTGACCCAGATCCAGCCAGGACAAAGGGGTTTTATTATACAAAACAGAACTAGAAACAAAACAGAACCACAAGGGGTTAAACTAGGAACTAAGAATGAAAATAAAGGTGGAAGGGAACAAGAACCGAATACAAGGAGGAGGACTCTCACCGGTCCATACAGGGGTGACGACATGGACTGCGACAAAAACACTGACCTTCATGAGCAAACTGGGGAATACAGTGAGGGCAGGTTAATATACACATGGAGCACAATTACTGTCTGACAAAAGGTTGTAGCTCTGGTATAGTTTTGTTCCCCAAAGTACAAACAACATTCATGTACCCCCAATAGTACAAAAATGTTTCTCAGCGTCCATTTTGGTACCTTAAATTATACAAAAAGGTACATTAATATCTACAAGTAGGGTAGAATTGGTAGACCCTTGCGGGTACAATCCTAGTGACAAGTATTTTTTTCTGAAAGTGTAGAGACAGGTGCAGACATTTGACACATTATTTTGATGATAATTAGATGCTTAAGAAATGGCCAGCAACACCTGCTGGCCAAGGAGAGACAATACATTTTCATTTGGATTGAGATCTGGACTGTTTGCTGGCCATGTGATTGAGATGATATGCATTTCCTGAAGAAAAGCTTTAACACTTTATGCTCTGTGGCAAGACGCATTATCATCCTGAAAAAATGACTGAATCATCACCCAAAAAAAAGTATTGCTGTACATCTGTGTATTGACTGGTAATGACTGCCATCTCCCCTGCTCCTTAATATGACATACAACCCCATATCGTAAGTGACTGGGAAAATCTGCTTGTTTTCTTCGGGCAGTCATCTTTACGTTTCATCACGATGGCACCAGACAAAAGCTCCAGCATCATCTCCTTGGCCAGCTGAATATCACTTTCATCCAGTCAGCCACAGTCCATGACTGCTTCTCTTCAGCCCACTGTAACCTTGTATGGTATTCTTTTAGCTTTTCTGTATGTCAATCAGCTGATTTCATACAGTTCTATCACAAATGTTGACTCCTGTTTCAGCCCATTTATTTCTCAATTGTTTTTTGTGCATTTTCTATTTTTAAGGCATATTGCTTTGATTTTCAATCCTGACACTTTGATGTCTTTCTTGGCCTAACCACTTGTTTTTCTTATATAATCTTCCCGTTTTTTTATAACTGCACCAAATTTTAGAAATAACTCACTGGGAACAACCAACATCTTTTGCCATACACCATTTTGGATTTCTTTCTTGAAGTTTTATAATCTTTTCCATTGTTTCAAATGACAGCTATTTTATTGAATGTCTCCTTTCAATTAGTCAAGTTCAACAGCTAATTAAGCCCTGTAAGTACTCTCTTTTAACTGCAGACTAACTTGTATTCGCATTGTTTTAGAAATGCAAATTACAAGTTGACCCCATAATCTTTTACTCTACTTGATCTTGACAAAAATAAACCTTCCATAAAAATTAACTTATTTTTTTTTTGTTGAGATATGTTCTATAAAGTAAAAAATTTCAGTTAATAAACAAAAATCGTTTTGTGCCCTGTTATTTGTTTATTTGCTACAAAGTATAAAAAAATCTAAGAGTAATCTTCTAAGAGTAATGACTCCAGAATATTTTGCCATGGGTTGTATACTCCAGTCTTCACATTTGCACAGAAATATCTGAGGAATTTGTGTAATGACATGAAGGTCAGTTGCACTAATGAAGTTCACATTTACATTTGGTTTATAATCTAGCATAGTATTTCCAGATTTCCAGGTGAATGGCTGCCTGAGAAATGATGACATTCAAATCCCTTCAGGAGATAATTCTTTGTATGATTACAATGCTACTTATGTGTTGGTGTATTCACCAAGTAAATGGGCCAGCTTAATCTCCCAGCTTAACTTTTATGAGGAAAAAAATACATTTAAGACTGAAGATGGTTTCAGTGCATAAAGAACACATACAGGTGTAAAAAAAACTGTAGAACAGGTTGTACCATACCCGATGGCATTAATATCGGAGCGTAAGGGGGTTGTAATAGTTCACTATTACTTAAGTAGTGAATGAAATCCTCCAACCTTGATCCTAGATCGTCCTAGGGACCATTATTAAAGATAATTATTACAACTGAATTACTACATTACTCCTCAGGTTAACGCCCAATATTGTCACGGGAAAGCATTTTTAAAACGACATGCTTAAGAATATATGTCGCTACTTCCTTAATTATTGACGATTAACGCCAATGAGACAATTAACTCTAATGGGTTTATTACAAGTTTTCACAGGCGATTCTGTATAAAACATAAAAAATGTCACTCAAACCTCATGAGGGATTATTCCACGACACAATAAAAACTGCGAATAAAAAGAGTGACAAGAAATATAGAAATTGGAATATTAATTACTCGCATTATATTCAACTGTCTCTGATTGACGCCTAGTAATATTCCACAGTCCTCTGTTGGCTTGAATTTTTGTGTCGTTCTCTCTGATTGGTACAGTTAAATACTTCGCTATTTGGGATTGCTGTGTCGTAACTCCTCTTGTCAGTGATTGGTGCGTAGTTTATACTTTTCTGTTTCCTGGTTGGTCACGCTCCGAACGTGAATTCCGTTTCCGTCTCGTAACCTGCACTGGAGCGTTTACGGGCAACATGGCGCTCCCATTGAGCCGCTACTGGAGGTGGACTTTAGGGAGTAGTGCCGGTATATCCTTATTAAATACTGTATGTAGCGGTAACGGACGTCCTGCTGCTATTGCGACCGCGGCGGTGAGGAGAAGGGCTAAACAGTTGATATGGGGAACGAGTTGGCTTAGGAAATTGCAAGACATTCACTAGGCGTGCTGTCAGCCCCAAGAAGGTCAACCGGTAGTAAGCTTGTATCAGTGCAATACTATGCACCTATTAGTTGCTTATGGACCTACCTGCATGTGTTAAAATTGAGGCAGTATAACCGCCGAGTATTAATATTTGTCTTCTGGCTAGGTGGCTTCATTTAATTTGTTTAGAGATTTTTTAGGCAGCAAACTGGCGGTAAACGTTATTACTGTTTAGAACTAGGAAGGTCAACACTAATATCTTGAAATTGTTGCTTCGGTGGCTGTTGGCTTAGACAGCTAGTCTAACCAGGTGAAGTCGGTGTCAACTTGTATGTAGCCGGCTGGTTTAATTCAAAGTAGATCTCACGCTGACAAAAAAAACCATGCATTTCTGCATGTAGTTGGACAGCACCAAGCCATGCTGATAAATATATATATTTAGTGGACTTATAAATCGTTTCATATTCGGTCATAGCAAATGATCGGCTTTCATATAACTAATTTATTTCAGATTTTATCTGGGGACAGGCTTGTGAATCTAGCGTCAATCAAGAAATTCAGAAGTCTTTCGAGGTAAATTCACGATGTTTTATGACCTTTTTTTTCCTTCAAATGTAGCAAAGGTGACGGGGGGACGGCTTACCGTGGGTTTAATTTGATTCCCTGTATCACTCAGGCATGATTTCCGGTCGCTCCCCGGTTCAGGAAGCGCCTGGACCTGCAGGGATGTTCACAGCGATGCCAAAATAAAAGACCCATTTGAGCTTGCACAGAAAGACTTGAGGAACTTGTACGATGACATCAAGAAGGTTAGTGTCTTTGGTGTTAATGAAGTTTAACACTTGCTTGATGTAGTATAATTTTTCCAGGTGAAAGTTTATAGAATAAAGCATCTGGCTGTGACATTCATTGTTGTACATTTTATATTGACTATAGAGGCAATTTTATGTAACTTTAAATACACAAGTAAGCATTTGGTGACTGACTCGGATCTAATACTCAAGTACTGTTTTTACAATCTCCGGCACTAATTAGTGTTTCTGTGTGTTGATTAATGTGCCCTTTGCAGGAGATGTTCGTATCTGTTGCAGAGCTAAAATCTTTGTGTGACTACTACTTTGACGGGAAGGGTAAAGCTTTCCGGCCTATGATAGTGGTGCTGATGGCTCGTGCCTGTAACCTCCACAGCTGCCGAGATGGGTAGGTATGCAGTAAAGCAAGATGAAATGCTATAGGGTGGGAGGGTTAGACGTGTTCAAATACCCATGTATGGTACTAAATAATTTTGCCCGTTGGGTTTTGTTAGTGATCTTCTGCCAGCCCAGCGCTCTATAGCGATGATCTCAGAGATGATCCACACGGCAAGTCTGGTTCATGACGATGTTATCGACGGGTCTGACATAAGGAGAGGCAAAACTACCATCAACAATGTCTGGGGCGAGAGAAAGGTCAGCCTCTGAGCATGTGGTCATCTCTCTGGCTTCTTAAGTGCCCTCAGATATTCCACAACTTCTCCAGTGTTTCCAAATTTACTGCCGAAACCACAGTTTCTATTGACTAAAAGAGAAACATGTCTCTGAGTACCAAGTGGACCCCCAGTGTTTATTATGGCAGATGGATCCCATACTGTCTCTACCTGGGCTTAAGTCCTTTGTTTTTAGAGGGACAGATTTGGTCCATGGGTTTTCTTCTCTTGTGCTTTGCAGGCAATTCTGGCTGGAGATTTCATCCTGTCTGCAGCCTCCATGGCTCTTGCCCGGATTGGCAACAACACCGTAGTAGCAGTATTGTCTCAAGTCATTGAGGACTTGGTGAGAGGTAATTCATCCCCTTTCGTGCTTATGTTTGGAAAGGACTTCATTCTAATCTGCTTGACGGATATACTTTGCATAATTACAAAAATCACAACACTATCCCTTTTCCTCTGGACAAGACCGACATTGAGAGTTGGGATTTATACCAGATTTGAACTTTGCAGGTGAATTCATGCAGCTGGGATCCAAAGAAAACGAGAATGAGCGGTTCAAACACTACCTCGAGAAAACCTTCAAGAAGACCGCCAGTCTGATTGCGAACAGCTGTAAAGCAGTATGTACGTCCTGTGATTGCAGTGACTGTGTGGGATTGGTGGGCACAGAGTCAAATGTAGTAACTTGGCTGTTCTCTCTTGCATTAGGTGTCGATTCTTGTTAGCTCTGACCCTGAGATCCATGAAATTGCTTATCAGTACGGAAGGAACATCGGAATCGCATTTCAGGTAATTCTGTTTCTAGCTGTACAGCATAAGTGTGCCCTGCTGAATTGTCTTGTACCTGGAGGCTTTGATGGCTGTACCTTGAAGACCTTAAATTTCTCTTTCTTGGTACACATCATAAGTAAGCGGCCCTCCTCTCCCTTACCCAACCTTGGTGGTTTGTCCCACAGCTGGTGGATGATATACTGGACTTTACATCATGTGCAAACCAGCTAGGAAAGCCCTCTGCTGCTGATCTCAAGCTTGGCCTGGCCACAGGACCAGTTCTGTTTGCCTGCCAGCAGGTAGGATTGTGTGTGCGTGTGACTTGCTGATCTGTCATCTTGGAACTGAGCAGGACTGGCTCACCACAAGGTCCAGATATACTTAATATGCAAAGCTGACATTTACTGATTTGAAATGCTAAATTTAATTTGGTTTTGTTTAAATATCAATTGTTCCCGGGGATATACCACATTCATGCATGCAATCTGTTTTGCATAGTCATACGTACTTGATTGGCTCTACAAATAATTTTTCCCACCACTGGCAGTTTCCTGAACTACATGCAATGATCATGAGGAGATTTGGCTCCAGTGGGGATGTAGACCGGGCCTGGCAATACGTTCTGCAGGTGAAGTCGGACTCGTGACATCAGATTGGTTTGTTTTTGAGGGGGTGGGTCTGCCAGGCCACTCACACATGCCGTCTCATTAGAGCGACGGCGTCCAGCAGACCCTGTATCTCGCCCAGAGCTACTGCCAAGAGGCCATCCGGCAGATCAGCCAGCTGCGCCCATCCACGGAGCGAGAGGCGCTCATCCGGCTGACGGGGCTGGTCCTGAGCCGGGACAAGTGATCACTGCCCCCTCCATCCCACCCACAAGCCAGGCAGCTCCAGGATCATGTGGCGGAACAGGAGGGACAGCACTAAGCACGAGCAGGGGGAACCCTCCCTCCCTCCTACCCTGCCTGACCCGCCAAAGGTTAACAAGGTACAAAAGATGATTAAGGCAGCGCAGTACTACATGCTCCGTGTCAGTCCAACATGACTGGGGAGGGACTTTGACTCCTGGGGTTGGCAGGAGTAGAAATGTCACTGGGGATTCAAAGGCCTGTGAGATTACACAGCTGTGCCCGTATGACGAGGGTGTGGTGCTTAATGGTTTTTGATATTCAAGGCCTTAATACACTTCTGTCATGTATTCAAATAAAAATGATTTTTATTAAGTTGTCTCTCCATCCACTACAGTAACATTTGGATATAAGGGTTATTTATTATAAAAGTCTGTACATACAGTTTCAACACTTATATATATACAAATTAAGGGGGACAGTGGCACTTTTTTCCCATGTATTCCACACTTGCAGCATTTCTCAAAGCTGACTAGTAGCCAAGGCATTCAACACAGTTCTGAAAAGGATCCATGACCAAGTGCTTCACTTATGGTCCTCATTGCTTTGGGAAGAAATGTGGCCAAAAGGCTGGACATATTAAAAAAAGGTACAGATCCAGTAAGACACCTCAGTAGGTGTCTGTACAAAACAGTGGCCCACCACCAGTCATCACGCTAAATCTCTGGGGCTGAACAAACCCAGCTTCTGGCCTGCCTACTAAAATGCCACATTCACAAAACCTACACTGTACACCTCAGAATTACTACTGAAGAATGGGACCAACTTTTATACAATAAACCTGAGTTATGACAACCTAAAGTCATGAAGAAAAATTCTCTGAATATATATGAATACAAGAAATGATTGGCTAGTCCACTGATTGTTTTTCTATGTCAATGTCCTCCCACTCCCATTGCGTTGGTCAACTTATTGGTTGCGGAAATTAGAGCCTGACCGATTAAATCAGTGTGGCAATATTATCGGCTGATTTGCAGATAAATCAGTATCGGTATTTAAGGCTGAAATGATTTAAAAAAATTAAATTAAAAAAAAGACCGATCAAACGTAAGACTGAACATATATCTAACCAAAATTTGAATAAAAATGCAAGAAAATATATTAAAAGTACAATCTATGACAATAAAACAAGCTGCATTATGTCATGTTATCTTGGTGAGGAATTAAAATAACTACACATAAATGTAAAGAAAAATCTTCCTGTACAAGTTTGAGAGAAAAAAATATATTGACGATTATTGGACTTTTAAAACCTCGAATATCATTGGAATATTCTGTATCGGTCAGGCTCCAGTTTACATTATCGAAAATGATAAAATTACACCTTTAGAGTCACCAGACTGGCCATTTGCAATTATCAGTTGGTACCGACATCCAAAAGTCCAAAAAGCATTTAGGATTACATCTTTACAGAGCAGTAACTGATCACTGTGAAGGTGCATTTTTAAAAAAAAAAAAAATATATATATATATATCTATCAAACCCAACACTGATTAGCACCCGGACCCAAGCAGGAGTTTGTCTGCTGGCAGACTGTTTAAAATCAGGGCCAGATGTAGAAATTCATGGTGTAAATATGATATGAAATGCAAAAGATACAAATCTAAAAAAAAAAAAAACAAAAAAAAAATCATTAGAACGTTTTGTTTAAAACGGCGCTCAAGATACGCATTACGACACAACAAAAGCATAAGTGTACTTATGTTACAATACAGTTCTCATGTTTTTCAAGTTGTACGCATGCTTTGCACTAAAATTTACGTCTCAGGAATCAAGAAAGACCAGTAGTACCTTGATGTACTTTTTCTTTTTTCAATAGATTTTCCATTAATTGGATATGTTCGCATAGTGTTGCTCGGCCAGTAAAAGGCTATAGGAATGGCACAGTCAGAAATTTTATGATCCAAAACATGTGAATCCCACCTATCCCAGTCTGCCCCTGTTTCTGGTAAAAAAAAAAATTAAAAAGAACATGGCAGGATGGACACTCACAGGAACACACTACACAAACTCCAGGGCAGCCTGTGAGGTGAAGTACAGTAAAAGTAAACTGACAGATATCTACGGTCAGAATACAAATAAACATCTCACATCATTTTATCATATTTATCCTCGTATAAAAAAGATTGTTATTCTCAGATGCAATTACAAAACGAGCTTTCATCTCAATGCACTTCTCTATGCTTTTGTGGATTGGTGCTCTGTGTCTGATTGACCGAGTTCACTCAGTCGGCATAATGCATGATGGACTCCACATAGTTGCCTGGGAAGAGGCCAGTGACGCCATTGCAGACGCCCTCGAACCAGCCGTCGTCGTTCTTTTTGATGAGGTAGATGACGGCGCCCTCCATGAACGACAGCTCGTCGTCCTTGTCCTTGCTGTAGTCATAAACTGCAACAACTGATGGCCGAGGGGGGAGGGGGGGGGGGGAGGATGACGGAGGAAGAGAGAGGGAGGAGCAGGGAGAGAAGAGGCAGATCAGACACTTACCCATGCTATGCTAACGCAGGCTGGCAATGCCAACTTCCAGGGCTCAGGGACCCACCCAAAACACCTCCCTATATTTCTGGAAAAATGGAGTAGCAGCAGCCCCCTAATAATCCCTAATCACTGTATGGCAGTGGTCACCTTTCTCAATGTAGTTCTTTGGGGCCCAGTGCGGGTCTCCCTCAGCATAAGGGTCGTTGAATTGCACCACGGCCGGCTCCTCTTCCTCATAGTCCACTGGTGGGGGCGGCGGGGGTGGGGCGTCATCAAACATGCCCATGTCATCAGGCGGCGGGGGAGGGGGTGGAGTCGGGGTGTCCGCGACTGCAAAGGTAGGGCGTTCGAGGCATACGAGAGTCAGACTGATCATTAAGGGCAGGCCGGCCTGAGCAGGCCTGTGTGGGCGGAACAGAGGCAGGTCATGCAATGCATCCTCTGTTTCATGCGGCCCCCATGCAGGCTTGATTTCAGCTGGAGGGGGGGTTAGTAAAGGGTTTGCATGCAGATAACGCTACACTAAAAGTTTGGGGGAGGAGGGCATTTGGAATGATACCTATGAAATTAAGGGCGTAGACCTGGGTATACTTGGTAGGGACACGCCCCTACTAATACCATAGGAGTAGCGTGTGTCTATGGGGGTTTCGGGGCCGATTCGGTCCCTACCAGTGCTGAAACCAAACCTCCGCCCTTGTATGAAATGGACAAGGAAGTGCAACATCTATCACCGACCAGCAAAACAAACATAGTTAAGTAAATTCTCTTTTAAAATCTAAAATTCAAAAAATTGGCACGACTTAAATTAGAAGTTCAAGTGCCATTCTGATATTAACTCTGCAAAATCAGACTATGAAAACATCTGTGCTTATGTTTTACAGACTTGTATTTAAAGCTGTAGTCCTACTGGGAGCTGGGATGGAGCAAAAACAAACTTTCTGGGGTCACCAAGTACCGGGTTGGGAAACACTGATCTAGTGAAAGAGGTAAACATGAAGTACTGGATTGTTACCAGCAGATGGCAGTGTCAGCACACAGAACTGCACCCTGAACAGCCAGAAATGTATTTCTTCAGAGAACAGGGTGTGGATTTCCACTGGGTACACTAACAGCCTGAACAAAACCACACAGTAATACCACCCTGTCACAAAATCCTGCTGTGAATTTATCAAGCAATTCTCTGAATAGCCAGTAGGTGGCGGTGGCAGCAAGAACAGCTTTCCCTAGGGCCCCATCACACTTGAAGCAGCATTCAGATTAGTGTAACACTGAAAAAAACCGATGACTGATGGGCCATGAGGAAAGTGCATCACGTGGCCGGCTCATCGCGACATGCGCCATCACCACCGCCTCTGCCAGATCCACAGCACGTTTGCCAAATATCATTTCTATACTATTTATTTATTTATTTATTTATTTTCAACTTTCCAATTTTTCCTACATTTCCACTCAAGCATTTGAGAGAAGGTCTGATACGCTGTAGGGCCCCCTGCGGACGTCCCGGCTGCCAGCCCCCGCCTATCCACCACCATTTGGACAGGGGGAGGACAACCCGGCATGGGGATGCTACACACGCCGTTACCGATGTGTGTCCGTCGGCCGTCAGCAGCAATGGCCAATAGGCACCCGGAGGGAGGGGGGGGGGATGTTTGACGCCAGAGGGAAATGTTTGGTCGGTTGGGGCAAGAAGGGAGGGGGAACGTGACGCGGCAAGGCAATGTGGGAGCATGCAGACTTACTGTTCTCCTGCACCCTGGCAACAAAGCCTGTCAGGGGGATCTGTGGGGTGAGCTGGGGCATTGGCGGAGGAGGGGGGGCCATGGACACTGGGGGAGTCACACACACACACACACACACACACACAGATCAGGAGAGATTGGGGGGAGACAAACATAACCAGATGTCAGTCACAGTGAGACACTGGCCACCCAGAAACCCCTTCGCAGTGCAGGGCAGGCGGTCAGGACGAGGGGCACGGGGCAGGCAGGCAGGATAGGCTTCAGCATAGCCATTTCTCTACTAAATCACTGTTGCTCAAGCAGGGGAAGCAAAGGCTCATAGGCTCATTGTACCCAGACAAGGCAGACTATGCGAGCGTGGTGTAGGGGGCGCTAGGGAGCCACTCGTCAAGGACTTGGCTTTGGCCAAAGGCTCATTTCAGGTTCGGTGTCATACCTGAGCTGTTCTTCATACTGGTCCCGACCTACAGGAGTGTGTGTACATGTGTGCGTGAGAACATGTTGTAGGAGGAAGGGAGATGTATCAGTGGGGGGTGGAAAACTGTAGCAACAAATTCAGAAGACATCTTGTATCATCTGAGTTTGTGTAAACCTCTTAGGGGATTTAGTAAGATTAATAATGGTGTTCATCTACATTGATTATTCTTTGTTGTGTATTATTACATAGTATATTATGGGGGG
>JAABNY020000001.1:19167012-19180055 GCA_015164015.2 Brevimyrus niger
AGAATGCGTTGCTTTAAGCCAGCGCTGTAAGCAAGTCCAACGCACCCAATGACCGGACTGGGGAAACAAACTGAAACACGGACTTAATACAGAGGATTAATAACAACGACCAGAAACAGCTGATCACATGGGGATCCCACACGAGGTTAACGAGGGGGCGTGGCACACGGAAGGAACAGACGATCGGGGCAGGACAGAGGCAATGATGGGATCTTTATCGTTTTGGAAGCCATTAAGAAAAAAAAAGCTCTTTTTGTTTTATACCGTTAATTTAGTATTTAAATGCTTAAAAAAAACATATTATGGTGTAATATTGGGGGGCCGGGGACGAATTATTAGGTTTTCCATTATTTCTTATGGGAAAAATCTGATCAGAAATCAAACTTTTTAGAATTCGTTTCGGAGTCCAGAACAGATTACGCTCGAGAACCGAGGTACCACTGTATATAGCTGTGTTCATTTTGGATCTTTTTAAACATGACAACATATGGGAAAAACTAAAACTGCTATCATTCTTTTTTCCTTTACTCGGATTACCCTACACTGTCTTTTGATAACCCATCTGTTTCTGGAGAGCTACCTGAGGCTAATGCTGCGTGCACAGAGAACATGACAGGAAAAAGAAAGTCATTTTCTCTCAATGACAAATATAGAACGAGCCACAGAGATGCAGCAGCGAAACTACAATAAGCGCTTTGAGACAATGTAATGTAAAAATGCGCTGTATAAATGAAATTGAACTGAATATTTACATGCAGTATAGTATTATAGCATCTGAATTATACACAGTTAAGTAATTTAATTTGTACAGTACAGTAATTTGAAAAGCATTGAAACAGCTGTACTGTATTTTGAAATAGTCCTCTCAATACTCTCTGCCCAGCGATCCATAATGCTTGTATCAGGGAACAATGTATCATCTGCTACCTACTGAAGTGTTACAGCTCATGTTTCACCTATGATACGGTATGGCGGTATATGGAAAATTCATACCATACAAATCGGTATAGCCACCAGCACTAGTATACACAAACACCATGCACCACCATTACAGCTCTCTCGAAGGGGATCCTTCTACACAGGATCACATTCTCTCACCAAAGCATCATCCAATATTTCCGGTCCACGTTTTAGGGACACGAATCTTAATTCAGTAAAACAATTTTCATTAATTTAGGAATGCACTCCCAGATACCACTGATATGCATGCATAGAAACTTTTTACAAGAGACAATACAATAAGCATCCATCTTCTCCGGGGACCTTTTTGACCTATGATTGGCTCTCACTGGCATTACCGCTGCTTATCTTTCCATAAAATGGCCATCTCGGGCAACGCCTGGCCGCTTGATTCAATCCAACGACAACAAATTGATTCCGCGAGTGGCAGGCAAACCAGATACAGACTCCATTAGCTATCACATCATTGTTTTTTTTGGGAGTAAATATTCAAACCCTGAAATAAATGTACAGAGTTGAAAGCTTACAAGGTCTTACTGTGGACACTAGACTGTATAAATAAGTGTGAAAGGAACAAAAAAATATTCAGTTATAAAACTAACTGCTGTTGAGTCCAGGTTTAATAAAGTAGAGCTTCAGAGCTTCAGCCTGAAATATAGAGGCATGTAAAAAATCTTCAGGTCGACAGGGTTGCAAACATGCATTTAGCATGTTAACTGCTAAGTGGCGTGACTCCCCAAGCACTCACCTTAACCCCATGGCCCACGTCGTCCAGCACGGTGTAGTCGATGGGCTTTCGGATGTACCTCACAGGCCGTTCCACGTTGGCGGGGGCGATAATCTTGTGGGTCCTGGACGTGTTCTTGTTTGTGGTCAGGATGCCGATTTCTCGCCTGGCCACCTTCTCTTTGTGGATGTCCACCGTCTGGATGAGAAAACAGGGCTTGAACATGACATGGCGTGTAGAGAGCTGCGGGTATAGGGGACGTTACAGCGGCTAATTCGTACAAGCAGACAGATACACTCTTCAAACACTTAAACCCCATAACATACACAAATGCTGGCAGAGTAAAACCACAGGTCATAAAACAGCTATAAAAAGTAAATGCAACACAATGGCCTCATGAGTTTTACCATGAATACGGGCTTACACCTTTTAATAATAGAGTTTGTTCTTTCATGTACGTTTCCACGGACTCCATCTACATACACATTACTGAGTGAATATAGCCTGAAGCATTTCCCGGAACTCTGCAGGGGAATATCATGGGCTGTAGTGGTGTAACGATATTACAAACCGAACTGAAATATCGTGATACACCAACCACGATACGTATCACGAAACTCTCGTGGCGTACCGAGGTACTCTCACGCCCCCTGCTGCCCATTGTCGAGGTTGATGTCACTTGTCTAATTTAACCAATTTAAATACATCTTTATTTTATCACATTTGATTATTGATTAACGTTTTTTTCTGACTAGTCTATATTGGAGGTATTTATAAAATTTTTGTTGTTTACTCAGGTATCCTGACTGTACTAAAAATGTGATGGCAAAGTTAATATAGAAAAAGTTTAGTTCTTGTTATTAAGTGAATCTATTGTTCCTTAGCATTGCTGTTAAGATGACATCAACCCTAACCCCACAGCAAACAGAAACCGAACCGAACAGTGGCTCCAAAACCGTGAACCGAACCGAATCGTGCCTTTGGTGTATCGTTAGACCCCTAATGGGCTGGATACCAGACCTACCCTATATCACCGAAACGCCATGTCTTGCAGCTGAGGGCAAACCCAAGCGGACGCAGGAGCGTCTACATGCATGCAGGGCCGTTCAACATCGAGGCCGGCTGCTCAGCGAGTCACATCAAGGCAGGGCCGTTCAACATCGAGGCCGGCTGCTCAGCGAGTCACATCAAGGCAGGGCCGTTCAACCTCGAGGCCGGCCGCTCAGCGAGTCACATCAAGCACCACGGCGCTCTAAGAGAAATTAAGACGGGAAGATCCCTCCACACGCCTCATGGTCTCACCGCTGCCCTACCTCGCGGGCAGTTATGCACCTGCCGTCAGTGATCTGGCTATAACCCAGTTAATGTTTACATCTGTGGTGGGGGGTAAATCCACTTTACCAGACAGCCAGACTATCGATTCAACTCAGAGTTACTAGAAAGTTCAGAGTTTGAAAACAAACCTCCACATTCTTGAAGTCCACTTGTGTGTCCAGTGACATAACTGGGTGTAACCACAGACCTTCATGGGACATAGCTGCAGACGTACACCCCCACCACACACCCTGTACCCACCCCACCCTGAGCAAAGGGATAAGGTGGCGATTCGATTTGAGGAATTAAAACAGCTCATCGAGAAACATGTAAATGACAGTTTCAGAAAAGGGCGAGGTGGATGGGGGGGGGCACCTGAGCCAGCCTATACACCAAAGCCAGCTACAACACAGGGGCTACAAAAGTAAATTAACCTGTTATACACAAGAGCCTCTGGGGAGGGGCACACCCCCGCCCTCCCCCCCCCCCCCCAAGCAGGGTTAAGCCAAACCCTGAGTGAGCATCTGCACAGCTAGAAGCAGGAGGAAGTGAAAGATCTAGATCTAGGCGAGTGTGTTTCTCCTCCCAGGTGGAGAGGAAAGCCCGTCCTTCGTGCTGCAAGTCTTTTTGTCCTTTGATACCTGCTTACTGTCCTCCCCGTTTCCCATGAACCCTTAGTGTGAATGAAAAGGTAAATGGGTCCAGAACATACCGAAATCCTGGGGGGAAAATGTGAAACCAACTAACTATTCTCTTGAGAGTACAACATGTTCCTTGTCACAGCAAAGAGACACACTTGAGATTTAAAATTCCGGGGAGATATTAAGTTCTTAAACGGCACGGCCACTGGGATTCATCTCCACTGACATCATGACTGCCCCACTCCTCCTCAGGGAAGCTTACAGGGCTGGGGGGGGTGGGGGCAGCAGCAGCTGCCGCCCCCATACCAGAACTGCCAAGGTCTTCCAGCAGCTGTCTCGCCTCAGCCCACTCCATCCTCGTCTCAGTTCAGCTCCCAGCCCACCCCCATACCTCTATCCCCTTGGAGGGTGGGTGTGTGGGGGCAGGAGAATGCAGAATGTTTGGGGGAAACTTCCGCATTCCTGGATGCCCAATTTGCAAGCTCCTTCAGCACATCCTCGAAGGCATATGACCTCTAGGCCCCGCCCCAACAAGTAAACGGAACTTCTTCAGCGGCTCCATCTGGGCCAAGGTCACATGATGACACAGAGCCTCACAGGACAATCTAGGGCTTTGTCTGCATGAGGCCGTTTTTAGACTTCTCGGACACGACTTCTGGCCCAAAGCATCAGCCGAGACAGTTCCCATGTCACGCCCCATGTCATTTGGCGTCAGCCACGCAGGATCAGCTGAGCACACGCATGCTCAGACTCAAGTTACACGTGTCTGTGAGGGGTCAAAGGTCAATCACACCAGCGAAAGAAAACTACAAAAGAAAGGAATTTACAAGCCACGGGAAATGAGGCTTTCATCCTCATACGCCACATGGCCGTACGCCAGAAAACACACCAGATGGATCGTTTTGTCAATTTACAAGCTACTCCAGCAGTTTACAGATGGAAAAAAAAAAATATACAATATAATTATATATAATATATATATGCACGGAAACTGCCGCAAAGCGTAGCCTTGCACTCTCCAGGGAGACAGGATCGCAAAATGCTTACAGCTTGAGTAACGCTCTCTGAATGTCATGGTGCAGTTCATCCGGTGAGCAAAACGTAGTGATGGGTAAAAATAACACAAGCACTTTCAGAACATTATCTTTAAAAAAAAAAAAAAAAAAACACACACCCCCAGAGAAAAAAAATTAAGGGGGAACGCATTCACACCCAGGGGGTCCAGCAACCGACAGGGTGGAACCGATGATGGCAGCTTCCTGCCATGGTGAGAGCGGCAAGGCTGAGGGTGCGAACGTTTTAATTCCAGCCCCCTCATGGGGAGGGGGGCACATCCTCGGGGCCTGTCTGCAGCCGAGCCGAGCAGACACGCACCTCTGGCCCGGGAACAGGGCAGGCAGTCGCTGCCCTGGGGCCTGCTGAACGTTCTAGATGGTCCATCTGTTCAAACCACTCCCCCCCCAGAGACCCCGTTAACACAGCTCTCAGGAGGCTTCAAAAACAAGCAGACGGCAAAAGGTTTAAGAAGCATGAGGCAACTTTCAGGGGGTAGGGGTGGGCCTGTCAAATTTTAAATTAGAAATTTTAATTCAGAACGTGCCTCCTTTAGCAATCAGCATTTCAAGGGGAAGAAAAAAAAAAAACAAAAGGAAGACGGCAAAATCCCGCACAAACAGCACTGCGGATGCCAGGTTCAGAAGCCACAATTCCTCACGCTCACATGGACTTGCACAATGAAAAATTAAGATTAATAAATTGATTTAGTGTCAAAGTAATCAGGGAGAAGATGGGCACCTTTGTGTGTCATGGCGGTATCTCCCACACACACACACACACACACACACAACAATGGCAAATAAAATAAGGAGCCAGAAAAGCAAGCGCAAATAGGATCCCCTCCACCCACTTCCTGGATGTGTTTTCAAGCAAAAGCCCTCAGGGATGGTCCAACCCTGCGAGATGGTCGGGGCTGGGAGAGGGAGGGGTCAGCCGCTACAAATGCCCTAAAATGACCAACGGCAACATTAGCAGCTGCCAGTAAGAGGGGGCTAAGCGATCTGTGCTGCTCCTGAAGGGCTCCCAGGGTTGGGAAGATTGTGGATCTGATGCTCACAGCAAGTTAATCATTAAATATAAGCCAAGACAGAATGGCTGGGCCAAATGCACGCAGGACTTGAATCAAGGAGTTTGTTCTTGTTAAGGTGTTGCCAACTAATAACTCGCATTTTAAAAAATGGCAGCAGTTTCAAGAACCTGAAGGTTGCAGAGGTCCATCGGTGACGAGAATGAAAGAGAGATAAACCCACGTAGACTTCCTGGCTTCTCCATGAGAGAGGAAACTCAAGCCGATGTCCTCTTGAACGAAAAGGATTTCCTGTAGAAGACGGACATCTTGGCTGAAGAAACACTGATGAACAATTGGTGTGCTGACTCCGGGCTTACAGAGAAGACACCACATGGACCATTGGTCAACCTTTCCAGACTAAAATGAGGATCAGTGGAGGGAGCAGTGAGTCACAGTGGAAATCCCTGCACGCAGTGACACACCAACCACAAGCTCTCCAAAAACCACCAGGAGGCCAGCACAGAGAATCCACCACCGCGGGCTGGAGGCCAAGATGCCGAGCTAATCCTCAACGCAACAACCGGCCTGACTCCCCTCCCACCTCACAGTCAACCACTGGTTTGAGAACCTACACCAAAGCCTGGGTGTTCTTCATTTGAGTGGTATCTACACTTTTACACAAATACAGGGGCAGAGAGATTTCACTAGAAGCGAGGCAGCGTTAGATAACCGACTGCTGACAAGAGCGATGTCAAAACCAGCTTCCTATTACCAACAGGAAGTCCGGTGATCTCCAGCTGCCCTGTGACATGCTGTGTGTGGTCACTGGTTTCCATATGAATCGGTTCTCCAGGATGAAACTGCTTCATTTCCTAATCAGGTTACCAGTCTGCGCTTTTTCTTCACACTGTCAGAAAGACCCGTCAGAATGTCCCTCAGGGGCTCTGCAGACCAATCAAAGTATCCCCGATACTCTAGAGCCAGTGACAGGCATTATCATCGGGTTGGGAGGGGCTGACATGTGATGTCACACAATGTCATCAACTGTGTAGTAATACCCAGAACCAGTATCTTTGCAGAGGTCTCTCCCCCAGCCCCAATTCCCACTAAAAAAATCCCCAGCAGATATTTAAAAATGAGGTGACAGAATCAAGACACACCCACAACGCTTTTAGTCTGACCCCCTCCTCGCCATACATCCCATGGAGGGGCAAACAAAGCCCCCACTGTTCACAGCGGATCTCCTGTGGCAGCCGGGCTGTGGAAGGAGGGGAGACACTTGGCGGAGTGCCCTGAGAAGGGGATGGGCCACCGGGCCCTACATCCAAAGAGGCAGCAGTATCAGCTGGACAATGGATGTCAACACCCAGTACAAGACACCAGCCTTCCAGCTCCACATTGTGTCCATTTCATTGATTGTTATTTCTTAAATGTTATCAAGTTAATGGCCTCATTCCGAAAACCACCCAGATAGGGATGACCAGGCACACGCTCTCAGATGGTGCCAGAGAGGGAGGGATTCATTAGCACATAAATATCAGGAAGAGTGAACAAGACAAACTTTTAAGGGTTTTAAATCCCACTCCTAGAGAGTGCGACAGGCATGGGTAGATTTTAGCTGACAGGCAGGCATGTGCTGTCACAGCCTGAGTCACAGGGTGGAGGTTCAGATGAGGATCTGTTCTGCTCTCGTAGCCTTAGACAGGAAGAAACTGGTTCACGGCAGCCTCTGACAGTTAGGCAGAAGGGGATGGCACCCACTATTACGAAAAGCAATTTAAAAACCTACCAGGCTGGGGTTCATTTAATTCCATTCATTTTCGGTGGGCTGAAGTTAAGCCAACAGAACAAAGCAGAGGGCTGTGGACAACAAAGGCAATTAAGGATTATCCTGCGAAAGGAGAACCTGTCGTCATCCCCGGACACGGAGCAGCGTCTGACAGCAATTAACACCAGAGGCCAGCAGATGAAAGGCAAACATCTCCCAGAAAGCCCTGGCCTCCACCGACCACGTAGGATCTCGAAATCACCATGGATACCGCCGTCACACACAAACATGCCTGTAACCTACAGAATCAAACAGCCATTCTGCTCTGTTGGTAAAGTCGTTGCCTTGTGTTCTGACCCACTAAAACTCCTCACAGACGGGGCATCAAGACAAGACAGACAGACTCCTGCTTTGTAAAACATAGCTTAATGGATTCAAAGGCTAGCAAAGCCAAACGTCGTTCCACTGAGCCCCAACTCGCAACAGAATCATTGTTGTTACTCAATATTTCACATTTATAGATGGATTTGGGTCCTTTCCATTCATGCTTGGCATCCACATAGCTCTTCACCTTATCGGTGGTGAGCCCATAAGATGATCTCAAATGCTGAACACCATCCCCAGGCCGGGATCAGGGGTGGAACCCAACTGTCCGGGGCAGATTACTCTTGGTACCTTTCATGCGGGAACACACTGGAATACAGTTTATCAAAATAAAGCTGCTGCCACTTCATATCTACAGATGAACGCCATCTGGAAGGCTTCTTAGGGAGCTGTTCAGGCATATCCCACTGGGTGAAGGTCCCGGCACAGACCCAGGACACACTGGGGGGGATTTTCTCTCTCTGACCAGGCATAAAACATCTGTGGATACTGCAGGATGAGCTGTGGTCTCTGACCTGCTTGGCACATTCCCACCGCAACCCACACCAGGAGAAGCAGTATGATGGTGACCATCAACATAATCACTTTAGACGTCAAGTGATTCAACAAATCCACGGTATCTTATGAGCTAAAACAGCTGTCAAACAGCTAAGTAGGTTACTGTCCAGACTGTATATTGGAAATTATTGTTATTAAAAAGAGACACCAGACTCTCGGCAGATCAGGACCCGAGCTCTGCTGAGCACACACACAGATACAGCTTCTGCCTGCCACACACCCATGTCTGTCTGGGATTCCTCAAACTGTTTCCAGGGAGACTGAATGCAGCCAGGTTCCTGCCCCCACCCACCAGACTACCGGATTGTCGATTTTAAAAACCTTTAAGGAAAAAGGCATCCATCTCCTCAGAGAAGAAAGGGCAGTTGTCCCTTGATTCTATTCCTGACCAGCCAAAAACCAAACTAGGCCAAACTAGGTACGTTACGGAAACACAGGGTGTGTACAATACATTAATTTTCCGCCCGACCTGCAGTTGTCCAGAAGCATGGCAGTACAGGGGGCCGCATTTCTGGACTTCGTAAGAAAAGGCCCACCTGGGAGATGTGGTTGATTGAGGACTCCATCCGGCGCAGCTGCGATGCCTGGATGTCCAGCAGCTGCAGCACATTGTTGGCCAAGGCGTTAATCTGGTAGGCGACGCTGGCCAAGGACTGCGTGGTGTAAGCCTTGGTCTCCTCCAGAGCCGCCTTCTTGTCCTGGGCCTGTGGAAAGGGGGGGGTGGAAGAAGGCAATAATTAGCACATGTTGATCAGAGAGTGTTGTGTCATGGTTTGGAATGGAAAAGGTTACAGACTTAAAGACCAGCAAGCTGAAGTGGAGAAGGTGCTTTGTGTAACCTGATCCATCATCTGGGTCTATATGCTGGATAAAAATTACAAGTCATTTGAGTAATTACAGGACTTAATTATGGGGCAATGTGTGACTCGGTGGGTTAGCATTCTATGCCCATGATGGGAAGGTAGCTGGTTCAAATTCCAGGGATTGTCTGACCATGTTCTCTCTTTGGATGGATGTGTTTACAGTTATAAATTAAATTCAATTTATTTAGTAAACAGCATGGAGCTATAAAGGCAAGAAGCCCTGTAGTTTTGGCTCCTTCGCTCCCTTCACGGATAATCCAACTGCAGACAACAGTTTTGGACTCCAGATCCAGGAAGATGTTCCATCTCGGAATCCTCTGAGGTAAACGCATTTTACCAATAAGGCAGCTAGAGGTGAGAACTTGTAAAGTCAGACAGAAAAGCCTCCGAGAACTAAGGGTCTGAGGCGGGGGAGGTCACAAGGGTGACGGCAGATGGCAGCTTCCAAAGAATGTAAAGAATTCCTGTAATGCAAGATCCTGAGTGGACAGAAACACAGGCACGTGATCAGACATGACTGTCTGCGGCTGCTGTCCCCAAGATCGGCACCATGCCAAAACAGCAGCATTGCGAAACTTAACATCAACAAGAACTTAAAGTAGTACCCCAAAAGAAGGACTGATGTAATGTGCATGTAATTGTGGGGGGTGGGGGAGGGGTACGAAAAACAATGAAGATAATGTGATTGGACCTTATTTCTTGATTGATTTCCCTAGGTCCAGGGGAAAATATGTATAAAATTGTAAATCAAATTCACACATCAGCCAGGAAGACAGGAAGCCAATTAGGGAGTTAAGAAGGAGAGGAGTTATCTTCAAAGCAGCCAAATAAAAATGAAGGATGTTTATAATGGGTGCCAGGCTTTCAGAGCAAACGCGTTACTGGGCAACTCAGGCCACTGGATAATTACAGTTAAAAAAAATGTGCTAATTAAGAGTGTGGAGCTTCAGACCCAAACAGAAGCACTAGCTGGTCGGATTAAATGGAGAAACTCCCAGTGAAGGTCCTCAGCGATTACGGCTGCCAGCTTTATACGTGGCGACTTATTATGGGGGAAAAGGGTATGAAACCAAACTGAGACGATTACTCCAAACAAGTGGTGTGCAGGGTCACAGAGATAACAGACCAAGAAAAGTAACCAACAAGAAGTGGGTAAAGCAGTAGCCACCCCATCACCACACTGATTTTCACACTTATGTTATTACGCCATTACTTGCGCGTGTGGTTCAAAGAAAGAGTTTGGGTCATGTCCCCAATGAAGCTCTACATTGAAACATTGACCATATCAGCCAATTGGGTCCTAATGGGTTAAACTAGGAAGTAATGCCCATCGCGGGTTTCAGATCCTCATGTCTCCTACTGCCACAGGAAGATGACACTTTGGCCCCTCCTCCAGAGAGAAGCGATATAACAGATGTGTATTCGGGGCCTCTGGAAGGAAGGCGGGCTGAACCCGTGGGCTGTGATCACCCAGTCCTGGGGATGTACACAAGCCCATTAACAGTTCTAGCATCCTCACTCCCTGACAGCATAGAAAGATTTTTTTTTTAAATGCAAGGCTTTAAAAGCCACAGAAAAGGTCTCCTTTCGCTTCCATACCGTCTTCACGACGTACCAGGAGAGCCACGATCTGCGGCATCATTTACTGCTACTCACAGGGCCAAGCATCAGGAAATCCACAGAGCGCATGAAGGAGGATGCGGATCGCATCCACCAAGACCACCGTCACGTCGACGCGGACAGCCAAAACGCCAGGTTAGGCCCAGCCAGGAACATTTACTCTCCGAGGGCAAACTGTGAGAAGGTGAAGGGAAAAGCCAGGCACGTTTCAATGTGGAGAGGGCCAAAACGAACTACCAGTTCACAGAGGGTCGCAAGCTACAGAGATAAAGGGCGTTGGAAGGGAGGGGGCTGCGCAGGAGCTCAACCTTGGTTACTGGTGACAGCCCAGCTTATGACCTGAAGCAGAGCTCCGTGACTAAACTCCTAAAATGGTGAAACTCATGCTTGAAGACACCGTGCCTGGAGGGGAAACGTGACCCAGGGCAACAACGCCGTCCTCACTTCGCCCGATTCAAAAGTGGATATGGAAAATATACTCTTCACAAAGAATCCATGTTTAATGCAGTCATATATAGTTGTGCATATAGACAGATTAACATTCTGATTACAGCCATACATATAAATCAGTCTGTCGAAAAGACTACCTGAGCCGAGTAATAATTAACCACAAGGTGTACTTTGGCATGCAGTTTCTGTTACAACACAGATGGAGGGGGGGGGGGTAGCAATACAGAGGCCTTGCCAGTGATCAGCACAGCACCCATACCAGGACAAGGTCCAGTGCTAAAGATAAGACTCATTTCTAGAACCAAAAATCTACATTCAACACTAAGGCGATGACTAATGCTAGGTAACCCCCCCCCCTTCACTCCCCAATGAGGAACCAGGACTTCCAAAGTCAACATGACAAGACTCATGACAAGCTGCCAGCGAGGTGGCCATCAGGACGAGACACCAACACCAGGCCAGCGTCACAGAGACCTCATCACAGAGACTGCTGCATCCCGTCAACACTACTGCTTATCCTCTTCACCTGTGCTGGTTTTACTCACAGTGGCAACATCAGTGCAGCATCACAGGCTTATTCTAAACTTTACAGCGTCCTGTGGAAGGGGTGGGGGCATCGGAAGCCCACATAACTAAAACTGCATCACAGTCGGCAGGCCAACGCCAAGCTGATCAGCAGCAATGAAACCCACGTCTTTGTTACCCTAAACAGAGGCACCATTCCGTCCGGACCCAAACTGCGATGCTAAGGAAGTCGTCCAACACAACCCTCATATGCCAGGGAGAGAGGTTAAAGGGGGAGGAAATCACAGCCAAAATGAAATTGCACACCCCCCCAAAAAAAAAAAAAAAAAAAGTATAAAATCAGCAACTCCCTCCCGGCCCACCGGAAGGACTGAGTCAGAGGGACTGGGGTTCCAGCTGGCAGAGATGTACACTGCAGTTAGTCAGCTGCCAGTAAAGTTACACACTGTCCGCAAAAAATATTTAAAAATAAAATTGATTTGGAAGGAAACTCGCTAGACGTACCACAGCTACCCAGATAGGTCTGAGCCTTACAGAATGAGGTGGGGGACATGATTTCTCGAAATTCACTCTTAGCTACATGACTCTAAATAAAAGCAAGAAGCAGCACTGGATGTCAGATCTGCCCACAGGCTCCATATCCCAGGGCCATTTTACACCCTCATTTCTACAGTCACATGAAGGAGGTGCCATGGGGTCTAACATGACCCACCAAGGTACAGCTGGGCAGAGACACTCCCACATGCCCAGAAGTCAGGGGGACTCAGAACAGCAGTCAGGGCCAGCCGTCTGGCGAGTGTTGATCCACATGGGGATCCCTGGCTTTGAGGGAGGGGGCACTGACCACCAGAAAGGAATTCGGTGGAATCAGGGTGGGAAGCCACATGTTGGTCATTTGTTATTTTTTATTTTCTATTCTTAATTGTACCAGATGCCTGACCACCCTTGGCTGTTCCCAACCCCTAAGCAAACTGTAGCATCAAGGAGGCACCAAATGTCTCATGTAGCCCATTGATTTCAGGGACAATATGAGGCTAACCAGGCACAGGAGAAGGTGGGAGGGTGCCAGTCTTTGGGGTCTCTCGCTTTGAATGCTGGGAATTCGGGGGGGGGGGGGGGGGGGGGGCAACAACCAAAGGGGCGTGCCACTTGCCTGGGCGGGCGCGAC
>JAABNY020000001.1:19198365-19214692 GCA_015164015.2 Brevimyrus niger
GCCTTTGAACAGTGTGTGCCGTTTCAGTTCTGGAACAAAAGTTCTTATTAAGCTCAAAACATCCAATCAGAGCTTTCAACGCATCTGACCGCATGGTAAGGTTTAGAGACCAATGTCATGGAGCTTTTATCCTAAGGAGGCGTGGTCACCTTTAAGGCCGGCCCGTTTGTTGACGTCTGACGTCAGGAGACTTTCTATGGCGCTCCTCGAGTTCTGTGACAGCGCCTCGTCACCATCCGGCCAGGGAATGTCTTAGGTGATATTTAATGACCGGAATCCATGAAAAATACACAGTGAATAAGCTGACATCTTTGTTAACTGTGTAAATTCCCCAATATTGACAGGTTGTCATCTACACCAACAGCAAGCCATAGTCAGATATAAGGAAAAAGGGGAAACCCACCCCTGTTAAGAATGTTCTGGAACACCAGCTGTGGAGTTTCGTCATTGAATGGGGGCACCCCGGTAAGGAACTCGAATAGGCACACTCCTAGCGCCCACCAGTCCACCATGAAGTCTGAAACAATGGCAGCAAAAATGCTTGAATTTGTCATCCTCAATTTTTTCAGGTTCCCCTGCCACTTACAAAAAAAAAATAACAATCTTATGGAAATTGGTAAAAAATCTACACAAATTCACATTTTTACATATACGTTAGCGTCACATTGAGCCGAGTGTGCTTAAAAAGTTACAAATTAGTTTAAGGTAATTTTGCATTACTTGAATACTATTATTTGTTATTAAGCATTGCCACACTAGTTTGCATCTTAGATCACAGAAAAGTTTCCTCAAGCAGATTTTAGAAGATTAAAATCAATAGGAAGTGAATCGACTGCCTTGGAGTTAAGTGGGTCCAATCGCCTCAGTGACAGCACCGTAAGGGATGAGGGTTTTAAGGTGTTACTGGCCACACCTGAAGGTGGCTGCAAACCCAGCATGACCCATAATATGGTGGTGGGGGGGTGTAGGTTAAACAGAAAATGCAGAAAGGCAAAACATCCTTTAGCTGCACCAAGAGAAGTCGCAAACATGCTCTGAGCAACCAAACCTGATAGCTGCATACTTACCGTGACTGGACCCTGAAACTGAAAAGTTGTATCAAACTTCTCACAGGGCCTACTACAAAACAAAACGAGCCAAACAACACATACAATGCAAGCAGGCAGTGGTGGTGTTTACCACCACTCAAGCCACACATTTGCATGGGGCCACAAATAGTGACTACACTAGGGGCCGGCAGGGGCCACTAAAGTGATGTTTTCAGTGGGACCCCAGAAACATCACACTCACCCCTGCAAGGTAAACAATGGCAGCATGTCTTGATTTGAGCCTGGAACAGGGCTAAATGAAGCTCCCTTCCACTTACCATGAGGCTTTCCCAAAAGTAGCTCCGGGGCCAAATAGTCAGGGGTCCCTAGGAGCGGGCCTCCCTCTAGAGGTTCAGGCCCTCTGCGGACACTCTTTGGGGTCCTAAAAGGGGTGTGGCTGGTCGTCTGCTGCGGCGTCTAATAAACCCCACCCCCCCAACATAAAAAGCATTGTATTTATCCATGGAAAGACACACATTCACATTGAAGTACTGGAGAGTACAGAAACTTCTGGAAATTGGCCTCCCACCTGGTACGGCGAGCTACGGGAACTGGGGCCCCGTCTCTTTTGTACCGGGGTTACTGCCGCAGGGAAGCTATAGAAGGAGGCGGAACTGGAGACGTCCATCATGTCGACAGAGCCCACGCTCCGGCGCGAGCAGCCTGACGCGTTGGACCGGTCGATGGCGCTGCAGTAGCTCCTGAAGGCCACCACATTCCGGGGTTTGAGGAATGGTGAAGAGCTGCTGGACTCCACAGGCAGGAGATCCCTGGACCGCTCTTCTCTATGCTGCCTGGGGGTCAGCACCCCGGATGAGGAGCAGCAGTCCTGCAAGCTCGAAGAGATATCCTTCTCCTCAGCCCGCTCAGACAACTGACAGTCCTTCACGCCATCCAGCAGTGGGACTTGCACGTTGTCAGGGATGATGGACATGTCCTGAAGGGAGTCATCAGAGTCTAGGCTCAAATTCTTTATTGGACCCATGTCCTCACGATCATTCTCGATGGATGCAAAACTGGAGTCCGCAGTCACTTCACCAACGGTGCTGCAACTACCACCCTCGCACGGTCCGTCCAGCTCGTGCAACAGGTTCTTCACCATGAAAGCCGGTCCAGACTGCTTTGACTCCGCATTCAGCAGAGACGCGCTGACCTGAACGGTGGCAAACGCCGCTGTCAGGCCGGTGCTGGAGCTGCTGCTCTTAGGGATCCGAAAACAGCGCTTGTATGAGGAGTTGCCCTTCTTAGCTCGTGCCTCGTACAGATCAGGACTCTTTTCCAACTGCTCAAACCCTCTTTTCATGGACGCTTTGCCCACGGCTTTCTCCAGGACTCCCAGCGTTCCTTTTTCCCGGGCTGTGGGAGGAGCTCTCTCCCCTATCAGTTTCACTAATGACCGCTTCCTTGACGCCAAAGGCTCCAGCTTGACACTGTTTTCTGGTTTTGGAGACACAGGTGCCGGCTGTCCCCTCAGACACAAATTCATGTCAATGTTGTCCAGGGCACAGAGGGCTGGATCTCGACCCGGCCTGTGAAAGCCACTGGCCATCCTCCTTCCCAGTAAACTGGACATGATCACCGGTCTGCCACCTTTGTCAAATACATCACTTTCCAGCAGGTTTTCCACATCCTTGATTTCCTTCAAAAACATAATCACTTTTTTCATTATTTATTCATTATTAGTCGGGGATAGTTTATTTAAAAGGCCATCTAAATGTATTATATTTATCTAATCTTTATGAAGGACAGCAAAACAAATTTATAAATGCAAATGAGGGCCATCAATCAGTTAGAAACACAATGCAATGAATAAATAGTGATTAAAAACTTTTCTTTTTAAGACTAAAGCTTGCTATGATGCATACTTAAATGTTAAAATCAATCACCAAATTAATGTAGAATAATCACAAGGATGACAATGTAGTACAATGCAGTACAAAAATAAGTGTCTCTTGCAACCATTTAAATGGTTTTATGGCTGCCCCATAATACACTGCGCCATGACATTAATCGCATTAACACATTATGTTAAATTAATCACAACAATTAATGTGTTCATTTTGACAGTACTAGTTCAAACACTAATTGCATTAAATCAGATGTGGACATTTCAGGTCCAGAAAGTAAAAACACAGTCCAAGATTTTGATTCAGCCAACCAGTTGAGTACTGGTCTAGTTTTTTTACTTTTTGGACCTGAAATGTCCACCTCTGTTAAAATACTAAAGTGACAACAAATTAACTAAACAGCAAATTTCCAAAACACACTCAGTCCATTTTTCTTGTTGTTTTTCCAAGATTAGTTCCAATGATAATGTCTGGCTTCCTCATCATATGTCACAGTATTGGGGACCAAAACTTAATGCACTCAGTCCTCATGTCATGCAATGAAGAACATTCATTAAATTTCCAAAACTTAAGGCCACAGTATTTGTTTTCTTTAATTTGCTCCTCAGTTTATAACAATAAAAATCGTCTGCATCCACAATGAATGCAACTTTACAACCCGAAGAACAACAAACACACCTAGATTTGACAAAGGATGCATCTCACACAAAAGAACTCAAATTCCCAGCATGCACATAAAAGCACCAACCTGCTCATTCTCCCACAGTGGGCTGACGCAGGCCTCCGAATCTGTGGTGGATGGGAAGAGGCAGGATTGACTGCTGGCACTTGACGTCCCAAACCGCTTCCTAGACTTTAGAAGCCGTGGAGTCAGACTCTTAGCCAGAATGGCTGGACTAAAAACACCTGAAAGAGAAACCAAAACACAAAACCATGTCTGACCAAAAGCTTTCATGCGAGACTTTGGCTTTTTCCATTTGTTGAGAAGTTACTGTGAAGGACTCTGCCCTGCTGCAAGAGGGCAGGGAACCCAGGAATTTCCCAGGCAACCATTCACAGCTGATGTCCAAGGCCCAGGTACCAGCTTGATTTGAGAATTAGTTTCTCCACCCCAATGCCTAAAACCAGCACTAACATGAGCCGTGCTGTGTCCGGGCTGAGCAAGCTGGGGAGTCCAGAGGCTCTTTCTTCAACAGAGGTGAGTAGAAGGACCTCCTGAACTGCTGTGTCTTACCACAAGACATGGGGCTGGACATGCCAAAGGAGGTCCTTCGACAATTGGCCTCCATCCCTGGTGTGTTCTTTAAAATAATAAAAAAAAAAAAGGTAGATCACATATACATGCTGTTATCAAACACTTAAAATATTTGATGATTAACAACAGCATGCTACAATATATATACACGGTTTATTACAAGGTTTTATTTATATTCACACCTAAAACACAAGTACTCACAAGGCCAAGGGAGCTAATCAGGGAGTACACTTGACCGGGAGTACGGGAATAATCTTTCTTGGGCTTCACTAACGAAGGTGTCGTCAGGATGTCTGCCGGTCCCAGCTCTGAGGAAGAAGTTAATCAAATACGACTCAAAAACATCAAATAGCATGTTTTTATTATAAGCAAATTGTTACTTAACATCAAGGGAGAAGTATTCTGTCACAGTGGAATCGGGTTCAAAATAATTTAGTAGCAAAATTAATCTTGAGGGTGTCCAGGTACCAGATCAGTGGTAATAAATTAGGGGAGACTAAATTTAAACCACATTTTAAAAATCTAGTAATAATGTATCATTACTGCATTATTAACTTGAAGGGTCAATAGAAAGAAAAACCACAGTAAAGTGTTGATATTCTACACAGAAGAATAAAATCTGTCCGTGTACACCGACCTCTATCAAGCTTGACTTTGGAGAGGCCGAAGTCCGTAAGCTTGATATGTCCCTCGTTGGACACAAGCATGTTATCTGGTTTCAAGTCTCTAAATGGAGGATAAGAATTTCGGGAAGCGTCCACAGAAAACAATATAGGATAATAAAGACCCATATATTAGGATGTCAACAAAGAGAGCACAGTCTTCTGATACCTGTGGATGATTTTATGCCTGTGAAGATAGTCCAATGCAAGAGCCACCTCCGAGATGTACTTTACTGACATTTCTTCATCAAAATAACCATAGATGTGAAGAAGAGACTTGACATCACCACCGATGAGGTACTCCATCACCTCAGAGACAAAGGACACAAGACAAACATTATATATACATACTCTTTCGTATATTTCAGTCACTCTAACTGTGACTTCACTAAGCAGGACAAAACAGTGCATCTTACCAGGTAGACTTTAGTAGCCGTTTGAAGAGAGTAAAATAGGTGCACTATAAACGGACTTTTGCTAAGAGCCAGGGCGTCCCTCTCTGCCTTCATTTGATCGGTCATGTTTTTGTCCACCATGTCCGCCTTCTTCACTACCTTAAAAACAACAATAATAATTGACAAGAGCAAAATATTCGTTGGGTAAACGTAGGCAGTAATGTAATCGCGCAAAATAGTAACAAGACCTAAAATTTACCTTGATGGCATATAATGTTGAGTTGCCCTTTTTCCTCGCTAGATACACTTTTCCAAAAGCTCCTCGGCTGATCGGCTTTATCACAACGAAATCTTCGATGGAAGGGGGCTTAGAGATAGGCAGTGTTCTGACGGAGCAGGGTGGATAACCATCGTCAGTCTTTTCTTCTCCCTCCATGTCGCTAGCCAACCAACGTCAGAAACGTAAAAACGAACTGCGTTTATTTCTGATTAACTGCACGATAAATCCCTGTTCTAGAAGATAAACAATGACAAAAGCCGATCGTCATCCACATATACTGTTTAGGTTGGATTTTAATAAAATTAAAAAGCAAGACACCGTTCATACTCTCAGTAAACAGCTGCCTGACTTGTTTTGAAAATTTGAAATCGGTACCAGGCTTAGGTCCTTCATGACGCAAGTGCCTCATGACCAGAACCCCGCCTTATTAACGACGTTGAATTTTTAGTATAAAAACGCATTTCGCGGCACAAAGTAATATATGATATTAGTAAGCGCCTTTTAAAACCTTGGGTAAATATTTTTTTCAAAGTAGTTTCCAAAGACAGAATGAAAATAGGCAGTACTATGGACACCTAACTACGGCCAAAAATGATCTACTGTATCCTGACGTGCGTCAAAACGAAAACGTGATAGTTGCTGAGACCCACCCAGAAATATTCAGTATTGTGTATATTAAAACTACATAGGTAAACGTGACATAATTCAGTATATGTTGGTAACTACACATTGTATTAGGCTGCAAGTAGAGAATTTAATTGTATATTGCTAATTAGATAAAGTTGATATTGGGACTCTATAGTTGAACTTTGCCCCTAATGCTGATTTGTATACTGAAAGGTGGTGCTCATGTCCAAAAGGGAGCCTGTTGGAAGGTGTTTTAGATTTCTCCAGTAAAATACTATGTTAATGCGTAAAATTGTAGATCACGTAAAGGAAATAATGGGTATGGGCTCTTGACAAAGATGATGTTGTAATATCCACTTCTACAAGTGTCCCAGACATGCTAAAATGCAAAGTAAAAATTAAAATAAACTTATCGTGTTCCGTGTAGAATTAGCAAAAACGAAAAGGTTTGGGTGCAGCAGTCGCCATATTGATGTCTTCAACGTTGGTTTTCCATTATGTTGTAATAATTTAAACCGGTAGTGAAGCCGCAGTAGATTCCGGTCGACCTTCCTATGGAAGCCATTTTCACAATTCACTGTAGAAGAAGGGAATTTTCAAAGGGCGACAGCGGAAAACGTTTGTTTCGTTCGGGTAACACACAATAACTAAGTGGAATCGGCCAAAATAACTGGTATTGAAAGCATGTTCTCCCTTTCGACTACGCTGCAGCCGCAAGTAAGTCATTCATAGTTGTTTATAGCCGACAACGTTACCTAATCATGTTTTTGTGACATAACGTTAGCTCGAGAGTGAGTTTCAGAATTAACCGGTTTTATGCGGTTTTATTTTGCTACCCACTAAGGCTAATAGCGCCATGTAATGAAAGTCTGTGTAAGAATCTGTGTCTAATGGAGAAGGATTCCCAGTACAATGGAAGCCGGCCGGCTAACTGGCTAGCAGAGTAATAGGGTGCCCGGCTACCTATCCACCTTTTCCCTGTAGCCCAAATGGCAATCTGAAGATGTAATTTTGATGAGGGTTGTTGCTTTAACTGCGATAACCAACAATGTCGGCTGATCGTCTACTGTATTACCATGTAATTTGGACTATTTTCTGTAGATTATAATTAATAAGCACAGGCTGTCATATGGGTAATATGTTAAGGAAATTGGTTTTCAATAGGGCGACATGATGGTGTGATGCATGTTTCGCAGTCTTTGTCAGTACGCTGTCTTTATATCTTAAGATGAGTTCTTGATAAATTTCCAATACCGGCGTGTGTCTTCCCCCACGTCTACCTCCCTTGGTGAAACTATCGTCATTGACTTGAAACTGCACTTTTGTCTTTATATTACATCACTTTTTGTACCCACACTGACTCTTTCACACACTCACGCTCACGCTAAAAATTCGTGTTATTCCATTATAAACCTAAAATTAGCTGGATCAAAAGCTTTGGGGCAGTTTTAAAACCCTACAGACAATTTACTAGGTTTCAAACTTCCATACCTGTTATAAAGGTTTAAAATTATTGAATACATGCAAATACATGTGCCCACCAGCTGACCAAAGTTGGCAACCCCAGACCTATCGTTCTGTGTCATCCCTGCACTGATTATACAAATTCACTGTTTAGATAGAAAAAACACCTGAAACTTTTGATTATATGGTCCAATCAGTCACTGATTTGCAAGCATAAAAATGAAGGCACTGCTTCATTTACAGGCGATAGTTAATCTGATCCAGTGTTAGGTTATGACTGGCCACCTCATTTTGTAGGCTTGTATTTTTATATCCGTGTCTGTGGAGGTGTGTAATATGTATGTCTTTGTCTAAGGTACTGTGTTTCTCTCATTTTTGAACATTTTGCTAGCACATATGGTATTCTTGTTATAAACTAAACTCTATCATCTAAATGTTATGTTTTGTTTTTATGAGGAAAGGGAAGCAAATAAATTTGAAAAAAGGGGCAGCCTGACATGCGAATGGAATGTGAGGTGAATGTTTACAGAGGAGCTTGCTTTTCTAAATATGTTCACCTTCTTGTTCTCCCACATAGGTAACTGTTCCACTTGGTCACCTCCTCGGCGCCTTTCACTCCTTCAAGACTTCAGCCAGTGCATCTGTCCGGAGTCTGCAGAAGGACCATCATTTAGAACATGACCTGCCAATCAGTGAGGTGGGCTTCCTGAATAAAATGCAAACTTCAGCACATATAAGGGAAATACATGCTTTCTTTTCTGCTTTGTAGCTGTGGCAGACCAGTAGTCCTGATGTATGTCCTTTAGCACATTCATACTGAGTGCTTACACTGTGAAATGATTAGAAGTCTGACATCCAAGACTTTAATAGTGACCACTAGAGGGAGCAAATGCACTACATAGGTGTAAATGTAGTACAGGGATGCCCAACTCCAATCCTGGAAGACCAGAACCCTGCACATTTTTGGGTTTCCCCTCATTTAACACACCTGATTCAACCCCTTGTGATAATTACCACACAGCTCTTGAGCTGAATCATTTATGGTGGAACAAGGAAAAGAACTAGGCTACACAGGGCTCCGGCACTCCAGGACTGGAGTTGGGCACCCCCGATGTAGAAGATGAAATAGAGTAATGATGGCTTGTGATTTTTAGGATTATATTCATTTGTGTATGTGAAAGGCTAATATAAATTTATTATAAAATTTAAAGTTAATAAGGGAAACCACACTCTGTTATTCATAGTGTAAATAGATATAATTTCTTAAAGCATTATATTCATCATGAATTGTCCGCTTTTAGCCCACCTTCAGCCTGAGGGACCTTGGTTTGTTGGAGCTTAGGTCAGCTCAGCTGGATGAGCTGGTGAACAGCCTCATGCCCGGGCTGCCCCTTGAACAGGACCCTTGCTCCAGGTCCTGGAAGGAGTCCAATATCTCCTCAGAATCCTTCTTCGAAAACAAGCATGGTGAGGACCTGGCTGCCTGCCTACCCCTCCTCCTCTTTGAACCAGGACCAATGAGTTAAACAAATGTCAGCCCACTCGTAATTGGCTGTTTTTTGCCCTCCTAAAAGGAAATTTCATTAAATGATTTCATGCAGTTTAGGCTCACATTGGCTGCTGCTCTTTTATTGCCAGGTTTCTCCCTGAGACCTGGGCATGGTTTCAGCTCACTGCTCCCATACAGACGGAGTCCTGGTCCTCTGCAGGCAGTCTGCTCAGACCTTCAACACTGGCCAGGTCTGTATAGGAGCCCAGAAACGTGCACAGGGGGGCTCAAGGGCAGATATCACTTTGAAATAGAATGGAAGGCTCTGTTATGGCATTTTGGTATATGATCAAAAGGCGAAAATTGCCTTGATAATTTGATTTATAATGGTGGAAGAAGAAACCAAATGAATGCTTATTCTGGATGTTTCTCTGACTACCATTCCAGTCATGTGTTTGTACGCTTTAGCCCCTCTGCTTATATTTGATCTTCATTCAGCGTATTATTTTTAAATATGTGATGTTCCCTTTGGTTTATGTTTCAAAAGTTAGACATTATGCATGGTTTATCTCTCCTGCTTATGTACGCTACCAGTCAAATATTTGGACACACATTCTCATTCAATTGTTTTTCTTTATTTTTATTATTTTCTACATAGTACATTAATATTGAAGACTTCAAAACAATGCAGAAACACATGGGATTATGCAGTAAACAAATAAGTGTTAACAACCAAAACATTTTTTATATTTTCGATTCTTCAAAGTACCCACCCTTTGCATTTATGACAGCCTTGCACACTCTTGGCATTCTGTCAGATTCATGAGGTATTGACATGGAATGGTTTTCAATGAACAGGTGCGCCTTGTCAAGAGTTATTTGTGGAATTTCTTGCCTTCTTCATGTGTTTGAGACTATCAGTTGTGTTGTAGGGTTGGTACACAGTTCTACAATGAATAGCCCTATTGAACTACTATTCTATTGCAAGAGCCACTCAACTAAGTAAAGAGAAATGACAGTCCATCATTACATTAAGACGTGAAGGTCAGTCAATCTGGAAAACTGCAAGAACTTTGAATGTATCCTCAAGTGCATTCGCAAAAACCATCAAACGCTATGATGAAACTGGTTCTTATGAGGACCGCCCCAGGAAAGGAAGACCAAGAGTTACCTCTGCTGCAGAGGATTAGTTCATTATAGTTGCCAGCCTCAGAAACCACACATTAACAGCACCTCAGGTTAGAGCCCACAATAAATGCTTCACAGAGTTCAAGTAGCAGGTAGATCTCGGCATCAACTGTTCAGAGGAGACTGCGCGAAGAAGGCCTTCATGGTCGAATTGCTGCAAAGAAACCTTTACTGAGGAAGAAGAAGATGAAGAGGCTTTCTTGAGCCAAGAAACACAAGGAATGGACGCTGTACCTGTGGAAATCTGTAATTTGGTCCAAATTTGAGTTTTTTTGGATCCACCCACCATGTAAAATGCAGAAAAGGTGAGCGGACGGTTCCTACATGTGATTCCCACCGTGAAGCATGGAGGAGGATGGCTGCTTTACTGGTGACACTTGGTGATTTATTCAAAATTCAAGGCACATTTAACCAGCACATGTACCACAACATTCTGCAGCGACATGTCATCCCATCTGGTTTGCTCATAGTGGGACCAGCAATTGTTTTTAACAGGACAATGACCTCAAACACACCTCCAGGCTATGTAAGGCCTACTTGACTAAGGAGAGTGATGGAGTGCTGCTTCAGATGACCTGGCCTCCACAATCGCCCAACTTAAACCCAACTGAGATTGGTTTGGGATGAGTTGGACTGCAGAGTAAAGGCAAAGTATCCAACATGAGCTCAGCACCTCTAGGACCTCCTTCAAGACTGTTAGAGAACCATTCCTGGTGGATACCTCATGAATCTGATTGAGGGAATACCATGATTGTGCAAGGCTGTCATCAACACAAAAGGTGGCTACTTTGAAGAATCCAAAATAAAAAAAATATTCTGGTTTGTTTAGCACTTGTACGTTTTCTGAATAACTTCCCCTTGTGTTACTTAAATGTTTTGAAGTCTTCAATATTAATGCACTATGTAGAAAACAATTAAAAAAAACATTGAATGAGAATGTGTCTAAACTTTTGACTGGTAGTGTATTGTTTTCAAAACTGTCTCCCTCTCCCTCCTTTCACACTATGAAGGTTGGATCCAAAAAAGAGGCTTTAAAACGCTAAGATCCAGAACCAGGCGCTTGCAAGCCAGTTATGAGGGCACCCCTGAACCCGAAAGCTTCACTCCAAGTTTCTTCAAGGTCTGCCCTCCCTGCCACTTCCCAAAACGGCACAAGACTCAAAGCTTTATTTAGGTTTCTCTGCCCTCAGTGCAAAGAATTGTTTATTTTCAATATTGTAAATGTTTCAATGGCTACTGTATGGTTGTTTGAGGAAACAGTAAATGAATAAGGTTAATGAATCTGGCCCCACTTTCATGAGGTTGGCCCCTCCAGGTTTCTGATGCCAGTGCTCGTGTGCTACTCTGCAGGGACTCCTCATGAGGGATAAAGGCCCCGAGACGGAGAGCCTAGATAAGATTATCCAGAACAAAAACCTCCCAGAGGCACAGAGAGATGCCTTCAAGACAGGATTCACAGAGGGCTTCCTGAAAGCTCAAGCACTGACCCAGAGGACGCAAGGTACGTACCTTGTATCTGTGCCTGGGGGCGCTTCAGGGCTGTGTTCCACGTTAGGCTGGTGGTTGCCAAGGGAGAAAAGTTCTTTTTCTTTTTAAAAATTTTGTGTGTATACGAAAGCTGAAATTTGTTGCTATATTTTACTGCACAATGGGAACCCTTTGTGAATAATAAACTTTTTCAAAATATTTGGAAGAACCTGCCACTAGATGGTGCCATTGAATAGAATTCGTTGGGAATGTTGTCTCTGCCTCATTCATGCTGTGGTTTTTTCCTGTAAGACTCTTTGAGGAGGACGCGGCTGATTCTGCTTGTCCTTCTGCTGGTGGGCATCTATGGCCTCTCGAGAACCCCGTTTTTATCGGGTAAAGGCTCCTTCTCTAATACTGGTTTCAGATTTACTAAATTTTCCTCGCTTGTGCAGATCACGTTACACGTTTATAAATCACCACACATTGTAGTATAGTTTGAGGTTTTCCCTTAAGTAATGAAAGGATTCCGCCAAAAAATCTCCACGCTCTTTTCTAAATATTGATGCAGATTTATCTCATGAAGCAGCTGTAGGTTTTCAGAAAAATTTCACCCTCTGACGTCAAGAGATTTGTTCTGGTTGGCATTTGAGGTCCATGCGCTGTAACGTGCTTATAGCACTGGCAGCTCTCTACAACTATTTGAAACTTCTGGAAAATTGGATAAACTTTGGGTTTGCCGCATTAGCACTAAGTTAAATGAGTGTCCTTTTACCATAGCCGCATTGAAGACAGATGTGTTTATATTTTGTTTCTTAGCATCTTAAAGAACCTTCTGCTTCGTCCTGCTTATTGATGTCAATTTAGTAACAAGACCGTTGGTAGGTAGTATTTGCAATGTCAGCTCTGTTCTTGTTGCAACAGTGAGATTCCGGACTACTTCTGGCCTGGATTCTGCAGTGGATCCAATCCAGATGAAGAACGTTACTTTTGAGCACGTGAAGGGGGTGGAGGAGGCAAAGAATGAGCTTCAGGAGGTCGTGGAGTTCCTGAGGAACCCACAAAAGTTCACCGTCCTTGGCGGGAAGCTGCCCAAAGGTGAGAATACCACCAAGTCGTTTGTCACAATGGCAAATGTTTTTTTGAGGAATTTGGTTTGGAGAGCAGACACATCAGAATGACACTTTGCCATTCAATTTGCACAGGGATTTTGCTGGTGGGCCCCCCGGGCACTGGCAAAACGCTCCTGGCCAGGGCAGTTGCCGGAGAGGCCGATGTCCCGTTCTATTATGCCTCGGGCTCAGAGTTTGACGAGATGTTTGTGGGCGTGGGAGCTAGCCGCATCAGGAATCTCTTCAGTAAGCTTTGTGTGAACCAGTGTAGCTCTAATGTTCCTTTGGTTTACCACAGTGTGCATTGCAGTGTGCATTGGCTAGCTCTGTGATGTTTTTTTTTTTTTTTTTGTAGAAGAGGCAAAAGCTAATGCCCCTTGCGTGATCTTCATTGATGAGCTCGACAGTGTGGGTGGGAAGAGAATTGAATCTCCAATGCACCCGTACTCCAGACAGACCATTAACCAGCTGCTGGCGGAGATGGATGGGTATGTGTGTCATGAGAAGTACACTTCTGAAGTATACAATGAATTAGTGCTCTGATGCATTGAGATCACTGACATTGATTCTTCTGGTTTTATGCAGATTTAAGCCAAATGAAGGCATAATCATCATTGGGGCCACAAACTTCCCAGAAGCTCTCGATAAGTACGTTAACTGTTTATATTCTTGTTCCCAGGGATGAAGCTAGCTCAGTCTCTCATAAGTGTCACTCAGCTTCCAACATCATTGGTTTAAACCTATAGTCAGTCACATGGAAATTTAATTTTCTCAATGGTGGTGTTTTTTATTTCCTGTTTTATGATTATTTGCATGAATTAGACACCTGGGCCTTTTATTGTTGAGAGTTATAAAGATTTTTTTTTTTCCCCCAAGCTTCGTTCTGCAGTTTGTATTTGAATCTTCCAGCTACAGAGGTTTATGAAAGCTTAAACTTTTGATCACGTGTCTCCACACAGTGCTCTGGTTCGACCTGGGAGGTTTGACATGCAGGTTACTGTCCCCAGGCCAGATATAAAGGGCCGAACAGAAATCCTCAACTGGTACCTAAAAAAAATAAAAGTAGACTCTGGTAGGTAGAGGGTGCCATTGCAGGCTCACAGCTGAGATTCCTGACAGTGCACATGGTAATGTGTGATGTCATGGCCTTGCAGCAGTCCAAGCGGAGATCATCGCCAGGGGAACAGTTGGCTTCTCTGGCGCTGAGCTGGAGAATCTGGTCAACCAGGCAGCTCTGAAGGCAGCGGTTGACGGCAAGGACATGGTGACCATGAAGGAGCTGGAGTTTGCGAAGGACAAGATTCTCATGGGTCAGCAGTTGCTATAACAACTCGCAATATAAAACCTGAAAGATGTTTTAGTGACACAAAGGGATATTTCAAGATTTTCAGTTGGTATGAAGTTGATTCCTTTATGTTGTGTAGGTGCTGGAATTGTGGGTGTAGTTTGATCAGCTTGGTATAATATTTACTGCGTTCAGACCAGAGCTGACTTCACTGATAGCCTGGATTTAATGAATGCCCTCCCTCTCCACCCACACCGTTTTGCAGGCCCTGAGCGCAGAAGCGTGGAGATAGACAAGAAGAACAAAACCATCACGGCATACCACGAGTCTGGCCACGCCATTGTGGCCTACTACACCAAAGATGCTATGCCCATCAACAAAGCGACCATCATGCCTCGTGGACCCAGCCTTGGTCATGTGAGTCACCTGTGATGTCAATGGGCAGGATGAGTGACAGCTCTTGGTGCATTTATGTTTATATATAGTCATGTGACGCATTAGTTAAGTAACCAACTTCCCCTAGGTGTCCCTGCTGCCAGAGAATGACCGCTGGAGTGAGACCCGGTCGCAACTGATGGCGCAGATGGACGTTAGCATGGGCGGCAGGGTGGCTGAGGAGCTCATATTCGGGAACGACAATGTCACCACCGGTACGACCTCCATGAACTTGCTGAAGGTCCAGCTTCCCCTCAGCCAGCGTGTTCCTCTGATCGCCCTTAAACATAGCATCTGTCTCTGCAGGAGCATCGAGCGATTTTGATGGCGCCACAAAGATAGCCAACATGATGGTGACACGTTTTGGGATGAGCGACAAGGTGACATTTATTTTGTTTAAGCCGCTTCTTTTCCTCTGCGCCTGCGTTGCTTTTCCCAGTGTACCCCAGGATTTCCTAGAATACTTCCTTCTAAACAAATGCACTGTGCTAGGTCTCCAAGGTGACACACAAAGATTAAAGGTTAATCCCCACAGTTCGCTCTTCATTGACAAGCTGTTCTGTTGGGTAACCAAAATGCGAATAGGCATTTCAGATCACAAGGCTTGCGATTTGCATTGCTGGTTTTTCCCCTCTTTTTAACAGTCTCTGTTGTATATATGACAGCTCCATTGTAGCTAATGGGGTGTTTGCAAGTCGTAGATGAACAAAGGTCACAAATAGATGTTTCAGTTGATTGAAGTCGATGAGTTTGTCTGTTTTTTCTCTCTGCCATGGTACCACAGCTGGGTGTCATGACTTATGGGGATCTGTCAAAGCAAAGCCCAGAGACGCAGGCTGCTATTGAACAGGAAGTCAGGAGGCTGTTGAAGGTAGGCACAACGCTCTGCCTTCTTCCCAGCCACTTAAACTATACCTATAGTGAACTGGTCATTCGCATTCATGCTTTATTACTTTGTGATGAGGCACATTTTAATGTGCCTGGAATTGATTTTTATTTATTCAACAAATTTTTCCCTGAATTAGGACTCTTATGAGCGTGCAAAACACATCCTCAAGACCTACAGCAAGGAGCACAAGATCTTGGCCGATGCCCTGCTGACCTACGAGACTCTCGATGCCAAAGAAATCCAGATGGTCCTCGAGGGCAAGGAACTGGAGGCCAGATGATGCCTTGAGAGACTTGTCCTTTCCTTCCATGCGAATATGCAGGCACGATGAGGAGCAGTGGCCTTTACCCAGACAAATTCATTCTGATTTGACGTCATTCTGAGCACACATTCTTACCTGAAATTCAGTCACCTTGGGTTTTATTTGTTCTCAACCATTGACACTAATTTCAGAAGCTGTCCCACTCTTTTGCAGTATATTGGGGGCATAAAATTTGAGCCCCTCTAGTTCCTCAAGGGTCACATGTCTTCTGAGCTCTTGTATAGTAATCAATCCTTTCTGGTTAACAAAATTGGCCCTTTTATTGAATATTGTAGCATAAACATACTGTCTGATCTCCCTTTTTTTCCTACACGTGTCCCCTGCTTGTGTACAATCTACTTGTGCTGATTTGAGGTTCTTGGGACTTTAAACACCAGGCCCTTCACTATGTGGGTATCCCTTTAAACACCAGGCCCTTCTCTATGTGGGTATCCCTTTAAACACCAGGCCCTTCTCTATGTGGGTATCCCTTTAAACACCAGGCCCTTCTCTATGTGGGTATCCCTTTAAACACCAGGCCCT
>JAABNY020000001.1:19251632-19276328 GCA_015164015.2 Brevimyrus niger
GCGGAGACTCGAACCCGGGTCCCAGAGGTGTGAGGCAACAGTGCTAACCACTGCACCACCATGCCGCCCCCCACTGAATATCATGTGATGAAATTAAATGAAAATGGCACATATTTTTTCCTCTGTTAATTAGCTCTTTGTCTATCATTTCCTATTTATTTGATAATAACCTTGTATCTGTGACGTAAAATATGGAAGGAATGTTACCCAGACAGCTGTTTTTCGCCAAGAATGTAAACACCAATAAGCAAACTTATATTACAAAAGAAGTACATCATATCAACTGATGGCCTCACCGAGGATCAGGAAGGGAGCGTTTCCGACCGTCATGGAAAAGGGAACGCCAATATACAGCAGCATGCCGAAACTGGACAAAACAGCCAAGCCGGCGGAAATTACGCCGAAGGACGCCACCCACACCTTATTCCTTACGTTGTCCAGCCTGAAAGATCCAGAGGAAGATAAACACAAGGAGGACACACTTAAAGGTCTGTCGTTTTCAATGTATGACTATAAAATCATTTTACAAACATACCTGTTTTTGACTGTTACCTATGTTAATAATGGGATGTTAACATCATTCTGTTTAAAAATTATATTTGGAAATGAAAACTACGTAGTTATTGTCTCTAGGTCATAGCTGGAAAAGGGCTCATCAACTAGGGGGGTCTGTAACCCCAGGGGGTCCACAGAGGAACTGAATCATTGTAGAATGACAAACTACTTTTTGTGAAATTTAAAAAAGTATTTTTATAAATAAATTTCCTATTAACTCAAACCAGTAATAAGTCAACCCACAACTAAATAATCACTGCAAACTGCTCCCTGAATTAAATATAGTGGTTGGTTGTCATCTAGATTCTTTATTTAGCTCAAATGTTATTGTACAGCCCTGCTCGGACTATTGTCACATAAGCTAAAAATGCTCTGTGTTAATGAGCGGTCACATACGAGTAATGCTCATCTTAATTCTGTATACTTTTAATGGTTAAAGTTTTGGCATTTTAAGCATCAATACAAAGTAATATGTTAATAGGATAATTTATATTTATTCACGTTAATAAATTAACAGGTTAATATAGTTAATGTTCATGTTAATACAGGCCTAGCCTAATCTGTCCCACGATTTCATTATGTGTGAGGAAGAGGGGGGGTCACTGCTCTGTTTCTTTATCCATGCATTAAGGGGTCCCTGGCCTGATAAAGGTTGAAGACCACTGGTTTATTATAGGCTTATTTCTTTAAGCTATAACGATACAGTTTAAATTCCATTTTGAATTGCCCAGTTTTATCAAAAGGGCTGGCAGATTGTGTAGACACTAAAACGACATATCGTTATGTATATGAGGATTGAGGACATTCGTATTTTTTGCAATTGTGTTGAACAAATATCAGGGGTTAAGTCAAGTTTACCTAGGGCTTGAATTCATATATTTATTTTTAATTGAAGGAACGTTGGCATCGGTGCTAAGCTTTATATAGCAAGTAATCGGACCTAACGACACCCATGGCTAAAACAAGTTTTTAATCCATCTACATGTGAGGTAGAAGATACATTTTTCTAATTAAAATTACTTCCGACTTTTGCTTTCGCGATGGCTGTAATGCGTCACACATTAAGCTATTTAAAATGGGTTTTTAGTCATTGATTTCATGAGGACTTTTTTGTCATTTTACATACCTAAAGGAATCAGTAATGTTCGTAATAATTAGGGTAACCTATAAACTTTTTGAATTTCAAACATGCACGAACCTCATGCAAGATGTAATTGAAAACGTTATGGCGAGAAAATATGTTATTGAAAACAATGGGATCACGTCATTGGTGTTTCTGTCCATCTCTTGCTGCCTCGACAGTGATGTAAAGCGTGAAATCTGTTTAAAAAAAAACAAACAATTGACTCTATCAGTATACAAATAAATATCTGGATTAACAAATATAGGCCTACCACCAGAAATTGAAATGTCTGGTCCTATATACGTACATAACATATTATATCCGTGTTTTAAAAGATAAACAATTGTAAGATGAATTAACCAAATAATAAATAAAGGTAATTGTACAATTTAATACATGTTTAATATATAAGTTAATATATTTAATTAATGACCATTTATGTAGGCCTAATTACCTACCAAATAAGTAAATATATATAAAGTAAGCTTAAAGGAGTTGTTTCTCAAAATAATTTAAACTTACCGTGGTACTTTGCACGCTCAGATTGGCAGAGAAGCTAAGGAAGGCGTTCAGCCATAAAGCAGCTTTCGCTTGGGTCTCGGTGTCTTCCTTTAGGTAGTAGTACAGTCTAATGGCTTGAGCACTTTGGAGAACTCCTTCGGCATCCACGTTTACCCCGCCGACAGTGGTGCCCAAAAAAAATGATTCATGCTGGGGAAACCTTATTGTGGTGTTGATATTAATGGCGTTGTTGTTTATGATTTGAAGTATTGCATTAGGTACACATTGCCCGTCAGCCCAGGCACATAAATCGCGAAAAGTATTCGTTTCGTTTCCTTCATTCACAGAGATCTCTTGTATCTGCTTGTTTAGGGCGATTATTTCTTCAAACGCCTCTTTCGTTAATATATTTTCTTCATTAGTAAGAGTGATAATCAGTGATGCAAACGTCCCCTCGGTGTAGAGCCTCTGACTAGAAAACATGGACATGTTGTAAGGAAATGTGTCCTTGATAAAATTTCTTTCTTGCTTTGCTGGCCCATTTATAGGTGTAAACTGGTCCTCGATGTCATTCGCCTCTCTTGCTTTAAGGAAATAAAACCCTGCTCCCAGTCCTGCAGAAATCAGCATAGGGATTATGAAAAACCATATCGGGTATGAGCCGACAAAGCGTCCAAACTTCATAAAAAGCCTAGACAGAGGCTTTTCGATGCAGTCCGTGCGGCAGCACTCCATAGTCCGTAGAATGAGCTCTTTCACCTCTTTACAAACCACTCACTTACCTGGATGACATGAAGAGCGGAGATACGGACACTGCCTTAATAACGGATCCGCTTGGTGAGGATACTTCCTCCGATATATTATACCTAGTTATTGATTAACGTTGTGAGGCAACACTGTTGTGTCAATCGTTTTTCCGTAATACTAGTAAAAAATTAAACCAACTGAAACATTAATGGTATTCTCAAGAAATCACATGTTCTGACATTATCTCACCTTCCACTGTTTATGTAGGGTAATTTATACACCGAAACGTTTTACTTCCTTATGTTTAGTACATGATTACTAGGGAAAACCCCATAGTCTGATTTATAATGTCTTCCTGAAAATTATTATAGTAGTTATCTATTTCCAGTGAAACAGACCTTACTTTACACTGTATAATTACACTGTGCTATATTGTTGAAATGTGAAGGACTTCGACCGAGAAAAAAAAGTCAGGCTTCAATTTAAATGTTGCCGTCTTTTCTATACAAGCGGGGCTTTTATATCACCTAGTGTGTTTTGGGTGTATTTAACTGCCATGGTTTCTGACCACTCGACCCCTTAGAAACCAAGGTAACTGGTAATAAATACAAACCCCACCTGAATTTCCAAGTTATCCTGTTCTGAAACATTTCCGGGCTGATGAGAGGAGAATCTTCCAGGATGTCAATGCGCCTTTTCACAAAGCTCAAGGTGTTAGTTAATGGGTTTTTGAACATGGAAACTAAGCTACACTATATTTCCAAAAGTACTTGGACACCCCTTCAAATCACTGAATTTACTAACATAGCCACAGGTGTATAAAATCAAGCACCTAGGCATGCAGACTGATTCTACAAACTTTTGCGAAAGAATGGTTCGCTCCCAGGAACTCGGCAACACTGGACTCTAGAGCAATGGCGTGTTCACTTGAGTGACGCTTCTTTGGCATTTCGATGGATGAGTCTGGGTTTGGCGGTTTGCCAGGAGAATGGTACTTGCCTGACTGCATTGTGCCAAGCAGTGGCGACAGGTGAAAGAAATTCTTGGTGGGACTTACGTACCAATAGATTTCTCTTCCTAATCCAGTATAAGCATTCCAATGAACAATCAGAAAATGACAATAATTTCACAGTCATAATTTAATTTCCTTCTCAAAATCAACAGTTTCACAGATAAAGTAAATTAACAATTTACGGCTACAGTCATTTGGGGCTTGTCGGCTCCCAGCTCCTTGACGTGGATTTTTTTCCACCATTGTCCTTCTCGCAAAAGGGTACTTAAATAACCTCTCACCGAATTTGGTGGAAGCTGCCCCTCAGCAGTCGTCTTCGCCATCATCTCTCTTCTGACTGACTGACCAGAGAGCAATCCAAAACTTTCCCTTTTTTTCTGTAGCAGGAGCGAAATTTCCAGCCCCCCAAAACCATTTAATTCGGTGATGCCGATAGGCTAAATCTTTATTATTTTCATCTATAGTAACCATACACGATTGCCTACTTCACTTCACTTCTGTGGCGCTTTTATTGAGCGCCCAAGAAGAGAAATGATTTGTGGAAATCTGTAGGTGGAAATTCAATGTTGAATGAGAATCACTTGGTGGAAATGTTAAAATAATTCAGATTCCATGTAGGCACACACTATTAAGTGAAACTGATATTGATATTTTTTGTTTTCAAAAAAATATTAGTGCTGTCAAACGATTAAAATTTTTAAATCGGATTAATCACAAGGTTGCTGTGGATTAATTTCAATTAATTACGATTAAATATCATTCATTTTTAATCTATATTAATCACATTTCATTTTGCTTGAGCAAACAGACTCAAGAAAAAATGGAATATATATGCACTCAACGTGTTTATTGAACATCGCGAACATGAGTCGGATGCATTCCGTCTGCCACAGAAATGCAGTACCATTGACCCATATCAAAAAGCAAGATTTTTTGCTTAACCGGACAACTTGTCGGATTTAAGGTACATCACTTTAAATGATCTTTATCTTCGTTCACTGTAGCCCGAACTACCATCAATCGGAAATATAATCTGACTAATCATGAAATCCAATTCTAGCAAAGGTTAATTGCCATTGTTAGCAATATCAGCTGATAACACATTACACGCAGTGCATTATGTATAAAACTCCGTAGCAACATGTCCACAGATAAGTTGGATGGTATAGTGTGTGCAACCGATTTAATGAGTCACAAATGAGAAGTAGTGCTTAAGCACTATAAAACTATAACTTTCCATTCTGTTGATAAAAGGCGCAGCCATCTTGGATTCTGAACTCAGGATCCTCTGTGCTGCTCTGAGATATTTCTTGGATCTGTAAGAAATGGGAGCGCGTATGTCGTCACTTTCGGCTTCAAAACTCGGAATCCGACTGGGAATACAAGTTCCAGGGGCAAAAGGAATGCACTAAAACCACCCGAAATGGGTTGACAACATTTCAGGGATTTTGAGTCATTCTGTGCTGCAGATAGGTTAATTGCGTTAAAGTTTTTATTCAGATTAATTATGATGGATTAACAGCCATCACTGGTGACAAGTGTAAAGTTTGGTGGAGGGGGATTATGGTGTGGGGTTGTTTTTCAGGGGTTGGGCTTGGCTGCTTAGTTCCAGTGAAAGGAACTGTTAATACAGTTTTGCACAATTTCAGGCTCCCAACATTGTGGGAAGAGTTTGGGGATAGTCCCTTTCTGTTCCAACATGACTATGCTCCAGTGTGCAAAAGCAAGGTTCATAGAGTCCTGACTTCAACCCAATAGAACACCTTTGGGATGAATTGGAGCGGAGACTGTGAGCCTGGCCTTCTCAGTGTCTGACCTAACAAATGGTCTCCTGGAATAATGGTCAAAAATTCCATAAACACACTCCTAAACCTTGTGGACAGACTTCCCAGAAGAGATAAAGCTGTTTTAGCTGCAAAGGGTAGGCCAACTCCATATTAAAGTGTATTAGGAATGGGATGTTGCTAAAGTTCACGTGTGTATAAAGGCAGGTGTCCCAATACTTTTGGCAATATAATGTATATGCTGTGGTTGTCCCTGTCACAAAGTCATCAACCTTTTCTTCTGTTCATGGCAGATTCATGACATTTAAGATTATGTTTCCTTTTATTTTGCTGGTTATTTGTTATTTGTCTAGGTGCTATTTACATACATATTTCTATACTCGTTTATTTGGCTGATAAATTTGTATTGAATTATTCAGCATCTACTGTCAGGACTGGTTCCTGTCTTGTTCTGTTCTGTCCTTTGTATTCCTAAGTTTTCTGCTTTCCCCCGATGAACAACACATATTATTAGTGTTTTGTACTGTTCCTAGTTTAGTCCATGTTTTGGTGTTCTCCCAGTGGCAAAGTCCTATGTTGTAGTTCCATGTTTGACCAGCAGGTGCCACAAGTCATCTTGTTCAGCTATTTGTGTTCCCTTAGGTCAGGGCTGCCCAACCTTGCTCTGATCTACCACCTTGCAGAGCTTAGGTGCAGCCCCAATTTAACACATCTGATACAGATAATCAAGCCCTTCAGTAGCATCACAGCATCAGAGCCAGCTATGTTGAAGCTCAAATACTGAGATGCTACTGAAGGTGTACTATGTCAGGTGTGTTAAACTGCACCTAAGCTCTGAAAGATTTTTTATGTCCAGGAAAATGATTGGGCAGCCCTGCTATTAGGTTTATCCCCAGTCACAGTCCCCATAGTTGTTCTTGTACACTAGGATGCCACTTAACTGAATGGGCTGAGTGTGTGGGTAATGGCTAAGACCATTGTAAGATCAAGCTCAGCAACATTGGACTTTTTGTTTTTTTTTGTCAACCTTATGTGTGAATCATGTTCCATGTGTTTGTGTACATTAGGTCCTTAATGTTAGTCTTTGTTCTTGGTTAACCCTGTCCACGCCTTAATTGTATATTTTGCTCCTGTGCCTAGTTTGTGCAGTGTTCTTTTCCATCTCCTGTTATCCTTGTGCCCAGTTAATTTAATAGATGTTAATGTCTCTTGTCTAGACCTGGTTATTTGTTCAGATATATCTCTGTCTTGTTCCTGTTTTTTTGTCAGCTATTAAATATGTTTGCTTTTAGATGGTCCGTGTTAAAAACCCTTTTCTGCACCTGTATATGTACTCCACATTCCCGCCTGTTTAGTTTGAGTCTTTGTTCATTTTTAATCACCTGCCTGCCTTTGTTTTGACCTATTGTGGTCTCTTTTGTTTATTTTGAGTTTAGTTTAAAATAAAGTTGCCTGAGGTTGTAAGCTATATTATGGACCATCATCCATACCCAGACATGGACACATACAGGTTTACATGAAATGCAGGTGTATCTCTTTTTTGTATATTATAGCCTAAACAAAATCTATCAAAATAGATAGTAAAATCTACTTTCAAAATAGAAGTAAAAATTCGTGGCTTGACATGTGAGGTGACATTCAATAAGAACTCACTTTTCAGACATTGAAAAATATATTTCATATAGTGCATTACAAAATCATTCATCACATTAATCACTTAGTGAGTATGTATATGTATTCATTGTAACTGATTACATATATGGCGTTACATATACAGAGTTTTACATTGAAATGAGGGGAAAAGGTATAGAGTTTAACGTATTGACAAGACAAACAATATAAAAATAAATTTAACATCAGTTTGTCCAGCAAGTATGTAGTTGAAACACCCTTAATCAAGTAATATTCCTGGAACTCCTGTAAGATGCATGTCATATGAGTTCCAGATACTGTTCGGTTGAGATAAATATATCATTAAGCAATTGATACAAGAATATGATGAAAGAATAGCCTACGAACACGTAACATTTATTTGTTCACCTATACCGTCCCCTGCTGGCAGTCGGCGTCGCGGCGGCCTTCACGTGACGTCACCGCACGACCGGATTTCGCTTTCTGAAAGCGCTGGGCGACGTCAGATCTGCTCGCGACCGATAGTCTCCCTGCGGCCGCTTAGCTTCGAGTGACAGGGAAGATGGACGACGACGTCTTGACAACTTTGAAAATCCTCATAATCGGGGAAAGCGGCGTCGGGAAGTCCAGGTGAGCTATTTTACTCGCCTTTGCTCGTCGCAAATCGACTCCTTTAGTGTGTGGCTGCGGCCGGCTGGAGCGGCATGCTAGGCGGCTAACAAATGTCCAGTGTCTGCCGAGGCAGGCCCCGGTATTACGGTGGCCTTCTGGCGAACAATAACAATGATCTAAAACGAAATAATTAAATTCAGCATCCACTGTATCAATCTCGTTGCGAAATGTAGCCTAGCATTATTCACGTTTGCTAGTTCGCAGTATGCTGGATTTAAATTTAAAAACATTGTTTAACTGCTTTCTGTCCTAGCTGGCGGATTAACAGGTAGTGGGAGTAGTACTTAGATGCTAAAGTGGCTAGGTACTTGTACTCGTTATGGCAGTTAAGAATATTTTCCAAATCCAAAGCTTTGGCTATTTCTTTTCTAATATGAGTCTGTCATGCGGTTTGGTCAAAGTTAAAACATCATTGCACGATGAAGGGGGTGGTTCATTCCCAAACTCTGCGTAACAAAGAGATTCTTAAAATATGACCGGACGTCCGAGAAACATCTGTTGTTGACAACAAACCAAAGCAAGACACCTTTGGGTCTCAAACTAACAACCTGCAAGAACTGTTTATGTACACAACCGGTTAACTCCACCGAGCTTTGGTAGAAAAACTGCATGTATGAACAACTATATGTCTGAACTCCACAGTATTGAAAATTGAATTTTATTCTGTTTATTTTCCTTCCTCCAAAATTGTGCTTAATTCAATCCAGGGATTTGAACATCGCAACAAGGGAAACTGTAGAAATGCTCATACTGAATCCAATAATGTAATACCACAAGCTTTTGGTTTCATTTCTAATGATCTAGTAAATACACTAACAGCATCTATTAATGAAGTACAACAATATTTCAATGAACATTGCCATAAATAGTATTTAGTATATTTAATTCTTCAGATATTATAATACTGTAATGTGCTTGAGTTTATAATTATACACCTTACATGATACTAAATTATATATCATATTTGTTTTGATTTGTTCATTTTTAAGTACAGATTCAGGATTATACAAGTGTGATCCCGCCTGGTTATCTATTTTTATTCTTGCTTTATTTTAGGAATTGAATTGAACAAAATGTAAGCCTACTCTTTAGGTGTTGAACAGGGAGAGAATTAAAATTTTATTTCCTAATGGTTTACTAAAAAGTTTTTCTCAATTAATCATGATCTTGCATCTGATTGGCCACGTATTCAATAACTGCAACTTTATTCTTTAAAGCAAAGCATTTATTTGTCATAGATTTTTGCAAGAGTATCTGTATTAGGTTTTAAACATTTTCAAGAACAATAGTGTTGTATATTTATATCATATGTAAACTGATGTCAGATGTGTTCTGTGTATTTTCTTAATATAGAACATATTGTTCAATGGCTAATAACTAAAAACTGCTTTTTAGTGTATGATTTATCATGAGAAAATATCTTAAAGAGTATGATGTGAAGATATCGTTCCACTGAATCAGTTGTGTGATGTGGACTGTGTGACTACAGTGATTTTTTTTTTACACAAAATGTGTACATTAGAAGTAAAAAGATGGATACCCTGGAACAGCTAGTGAGATGTTTTATTGGTGATTTTAATTTATGTATTTAATTTATGTATATAATGAGATTACAACGTGTAATGTATAAATGGACTCTACCCTGTGATGTCATATTACCTTCCAGCGTGTTTCAGTCATTAGTTGTACTTGTGAGCCCCTCTGAGTAGTTAGACTCCTATACCCAAAACCTATTTGCATATCTTCAAGAGAAGTGATCATGTATAGAGTGAGTGTTTTCGTCCACAAGAAAGGACTTGTTTGTAAAACCTTCAAAGATCGATGAAGGCGGTGAAAGCTAATTAGTGTCATAGCTAATACAATATAGTAAAGTTCCCCAATTCCAGTCCTTGAGGGCCAGAATTCAGCATAGTTTGCAGATTTGCCTGCTCAAGTACATCTTAATCAGCTAGTTACCTGGTTTAGTAGGTGTGATCTGCAAGGAAATCTGCAAACTGCACTACAAACTGGCCCTCCAGGACTGGAATAGGGGAACCCTGCATTGCAGCAAGAAGCAGTAGCCCAGAAGACAGTGGTCACCTGGCATGACTTCACCAGTCTGAGCTAATTTCTGAGTGATTAATGGTTTAATGGTTCGATGAGAGTGTGGTCCTTTGAGATCAGCGTGTCTGAGTGATGGGCAGGTTGTCTACGTGGAAGCCGCCTTTGAGGCACTACAGTGTATGATTGCTTAGCGGCTTATTTGAAAGCCTTTTGTTAGCAGTGTGTCCTGTTAGGAAGGGCAGCTGTCTGAAGTGTGAGAAACATCTGTGTCATGGTTGGCAAGGGGAGTGGTTAATTGAGTATGAATCAGATACAGGGAGCCAAGTGCATCATATCCACTTTCAGGCCTATTGCACTATGCGATGAGGGAACATTAAAATGTTATTCACTTGCTTGTGTCCACCATTCATCTGTAGTCTGAAGAAATATGTGGCTTCTCTGCCTCCATTTAGCTGGAGTGGTCAGGGCCCCTAGCCTGGGCTGGAGGGCCCCTCTCCTTCCTTTTGTATTGTATTAATTACAGAGAATTTAAGTTTCTTACTTTGTGTAAAGGTCCCTCTCTTGTTTTTTCTTTCTCCTTCTCTGGTACAGCCTTCTGTTGAGATTCACAGACGATATGTTTGATCCTGAACTTGCAGCGACTATTGGTAAGTAAAAGTAGAGATGCACCGATACCAATATTCGAATCAGTATCCGCACGATCCAAACCTATTTGACGGATCAGGTATCAGTCATGCGTGACCGATCCACATACTATACTTACTTATTTAGTTTTTGGCAATCAACTGCACGACAGCTATTTCCCATTTACATGTGTTTTTTTGCCCCTCAGTCTTTTTTGCTACTCAATGGGCGTGAGTACAGGGACTTCCCCCTGCTGTGACATCATGCGCATACCCTTTGCAGTACGAGGAGAGTAAGAAGTGATGATGTGGGAGTATTTTACGCTTTTAAAAGAAACCAGTGGCACAGCAATTTGCAATCTATGTAAAATAAAGTTTTGAGGTGGGAATAGCGTTTATTAGACAATCCCATTTAACAAAGCACATGCAACTGCGAGAAAAAAACAAAGCAATGGATGATTTGGGAGTCGCTTACTTAATTGGACTTTGAAGATATTCATATTGAACTGCAAATGCCTCAAAAATGCTTAAAACAAACGAGGTGGAACAGTACATTATGTATATTTGTTGTAGCCTAATTAAATATTTTTGTCATACATTTTTTCCATCTGTATTTACTACCTTAAAAAAATACAGTGGTACCTTGGTTCTCGAACTCAATCCGTTCCGGACTCCAGATCAAATCCTAGAAAGTTTGAGTTCTGATCGAATTTTTCTGTAAGAAATAATGGAAAACAAATTAATTGGTTCCCGGACCCCAAAATGACACCTAAATATGTTTTTTTTTTTTTTTTTTTTTTTTTTTTAGCATTTAAGCTCAAAATGAACAGGCTAGAACAAGAAGAGCCTTTTTTTTCTTAATGACTTCCAAAACGATAAAGATCTTATCCCAACATTACCCCTGTCCTGCCCGATCTTCCACTCCTTCCGTGTGCCACTCCCCCTCGTTAACCTCGTTTGGAATCCCCATGTGATCAGCTGTTTCTGGTTGTTGTCATTAGTCCTTTGTATTAAGTCTGCTTTTCAGTTTGTTTCCCCAGTCCGGTCATTGGGTGCGTTCGACTTGCTTACAGCGCTAGCATAAAGCAACGCATTCAGATACTGACGCAAAGTATTACGGTTAGATGCATTGCGACCTCACACCCAGCTGCACAAACTGAACCCGCCTTTGTGACGACACACCTTTGCACTTATTGGTTGAAGATGAAGAGTCTAGTTAGACACATGATGTTTGTATCCCAGGCAGTTCCGATGCGTAATCTGCTATTTCTCTCGAATATCACGTAAAGCAGTGAGAACTGGTTTTCAGTTAATTTACCCGGTAAAATAAAGTTTAAAAAATGACATAAATGCTCTAATAGTACACGTAAGTTAGTGGTTTATTTATTGTTAGTTACTGTAATGTTGTGCTGCTTTATTTGGTTAATAGTCCAGTCTGTGAAGAAGGCATTCAAGTAAGAATTGCGTTGTATTATTTCCTGGCGTGTACAGCGCTCACAATTCGACTTCTGATATTCAGATCGAGTTCGAGGTCAAACTGGTTTGTTCAACTTTCAAGAAATTCGAGTTCTAATGAGTTTGAGAACTGAGGTACCACTGTATATAAATATATAAAGTATAACAAAGTAAAAAGAGCTCTTGTATCGGAACCGGTATCGGCAGTTGTGTATCGGAATCGGATTAGAACTGAAAAAATGTGAATCGCCCATCTCTAAGTAAAAGCTGTAAGTGTTGCAGCATGTAGCTGCCATTAGAGACTTGTCAGACAGTTTCAGAAATACCCCCCAAAGCAACTTAGTATAGTTGGCAATGATAAACATCTATTTTCTTTGCTTTGATTATAGACAGGCTAGCAGGCTAATTTATGGGGTTGTTAATATTTTATCAATTCAGTTTTACTACATGGTACTGAAAATTATGGCAAATATCAAGCTGGAAGCAATGTGTAGGCACCCAGCATTCTATTTTTGATTGTTCCCCTATGTTTTTAGGTTTGTTTTGGTTTGATGGGGTTTGTTAAAGAGAGATATCAAAGATTTATTGTCACAGTCAGGGATCTACCACTAGTAATCATTCTGCTCTTTAAAATATGTAGCAAAACTACATTATTTTCTTTCTGTGATTTGAAGAATGAAAAATTCATGGTTACTGATCAACTGGGACTTGTACACTGTGAATATTACTTTTGAATGTTTCATAATATTGGGTTGTATTGCATAATTTCTTTGCACCGTGTTGCAACACGTTTTTGGGATCCAGGTGTAATAAAAGCCCCCCCCCCCCAAACACACACACACACACACACACACACACACACACACACACACTTGGCATGTAATGGTGGTATTTAACTTGTCCCGTCATTGTTCCTTTATAAAAGAGATGTCCCCCATGAAGTACAGTGCCCTTTATATTGGTGCTTAAAACACAACTGTAGCGAGTGGCATTGTATCTCTCTCTGCCTTGCTTGAAGTAAGACTGCTGAATAGATATACTGAACGTGGTCAATTAAGAAATATTGACTGTAATTCTTCATATCATGCAATTGTAAGCACGTTCACTGTGGAAATTCTTGCTATGTGAGTGTTTATGCTTTTTGTCAGCTGCTTGTAAGGAAGATTAAAACATCCACTAATCTGTTTGGACTGGTGATGAACCAATTGTGTCACCACATAGTATTTTCAGAAATGCCAATTAGGATCACTGCATCTAATTAGAATGCTATATTTTCCTAGTTAAACTTAAATTGTAACATTTTTGTATTTTGAAATAATAATATCCCATGTTTTGTTTGTAAACTGCTCCATTGTGGGTTTTCTGAAGACTGAAAGCAGATGCCTGTGAATTTCAAAAGGTGTATTACCATGTAGGTGTGTTAGGTGGCAGCATTGTACAGCAATTCCCAGGTCACTAGGATTATATGAAGTGGCTGTGGCTCACAGTTCGGGTGTCGCAAGGTTAAAAAAAAAAACAAAAAAAAAAAAAAAACACACTTGCGTTGCTGAAGACTGTGAAAGGGGTGCAGTTTGGGTCACAGTGATAATGGGCGCTAAGCCATAAAAGGCAGGTCAGTAGCTGAGCAAGGTTGCCCAGATGGCTGAGATGCTCAGATCCATTGGGTCAAGGAGTGCGTTTTCTGCAGAAAGGCTTTGAGGTATTTATATAAAAAAATTTAAACGTGCCCTTTGAGAACTTCTGTGACTGTGTGGTGGTTTTTAAAGTGACTTCTTTGTTTTACTATTATTTATCTAGCACTGCCATATTTCTAGCCTTGTATCCATGCCACGGTTTCAGATTCCTTATAAAATCATAACCTCCGAATGGCTGAATGCGGGCTGTCATTTACTGACCGATTTTATATTTCAAACAGATGCAAGCTTTGCTACTGGGCATCTGTTGTGCAGTTGCCTGCTGTGAAATCCACACATTACTTTGTGTAAATTCTGTAGCTCTCCGCTGAGAGGTTGTTTACGTACTCGAGGTGGGTGCCAGTCCGGGTAATTTCTTCTATGAAGATTGTTGTGACTGAAGGTCAGAAAACTGACCGCAAGCCCTTACCTCCTCACACCTCAGCCCTATCTAATCTTCATGCAGCCATTTTTAAATATGGGTTATAGTTTGACCAAGGCATCATCTTGCACTAGTATTTTTTTTGTTTGTCTAAAGCAACATGAGAATTGTGGGTGAAGTACCTTATGATCATAAAGCCTGCAGTGTGGAGAGATGGACATAGACCTAATCTTAAGTGATTTGTCTGCATTTGTGTATTTTAATTCAGTTTAGTTCTGGTTTGCTGTAAATTATCTTTTTTTTCGTACAGGGTGGTTTATGATGTTTGTTCATCCCTCAACTCCTCCTCTATTTGAGCAACAGGTTCTGGCTTACAGATTTTCACACATGCCATCAGGGCACAGGGATGAATGACTGTTCCTCTCTAAACTGCTCCCTCTGTTAATGCAGGCGTTGACTTTAAAGTTAAAACGATATCCGTGGATGGCAACAGGGCAAAGCTCGCTATCTGGGTGAGTGTTCTGTCTCCTGTTTACCTGAATAATATGATTTTTTTTAAGACTTTGGGAAAATATTCCTGTTAAATTACCCAGCTGTTATCCAATAAATGCATTTTAATATGATGCTATAATGCTATACTCTAAATTGTATTTGTAGCATATTTGTGAATTGCTCGTTAACTAATAGCAAAAATAAATTTAGGTTGTTAAATGAGGAAGATCTAGATTAAACAATATGCATCTTTGCACATTGACTGAATTGAGTCATAGGTACAAGGCTTTATGTCCACCATATAATAGTTTGATTGTTAACACCCTCTTAAACAATGTTGCAACCAAAACCTGAGACCAGTGCAAGTTGTGTGTGATTTTCAGTTGTGATTAAGCAGTTTCTTCAAATAACCAGAAGGTGGTGTAACAGCAAAGTGTAGAATGCTGCCCAAAGTGTAAATTTTTTAGAAATTATGGAATTAATTGTATTGTTTTGTGTGCATCTTTCTGGGTCCTCCTTGTTTATCGCTGACGATGTGACTTTTGCTTTGCAGGACACTGCTGGTCAGGAGCGTTTCAGGACGTTGACTCCCAGTTACTATCGCGGTGCCCAGGGAGTCATTCTGGGTGAGGATGGGGGTTATCTGAAGGGGAAGGTGACACTTCAGCCTACAATGTTCCATTCTGCTCCTGAACACATGATTTAACAGGCATCCATTTGAACATTTATTTTAAAGCACATTTTTGCTACTCTACTTGTGGTAGTAACCTCGGTAAGCATGTACATTTTAGTATAATTTCCTCTCTAAGAGACGATTTGTCGTGACATTTTGTCGTGTTTTTTTTTTACCCCCCGCTACAAAATAAAAACTGCTGTTCTGTTTTCATTTCCATTGTTTCACTCTGTCTCTCTCAGTGTATGACGTTACGAGGCGTGACACGTTTGCCAAACTCGATAACTGGCTGAACGAGTTGGAAACCTACAGCACACGGAACGACCTAGTGAAGATGCTCGTAGGGAACAAAATCGATAAGGTAGCTGAATATTTTTCATTTGCTGTTGTTTTCTGTTGAGTAGCAGAGGCTTAGGACTGATGGCCTCTGACACGGACCTGTTGTCAGTTCCAACACGGGCATGATGATTATTTCCCAATTTCGGTTGATTTAAAGAGACATACAGATGTCTTCCTATGTATCCTGTTTTCTTACTGAAATGTTCACATGTGTTTCACATGTGTTGTTACTGCCCTGCTCCTATTACCAATTTGTTTAAGATTTAATACAACACGTCTCTCTTCCGTGCCATCTGTTCAACACATCCAGTTTGTGGTGTCCGACAGCTATGGGTGATGGACCTTTTTAAATTGCTGCCCTTTTTTTGCAGGAGAACCATGAGGTAGACAGGAGTGAGGGCCTGAAGTTTGCGAGGAAGCATTCCATGCTTTTTATAGGTAAGAAAGTAGAAAAACCCCTCAGAGAATGTAAAGAGCAGTTGCAGACGATTATGGGAAGGAAGCTGTTTTTTGAATTAATGTCATATCTTGGCTGCAATGTGATCGCCGATGTGCTGTCCTCTTTGTACAGTTTTTGTCCCTTATCCAGAATCAGGTAATTTAGGTCCAGCTTTCAGTGCCCTTTCACAGGACACACTAACAATATGACAGCAAGGCACGGCTTTGTTTCAGATTGGTTTTTCATTTTCGTCAAGGGTATCAGTGGCTTAAGAGGGCTTCCATTTTAGAACAGCCAGTCAAATAAATTTTAAAAGCAGTTGGGAAAAATAGCATTATTTATTGGGGGAAAAAAAAAAAGTAATTGCTTCTACTTTGTAGCTTTACTCCGATGTCACATGTCGCATCTCGCCAGGGTCAAAGTGAAACTTATTTGAAATTTGGTAATTTAAAGCTTTTTATAGGTCTCTTTGGTGCATTGCTTCAGCTGTAATTTTTATTCTAGTTATGGTGGAATTATTTTTGGTCTGTGGGTAATATGCTAGGCTTTGTGTATAGTCATACATACCAGTAAATATTTTAGCTTGGTTCCATCTGAATTACCCATATCTCGAGCTGAAAATTGAGCAGAACTTGTTGGGAATGGAATGCCCCCAGTTTATGTAAGTTTATGTGTGCCAATCACGTCGCAAACTTTCCGTTTATTTTTGAAACGCCGCCTACCTCACCGCGGTGGGGGCCTCTTGGCCTCCGGCTCCCCATCCCACATGAATGGGCAGCAGGTTTATCTGACCGGTGTTGTCTCCTCCCACCGCCACCCGATGCAGAGGCCAGCGCCAAGACCCGGGATGGCGTGCAGTGCGCGTTCGAGGAGCTGGTGGAGAAAATCATCCAGACGCCGGGGCTGTGGGAGAGCGAGGCTCAGGGCCGCGGGGTGCGGCTGTCCGACCCGCAGCTGGCGAGAGGCGGGATGTGCGGCGGTTACTGCTCCATGCTGTAAACCACAACGAGAAAACATGAATGCAAAAATACACATTCGCACATACAAAATGTCAGAGGTAAAGGAAAAGGAAGTGATGAAAGTATCGTTTGTACCTGCTAGTATCTAACCGGCTCCTGGCCTGTCACACCTGTCCTCCCCCATACACCCACTGACGGCCTCCTTTGGGACGGTGCTATCGGCGCATTTCCTGGTATCGTGGTGGCACTGCCTGTGACACTTCCTGCAGACCCGCACGCCCTCCTCCCTTACCAAACCCCTACATGAAATGCGCGTGAAGAGCACCTTGTCAGCACTTTTTGGGAATTCCCTGTGGTAACGTGATGTGTGCAGGGAAGTGTTGGGGTAGGGTGGCCATATTTCAGCCCCCAAGAGTCCTGTAACCATCCAGACTGATGGGAGAAGAGGTGAGTCTATTCCTGTCTTTTTTTTTTTTTTTTTTTTTTAAATAACTTTTTATCTTGTATGCTTACTGTCACTCTCTTGATGTGCTTTTTGTGAATGTGTCTGTTTTTCCCTCTCCCAAAATCCTGAATGTTGGGACTTGGTTTGTTTAGGTAAGCACAGCTTATTCTCTCCAGGAATCCTGGAATTGACCGCCGGCCTTTTCTAGCACATTCTGTTCAGAATTATGCATTAGGAAAGAGTAGTTGCAGAGTTTTTTTTTTTTTTTTTTTTTAAATCCATGATGCCATGACCCAGTTACATTATGCACAACTATCTGTTCACCTGAGCCAGCTAGCTAGTTGCAGGAAATATCCGTTTAAGAGACGTTTTGGACTGGTGTTTTACAGCTTTTAATAATGTCGGCCCAGCACACACATTAAAACGTGTTTCAGAGGGTTTATAAATCAGCTTGGCACAGGGCCTTGGTGTGGTACGCAAAATAGCGATAAAAACGACATGTCTCCTTTTATTTTCATTTTCTGTAATGAGCGCACACGTACTCCGCGCGGGCCGGTCCCCTCAGAAGGGTGTCAGCACAACGGGTTCAGATCGCTGTGCTATGTCTGGTAACTGGGAAAGTCGTTTAGGAAATAAGGATATCTGAGAATCTCATGGTCTCATGGGGATCTACTCCAGTTTCCCCGATAAAGTGTTCAGTGCCATTCCTGGATTGATAGGTGTCCACCTCTGTCACTATTATCTGAACCTATATTTATCCTTTTTTTGTGTGCGTTCCATATTCCTCATCTTTTTGTTAAGCTATACCTAGCATGGGAATAAGGCTGGTCATTTGGGAGTGGGTATGCTGTTCTGCACAGGATTGTGTTAAAATGCATGCCTTATTAATTCACTATATTGTTTTTTTTTCTTTCTGCATGGGATTTTTTATTGTATATTAGAACACTATATGCCTTTTCAGTCCGTGTTCAGCAATGAAGAATATTAGTGACTATATGTCTACCTTCTGTGTATAACAGACCAAAAATAACTTTTTAAATTACTCCTTTGCGCGTCTATGCCTGTTAACATGCTTCTGTGTCTTTATGCTATGAAATTATACAGTTCATACTTTCTTTTATGCATCGTGACACTGTATTCATGTTTGACATCCCTTCTTATGTGTCAATGAAATCACAGTATGTAACACCTTTCAATGGACTCTAGGGCTGCTGTACTTAAGTTGCTGAACATTAATTTCTTGTAAAATAAAGACTTGCCTAAAGACATCTAATTAATATTTGTCATTTTTGTGAAGGGTCTGTCCATGTTTCAGTTGCTGTCAGAAATCCTACAGCCTAATAATCGCATTGCTATGGATGGATGGATCTGCAATTGCTTTAGTCCCCAGGAGTGCAACCAAAGAGAGCTAGTATTTTGTGTATTTATATGGGGTGTAGATAGAAATTCTAGCCCCCCCCACCACCAATTGTATGTGTAATTTTATGTATTCAAGGGCCCCTGTAGAGTTCCTCATAATCTATCAGGGTATCCATGCCCATGCTGTGCTTCTGTATATATGAACAGATTTATTGTTTTGGTTTTTGAAAAAATATATATTTGAAACGTTACTTGCATTTTCAGTAAGCTCTGCATTGGGGTGCTGTCCCTTCTCCTGCACCAAAGCAGGGGTGTGGGTTACAGGACGCCTTGTTGATATGGCCTATTCCGTGTGCTGTTCGTTGTGTTCTGACCTCTGTAAAAATGGCGACCAACCTCTGCTCCACAACCGTCTGAGTATTTTAAGATTGTCGATTCTGAATAGTGTGTTAATGATCTGTGAGGGGATGTTTAGCTTTTTCCAGGGTACTGTTTGTGCTAGACGTGCGGACGCGTATTAGCGCTGGATCTAGGGCGGACCTAACAAGCTGCGAGTGACTTTTAATGTTTTAACTTTCTATTACTGTAGCGTAGAAGTTTTAAGTCGCCTTCAGCCAAATAAACAATATTTTAGACATAAACAGCCCTGAATATACAAAACTGGTTCTGGGGAACAAAAATAGTTTAATGTTTGGCAGCAGTTATTCTCACTACAGCTTGTATGAGTGACTGTTTACTGTAATGGTTCTATTGATGCATTTCCCCCTGGCCGCTACTGCATCATCGTGGTGCTGTAGATCAGCGCAGGAGAAGCAGCCGGCCGGACGTCTGCTACCAATGAGCCATCAACTAGCCGACGTCCCCCACCCCACGCAGCCCAAGCCAGGAATATTATAACCGTATCGCCAAAACAAATGAGTCTGTCACCACCCCTGGAAACATTTCAGCGATGCTCTCGTCTTTAAATTTCTGAACAATGAGAGGTGCACTCTGTTTTTCGCTGTAAAAAAACTCGTAAGAGTCAAAACCATGTGTCGTACGTTATAATAATCACTAAATATATTTTTAAACACTTTTTCCTCTTTTATTACCCTTTCTTTCACTAAGGGTAATGATGGATAAAAATATATAAATACTACAGTCTTTAAATTCAAAGCGTTTTAAAAAGAGAAAGGTCTAAAACGATACGATTCTAACTGAAATCCAGAGTTCAATAGGGTTTCTGTAATGTCAGTTTCGCGTTACTGTGGAAATAAGCAGGGGGATGAATGCGAGACAGCGGGAGCAGCGCTATGCTATGGAAATAAATTACAGGCCGGTGAAGGGCAATACCCATCCTTTAATTCGCATGCGTTTTTGGGCGCTCCTGCTTCCGGGGCTCCTGCGCCGGCTGTCAATCACCGCGCACCGCACGCAACCTCCGGATCTCAATAACACCGCACCAAGCAAATAGACCGCGCGCCCAAACTGCGGCTCCTATAATAAACTAATCACACTGTGTCAACATGGGAAAGTGTTACTTTTCCGTAGAGCTGAAACACATTCCCGTGGAAAACAACATGCTTTAATGCAATGGTTCCACTTTCATCGTTTAAACAAAAAAATTTAAAACCAGCCCGCTAAAGCGAGGTGATTGACATATACAGAAATAGATTCCTTACATCGTATAAATAAACACGCACAATATATGCCAATATTATAATTATGCTGCTTATTTTCACTTGCTTGGGTGATTTGTTTTTTTTCCCTGGATTATTCATTATAAGTCAGTTTCTTTGGTGTGATGTCTTAGGTCATTTTTGGTGGTTTTGGACAGGCAGACAGATTTTAAGCTAAATTCCCCTCGGTTTTGCATAGTATATAATATTGAACTGATAGTCATGCCCTGAATCTGCATTAAAAAGGTAAGGAAGTTGGGGATTGATATTTAAGCTTAGTCCCTTTATGAAATGTGGTCATCTCTCGGGGTTGGTGATTCATGTCCGCCGGTGCTAATTACCGTGTATTTTTGTTTGGGGAAGTTTACATGACGCTTTTGTTGTGTCGTGTGTAACAAGGATAATTAAAAATACAATTAAACAGCTTACTCCGATATACTGCAGATGCAGTGTGAGAACATGCATTTCCAATTTAAAAAAGTTTTATTATTACAATGCATGTAAAAAAAAAAACACTTTTTAATATGCAAATAGCATCCGGGATGTTCTCTACCTTGAGTCCAGACCTTCTGTTGTCCAGGACAGGATCCAGACTCCCCCTCACCCTCACTGGATGAATGCTTAGAGGCTGGGCAAATGAATGGATTGGTTATTTAGTATTTCAAATTAAAGAGTATTTTAAAAACTGGCCCATTGTTAATCCTTGAATTTACATAAATATAGTTAAGGTAATTACCTGATCAAGATCACAAAGCATTGTATTCCTTTCATAGTTTTTCTAGTATATTACTAAACTATGGTACTGTAGAATTTCTTGGTACTCATTTTGGCTGCAATCTCTACAAGTAATATTGTACTCAGGTTAATTTTGAGTGGTCTTCGCGAGGCGTCTAGGTCTTTCGCCATACATGAAGATAAAGTCTGTCCACGCTGCGGGAAGAGCTGCATGTCCAAGCAGAGGCTTAGCTGATGAAGTACCATCTCTGAGTACTAGACTACTCCTCCCGAAAGTGCTGGGACTGTCCCGCAACCTGTCAGCAGCTCCCTAACACCAGCGAATGGCATGTAATGTCTTGGAAATCTGTCACTCCACTATTCAGTGGCTGTAAAATTACTCGGCAAATTGTACCGCTTGGGCTTAGGCAAAGTCTAATTATTAATACAGTTGTACTGTCCAGATATTATACTCCGGTATGTGATTTTCCACGACAAAATATGCTGAACTTGTGTGTTTTTTTTTTAAACGAAATTACTGTCATATATGGAAATACTGTAATACCACTCTAGCTTAGTCAACATCCTGCTCCTCCCATCTGCCTCCCAGGTATCAATATGCCTAATGTATGATGTCTGGTGCACCATCGCTTAACAAGGGAAACCCTTGTGAAAATGACACTTGTACAGGGACTAAGAATTAAGCAGTGTTATATCAAAGTCTTATGTAAGACCAGCTGGCTGGTCAAAAGCAATAAAGATTGTTGAGGGAAAATGGATGGTTTATCAAAGCTGAAATACCTACAAATCTCATTTGATAATGATTTATATTTTCATTATATGGAAACTAAGCATTTTAGTATTATGAGAGAGGTTTTTTTATAATCATAAAATATAGCAAACAGTATTTGTTGATATGCACACTCTTTAAATGAAGGCGGCCAGAACACTGAACAAGATGGTTGTGCATATGGATATTATATTTTAAATATTTTTTGTAGGCAAAATAACAGAAACATGACTATAAAAGTGAAGAATATTAGGTTGAGTGAGTCAGCTATAAAAGTAAGGGTTTTGGCAGCCATCTTACTGGAGCCATTAGGTCAGATGTTTGCTCTCCATGTTCAGTGGATAGGAGGCCATTTTTACAGGGCCAGCTGCACCCAACGGTGCAAACAGTGTTCCTTCATGCAGCACAAGTGCTTTTATGAACATCAGGCTGGAGTCGAACACCTTCTGCGGCCTCCCCTATCACCAGATGTAAACATCATTGAACTTTTATGGGAAGTTCGGGAGTGCAGAGTGCAAAGTAGATTTCCACCTCCTTCACCACTTGAAAAGCTGAAGAAAAATGGTCCAATATGCCACTACACACAGTTCTGGAATAATATGATAGCATTCTAAGAAGTAGTGAAGCTTTTTCCAGAGGGAAAGGGAGACCTTATATCTTCTAATCATTATTAGCTCCTTGAAATTAATATATTTACGTTTCTGTTTATTTATCAAACACTTTTATCTAAAGCAACGTATGTTTTGAGAAAGCAGAGTACGCCAGTCCCTGGACCAATTGGGGGTTGGGGGCCTTGCTCAAGGACTCATGGGTAAAAGGACTCTGCCAACCCTAACCTTCTGATCACAGGTACAGTGACCAGACCCTCTGAGTCACACATCAGCCCTGTTAGGTATTGCCATTATTTTGTCCATCCTCTGTACATGTGTGCATACACCTTGTTCTTGAATGTAAATTTCCCCCTTTGTCATTTATGGGAAAGGTATTTTACAGCATCAAAATGTAGCAAATAAACATTTATCCGTAAAAATGGCACTTGTGTATGTTGAAGACAAACTGGTTGACTCATTAAACATTTTCAGTTGTAATGCTGCTTTACAAGGGTTTGGGTGGTAGTCCATACGTGGTATAATCATATTTACACATATATATGATTTTTAAATACTGGTCGCGTTATTTGAGAATGCCCAAAAAGCCCGTCAAACTATTTGTGGAATGGTACATCTGTTCAGGATTTCAGCTGTCACAAAGGGTTAGCTGGGGTGACTTACTGTGCCAATCACCTGTGACAGAGCCCCCTCAAACTTGTTTTTGTAAGGGGGGGGGAGGCTTTCATGTGAAATGTATTTAATGCCCGGCATGGATTTATTTCACGTTGTAGTGCACCCTGAGGAAATGCCACAGTTTGCGTTGTAAAGTGATGGTTGGGTTGTGGTTAGGAAAAAATGGCCGACGGTGAACCAGTCTGGCAGGGGGTGGCGGTAGAGTCTCCAAACACCTTCTCCGATGTTTTCCGTGCCCCCTGGTCTGGTGTCAAGGTAAACGCAGGCTGACAGAAATCCCCAAATCCTCCTTTGTTCTGCGTAGCACCTTTCACTGAACTGTTTGCTCTGCAATGGTAAATCCCAGAATTCTCTTTTTCCAAGGAAATGCACTTGCTGCAGCCTGCATTCCCCGCAGCAATGGACCTGCGGACGGCTCTATTGCGGCCAACATTTAGCCGCGGTCACATATTCAACCCAAATGTTTCCTACTATGCACCCAGTTGGCAGACAGTAGCACATGTATTTCCACGAGGTCACAGGCTACACCTCTTTACTAGGAAGCCCGAAGTTTTCTATGTCCTTTGGAAGCCACAGATTGGGGACCCAGCATAATATATACACCCCTGGTGGATTAGAGTGCATGCTTATCCTGATTTATAACTCTGCATAATCAGTTCTGGCACCGTCCATGTTTTATTTTAGGTTTTCACAGTTGTAGGAAGATGGTGCATGCCGGTGAGTCAGTGTAGCTGAGATCATGTGGCAATTAATGACCTCGTGTGACTTAGGAGGCGGGAAGGACTGTAGTGATGACTCCTGCCAGAGATGGGGGAGGGCTCCATATCAGTCTGAGTGAGCCTCTCCTCCCAGTAATGATGGGATGGGGGGCAGGGTAATTAATCAAGAGGAACTCAACCTTACAACGAAAGACTGTAGAATGATAGCTGGGTCAGTGATAAGGCCGTCTGGGCAATAGTGTAGTTATTTAAATAGCTGGCAGATTGCTGTTCCTTTACAGGCCAGCAAATGGCAGGAACCAACCACAACAGCGTGGGTCGATTGTCTGGAATGGTATTGATGCGATCCTGAGAATGCGCTTCACATGTTGGCATGACACAGTCTGATTGTTAAAAGCCATTCTTAGCTCATGCTAAATCTATTCATTCCAGAAGGTTAACCTGTAACATTTACCTATATCGTTGAATCCATGGACGTGGGCATCACGTAAAATAACATTTAGAAAAAGTTTTTTTTTTTTTTTTTTTTGGGGGGGGGGGGGGACTTTATCTTTTTTGAATATTTTTTTTTTTTTTTTTTTTTTTTTTTTTTTTTTTTTTGTAGCCTGTTTTTTTTTTTTTTTT
>JAABNY020000001.1:19276428-19288929 GCA_015164015.2 Brevimyrus niger
TAGCGTTTTTCTTTGGTTTCGTGGAGGGGGGCCTCCCGCAAACTAGACTGTAAAACACGTGTTTTTTTTTTTTTTTATGTGAGGGGGGGGGAGCTGTACCTATTTGTAACATTATTATTATTATTATTACTTTTTTATTGTTGTTATCATTAGCCTGCTATTACTGTTTTATAGTTTGAAGTCCTTTTAATGAGTATTTTGTGTGTTACGGTTGTTCGTACTCCCCTACACTTTGTTTTCTCCATCTCACCTTTACTATTATTATTTTTTTCTCTCCCAGTGGTAATTGATGTCTGTTATTATGATTGCTGTCTGTGTCGTTCCCCCCCCCCTTTTTTTTTTGTATAATCACAGTACCAGGGCTTGTGACATTGGAGTGGCCACACGGGTTGAAAATCTTTATACTATAACTCTAATTTAAAACAAAGTTGTCCTCCAAAGAGGGGGGCTGGGTGGTGTTGGACAGGAAAAAAGAAGAAAATAAAGAAAAAGCAGTTCTTCCAAGTAATTTTTTTTTAAAAGAAATATCTCAAAAGACGCGTACCATCAACTGCCTAATGTTGCGATGGGAAACCTGCTGGATGGGCGGCTGTTTCTGTACCTCAGTGGCTTGATGCATTTCTGTAAGGAGGAAAGTCAGCAGCGTGTTGGGTCATATAACACAAATTCATTAAACTGCGAGCCTCCCAACATAGACTATATAAGTTCAGGCCTGCCTGTGCAGATAATAATAATATAACTTTATGTACGTATTTATTATTATGTGTCACACAGGCCATGTATAACATCTGAAGGTCTGAGACACAGCAGTGCTGAAGTATACCGGACCCATTACAAATTTGCAGGATCGTTCCCTTGCTGCCGGTTCCCTGAGGCCAGATGGTTCTAAGGTGTGTTTGGCAGCTGGCGGTGAGGGTTGACCATGGGCTGTACCAGGGTTGGCAGTGCCCTCACTGGAGCCAGGCCCGGGCATTTGGCACCCCTCAACACAGAGTCAGGTGCTTCTCCGCAGAGCTGGGGTTGTTTATACCTGTGTCTGGTAAACTTTGGCGGTTTCTCATTTTTCATACCGCCATATACCTTCCAGGCATTATACTTTGGTCTACAGTATTTTGATGGCAATTTCAAAAGCCCAAATACCGTGGTATAAAAACCGCGGTATAAATAACGTGGTATACCCTATTACCTTAACACTGCTCAAGCCTAGTGTACGGATAGAAAGATAACCTCCAAGAACGACATGGTTCCTGAAACACAGAAGCTGTTATACGTGTGCGTGTGCGTGTGCGTGTGCGAGTGCGTGTGCGAGTGCGTGTCGAGGCAACATGCCCGCTGATCTGGGGTGGATGCTGCTGCCATTTGTTTTTCTGAGGCTCTCCATAGAGCAGCCGGGGGAGTGCATGTGCTGTCGTCTCTGCTCCACTGCCAGAGCACATTTTCCTAACAGCTGCCTTTTTTTAATGTCTTCTGCATGTACGTGGTTTGTAGTCATACGGAGGAATTTCTTTTACTTTCTTTTTGGACCAATACTAAGAGAGATAGGCCTGTTTTCCCCCCTCTGTAATTTGCAAGCCCACAGCTGTTTTATTTGTTATAAACCTATCCAGCTGCTACTGCTGATGTAGGGCGACCTAATGCAGCTCTCACCGCAGACAGGGAATGTCAAATATCGTCCGGAACAGGAGCGTAGGGTATTGCGGTGGTATTAGGTTCCCCGATGCGAGAGAAAAACACTCTTTAATTTCACTATACATAATCCTAGGGGGAGACCGCGGGGCGATGTTTTTGATTTGTCAAATATTTTTCCATCCACCATGGTGGGGAATCCTGGGCAGCCTAGACTTTGGGGTGCAAATGGCTAGGAAGTCACCTTCCATGCTGGGGGGATTGAGGTTGATTCCCTCTTGGGTTAACCTATGATGGCCTCAGCAGGTCATATGGGTAAAGCACCATTAGTCACAAGCTTCAGCAAGGTTATTAATTTAGCATGCAGCTTTGATTGGCTCTGATCCTTAAACACTGCGCAAGTCATTTCTGTGTCAGCTTAAGTCAAAGACAGAATTTCATGAGCAGGTTTGCTGCAAGTAGGACGGTCTCGTTCTATCAGTTGCTGATTTTGCCTCTGGAATGAAAGAAACAAAGAGATCATTTGCAGGGATTGACTTCAAGTAAACAGTTTACAGGATCTATCCTGTATCTTTCTTACAGATCGTTTTTTTTATAATAGTAACCAGACCAGTTGGATCATTAACTGTAACCATTTCCATTCATGCATTTATCAGCATTTAGAGTATCAGACAGGGTCCTACATCACCATGGTAACATGCTGGCAATAAGCAAGGCCCCACACACCTTGGACACGTGGACAGGTAAGATGAGAGGTAAACCTGGAAAACCAAAATGCCCCTCTCATAAGCAAATATTTTAATAGGAGGTCAGATGCCCCCCTCCCCTCCCTCACCACAGATGACTGGGGCCTCATTTATCAAAGTTGTGTAAAGAGATAAAGACGCCCGAGATTTGCGCAAAATCCCACATTTATCAAACGTAATTTGACGAGCGAAAAATACATATATCTACGGAAACTCGAGAGGACGAGTACGCAACATATTGGACAAATCGGGAAAAGGCGACACCCATTCTAAAGCAGGGAACTGCAAGTAAAACAGCGAAATGACCGCGCACATGCCAACAATTTATACATCAACCCGCCTTCATGTAAAAACAGCAATTCTAAAAAATGTGTATTGAAATGTATTTGAATTATTGTGATATTTAATAATTGTATTTTATTCTATTCAGATTCCGTATTGTAAGATAAGATTTATTGTAAGAGAAAAGGTTTTGTATTTTCCTTTGATAATATATCCTGTATCAACTGCGTCTTGTAAGCTTTTTCCGCGAATTAGTAATATATGTAATTGTTACAACTGGCACTAGAATAAGTTATACTTGAATTCGCATTCATAGATCGACTTCTAAAAGGCGTTCTTGCAAGTATAACTACGTAAATGGAGTTATTAGAAAGGAACGAGTTTTCATGGACCATCACAATTACTTGTACTAATTTGTTTACAGTTTGCACTATGTTCATGTTTTTGCATTTGTTTTGCATGAAATGTATGTTTCCCTACACTGTGGGTGAACGGACAAACGTGAAAACTACGTTTCCGACGATATCCAGTTGCCCAAATGTAATCGGGGCAATCCAGCGCACTGGTACTGCGATATGGGCACAGTAGATGCAGACAATGAAGCGAGTGCTAATTTAGCTACTTGTGTCATTTTAATTACTTTTACAGTACATCTACCTCCCGTCTATTCTGGCACAACACCGCAAATACTGCATCCCTTATAATAGGATGCCATACGCTTAAATCTGAGGGCGAAGATATTGGTTTGCCCCCAATAGTTACAGTCACGTACACTGGCTTTTCTTCTAAACATTTTCTTGTTTGTGATAAATGTCATTGGGCTTCCAAATACAACCATTTGTCGTGCCCCTACGTACCTCGGACTGTTCAAAATTCTTCTTCTTTTTCTTTCTTTATTTTTTTTTATTATTTAAAGCCGTTTTCTTCGGCCTTCGCAATCAGAATGGTTTGATTTAAATATTATATGAGCATGCAGCTTATTTGTATTAACCATTTAGGAATATTTGTGGGTGGCAACTGGGCAGGATCTCAGGCTGTACATCTGCACATTTAAAATTAAGATAGTTTCAACGTTTCTGAGGGGAAATGCGCCCGATGTCTAGTTATATAAATGCATTTTCTTTTGGGCATACACATTTTTTTGCAATTTTTTTCTGTTTGTACGTGTTTTGTCCACGATAAAATTTACACAAAGTTAGGTAAATGAGGGCCCTTGTTTATATATTTGTGGTTGTGTTCAACCTCTTCTCTTGATTCCCTTCGTGAAGTCATGACCTTTTCGCCGTAGTTACTGCAGTTTAAAGACAAAAAGACACATTCATTCTTAAAAAAAAAAAACACAGAAATGGGAAATGTTCCACTTGAAAAAACTTCCAATGCAGCCCTCTCCCAAAAGGGCATTTTCCTGTGGGTTTCTTTGACAGCTTATTGTAAGCTTACATTAAAAAAACCCTTCTGGTGGTTTCTTGAGAGTTTATTATAAGAAATGAAGACAGGAAATATTTCCCCTGCCCTAGGTTACCTTACAGAAAGCAGACTTAGAAACTGGTTACCATCTTGCAACAGAACTGGAATCAGAAGAAGAGGAGAATATCTGCCAGTTTAATATAATAATGAAGATGAAAACAAAGCTGTTATTCATCATTTTTTTTGTGCCTAAAACCAATAGAGATCCTGAGGAAATAATCTATTAATGAGCTCTGTATAACCTAGCGGGTAACCCTCTCCATCTGGTTTGAAAAATAGTAACATTTTAATTCTCACTAATGCTGAAACAAGTCTGTAAGAAGCTTTCTGATGTTCTGGCAGGAATAAGTTGAGAGGAAAATGTGGGCAGGAGTGCGGAATACAGAAAGTGCCGGAATTACGCCCTTAATTATCATAGACTGCGAGACCCTAACCCTAACCATAACCCTTAGATTGCACCACACTAGGCATGCAGGTTTCACTCATGCAGGCTTTGGTGTCACGATGAACATGTGTTGGGGGGCACAGAACCGTAATTTTTTTCAAGACCTTCTTCATTTGAACATTTGGGGATGTTCACATGCACTTCCTTCACCGTTTAACTGCACGCTTCACCAGCCACCTAGTTGACTGGCTGTTATAGCCAGTTGGAAAAGCCAAGTCATTCAAGATATGTGAGGAAGATGGTGAATCGCATCTGCTGGGAGATGTCAAGGTGCAGGTGCACTGACCCAGAGATGTCTGCTATTGCCAATCGGGGCCATAGCTAATGAATGGTAGGGAAACATATACTCCGATGAACCAAACACTGGAGCATTGTGGCTCAGTATGGAATCAGACCCAATCCTAATTGTGTTTTTGGGACCTTTAGTTAAGGTAACTAATCACTTCAGTGAGAAAGGAGGTCATATTTCTTAATCACATAGAGAATGCTTTCTTTTTCATTGAGATCCTTTTATGAAAGTCTTTGTTCTTCCCTTATATTCTTCATGGCTTTTCTGCAACGATAACTTGAATTCTTAGATGGAATAAAGAAAACACGTCCTGGTGTGTGTATTCCAAGCAAGTAACGTAACTTGTCTGTCTCCCATGTGGGGACGACATCGGAGCATGCCAGTAATCTTTAAAAGCCTTTTAGCAAAATGCAACTTGGAAAAAACGGAGTCACCATATTCAATGACAAAGGGCTTTTCTGGGCCTGTTTGATGGTAATAAAAACTGTTGAAGTAGTCAAAGGATTTGATAACATCATTCAGGGAAGTTTTAATGAGAAATGGATCATGATGAGGTTTTTGTTTTTTTGGTACTTTTGTTATGATACGTTTGAAGCCTTGATCACACACGGTACCTTGTCGAATTGCCCGGGTGTACCAAAGACCGACTATATTTTTCCAGATAGATCTCCAGCAGGCTGCTAGACTGTGCAAACGAGGACTGGAGCTCTGGTCACGGGGTGTGGAAAAGGTATGGCTGCCACACGGTTAAAAATGCACGCTCCAGGAGTGAAACGGAGGGCGTGTGGAACAAACGTAGCGGGAAAGTACAGGTGTGATGCACGTTCATGCATAGAGGAGCCAAGGAAAGCAGGACGCCGCTACCAGCATCGCTTTCATAATATTAATGAGTCGTAATCACATGAATCAAGTCTGGCAGCTGGAGTGCGTCCATCCGCTCATTTTGCAGATCAGGGTTGGTGACCCTGGAGATGACCTGTTTTGTTATGGAAACAAACCAATGTAAAGGCATTGTTGTCTCAACTTTCCCTTCACTGTTTATAGGATATTCATTGAATTTAATGCAGCAATGTTCAGAAGAGTAAGCCAATTATGGAATTTCTTTTGAACTTTTTTTGACCTAAAAAATGATGAATTATCATATAATCCATTCTGCATTGTGGAGAATATTACAAACAAACATAAGAATAGACCCTGTTTTTTACTGAAAGGTTCAAAAATGATTATATTTGACAATGGATGCTATTTGTTAATCATAAAAAAATGCATTTAGACTTGGGGGTTAATATAGGTCACTCTTGACGTAAGCTCAGTGTTCAAAATAACAGATGCACATACAAAAAATGTCATGAATTATTAACTGTATGTTTATTTCCAAATTATTTGGTTACGAAATCTGTGCGAACTGTGTAAATTACGGGCATTTGTCTTAGTGTTCTATCATTATGCATGTTTATAAATCACTGTGTATGTAGTGGGAGCTGCTCAGTATCTATCTAATATATTCTAATAGATACAATAAGAATGCAAACAAATTTCTCTGGGACAGTAAATAGGAAAGTGCACTTGAAGGTGAAAGGAAAAAACTAATGAAATACAAGGCTGTAAGTTTTCAAAATGTTTATTCATTGTTCTTAAGAAGTAACTGTAAATCTTCAAAAACATTTTTTGTAAAAGCAAATCAGACATAGTAATGGAATAGTAAGCATTTGGTCATTGGATAAAAATCCAGTCTCTTAAAAAAAAAAAATCAAAATTTGTATAACTTAATAACACTGAACAAGAGACTATTTTCACAATTTTTTTTTTTACAATCCTTAATAATTTATAATTTGTCAAAGCAACTGCGACGGATTCTTCGTTCCTCTTTGACAGAGTTTGTGCAGAATGGAGCACCAAGCTGTTTTTTTCTCCCCCTTTTTCCGACAGGATGTGTGTGTGTAACAGTGGCGTCTTTGTGCTCCGGTGTCTGTCTCAAGGCTACATACCGCATGTGAGGTGTAGTTCGGTTTCGGAAGGCATCAAAGGTATTAGAACCATACAGTGAATTGTCCCCCAGCCCCGTCCCTGTCCCTTCCCAGTCATCCACGGAGGATCAGGTGCACAAAAGCACACATGGAAAACTATAGGGTCATCTAGAGGACCGGCTATGGTGATTCCATTTGTGATCGCGCTGATCGACACGTTAGGCTGGGACTGGACCTGGGATGGAGGCAACCCCATGTTTGCTGGAGCTCTCCAGTGTGTCGTCGCCGGGGCTGAGGGCCCGTTAACGGCGCGGTGGCGAGGCTTCAGCCATGAGAGCCGGCCGCATTAGGGAGGCTTCTCATCCTCCGAATTAAGCATAGCACACCTTGTCGAATAGAAAACAGCAGAGGGACATACACACATTCTGACACAGGTGGCAGCCCCCCCCACGAGATAAACGTTAAATTAGAGAGTCTGCAAAAACAGGTAGCTACTCTTATTTAGTTGCATCTTTCTCTCAGCTGAACGTCATTCATTTACATTCTTTTTATTTAGCAGAGGGTTTTATCTAAAGTGACATACAATTGAGAAGGGAGGGTCTATCCAGTGCCTGTGTCAGCTGTGGTTAAGGGCCTTGTTCTGGCTCCAATGACGAAATTCACTCTGCTGACTCTGGGATTTGAACGGGCAACCTTCCAATCACAGGCACAGCAGCCTAACCCACGGAGCCGCACACTGCCTCCTTTATTGCAACTCTGAGTATAACGTATGTACACACTTCATAAATCTGGAACGTGATTCTCCCCCACGGTGTAAGGAGAGAACACAATACTTTCGGCGGTATTGCATAAAGGGAGACTTACTCCAAGCAACAGCGTTAACCACAAGAATCACTAGCAAAAAAAAAAAAAAAACACTGAGCACTTGCTAGCTGACAGAGATAATACTGTGACACGTGATTCGAAGAACAAAATAAAAATCAAACACGTAAGTACATCGCCAGGTTCTTGTAAACAGCGATTTGAGCTTAATTTTAAACAGCTGACGGAGGACAGTGGATCAAACGGTGCAGGCGACCGGAGACTATTCCTTTCCATGAGTGCTTTGTTCTGGATAGAAACGTACGCCAAGGAAACACTGTTCAAATATAACACTGATAATTGGAATGAAAAACAGCACTTAAGGTCGCGACCCCTCTGTTTATTCAGTTCGTTTGTTGCGAAGAGATGAAAACAGCTAATCAAAACAACGTCTATTTCAGCTTTTGATGTGAACTCTAATCACTACCTACAAAGATCCCTCAATATAAAATCTGCTTTTCCAATTACAAGGTATAAACAGGTAGTGATGCCGTCAGCATTTATTAATAAACGTACAATAAAGATGTTTGTTATTTTTATTTGTTCTTTTGTTTAGTATTGGATCACTGAGACTGACAAGACGGTTTCGCAGCTACCGCTGGCAGATTGGACGTGAGACATAACACTGTGACCCTTATAGCCATAACGAACAAACAGGGGTAGACAAAACAGCATGAAGTGTCACCACAGAGACCTCGCCTGGAATGGTGCTGTGTGCGCGCTTGTGTGTGTGCGTGTGTCCACGTTTGTATGTGTGCTACTAGAGGGTACTCAGGTTGAGTATAACCCCCACACTTCTGTCAGGCAAAAATGCACCAGAGGGATGTGGTAAATAATGCATAACGAACATCTCTTAAATAATGAATATACATTTTAAAAATTAGTTTTAAATTAACAAACTTCAAACTTTTTAAAATAGCACTTTTTTCATTTCAGAGCACAATGTACAGAACGTGGCTGAGTTCTCTTGCTTTCTTTGAAGGCACTTTCGGAAAGGTGCAATAGCAAATTTTGGAGTAGAAAATGATGCCTATCAAATAAGTTAACATCACGAAAGTGTCTCGTTAAGGATTCCGCATTGAACTAACAATGCCATTATCGACACTCGATGCCATGTGCGTGAACTCAGAAGGAGATGCTCAAAGAATTGGAAAAAAAAAAGATTGTCTGTTCTCTTAATTAGACATAACAAAAACAACTATTCAATTTATAGTCTAAAAAATTTCTTCAAAAGGAATGTTGCATAGAAATCGAAGGTAAGTTAATACTTCTGTACCATGGGCACTTTGACAGTCTTTATTTCTGATATATGGGAGGATTTCTGGATGATGCAGCTGGTTGTCCCTGATATGCTGTCCTTTGCCTGCGCTAAGTTAGTCAAAGCCATGGCGGCGTTGATCTCCTTCCAGTACGTCTCATCTTTGCCCCGTCCTTTTTCCTTCACCGTCGCACTGTGGTTTCAGGCAGAAGAAAAAAAGAAAAGAGATAGTTTGGGACATGGTGCAGGTGGAGGTCTCACTCATCGTTAATGTTCGGCGACAGTAAAAGAGGCAGAAGCGATGTGAGGAAGGCACTCACGTGTCACATTTAGCCGACGCGTGTTCCACAGCCTCTGAAAGCAAACAGCAGAAGTTAATTGCAAAACATGCAGTAGATTGATCATGCAGTCTGCACAGCTGTCCTGTTTTTGGTAACATGCTGGTGGGCATTTACATTTTATTTACTTAGCAGGCATTTTCATCCAAAGCTATAGGACTAAACAGGATCAGACAGTCCCTGGAGCAACTGGGTGTTAAGGGCCCTACTCAAGGGCTCAATGGTGAGGTCACTCTGCAGATCCTGGGATTTGAACCAGCAACCTTCCAATTACAAGCACAGCCTCCTAACCCACTGAGCCACACACTGCTCATTCACTCGTCCCGTCCCTACACAAATTTATGTGATCGTAAGACGGCCGAAAAGACGCCGACGGCCTATGGAAACGACGGAAAAAATGCAGCCGGTATGTCACAGACAGAACGTTTCGTACTTTTTCCCTCCTAGGCGCTTTAAATCTGCGAGGTTGAAAATAACATCTCATGGAGAGATCAGCGACCCACGGCCGCTTAACGCGTGAACCGAAAAGGCAATTTGAGGCCCATATGAAAAGCATTACAGAAGAATGGCTGGTCTGATTAAAAAGTCCAGCCGGACTGCAATCTGGCACAGCTGGCCTTTGTTTTCCTCCCTTGTTGTCTCTCTCGCTAAATGTGAACGTACACTAGCTGGGCTCCCGGCCAGTCCTCAGGTAGAGCTGAGAGAGGGGGACCAAAGCAGGCAGGCCTGGGACCAGTCTGGGGCACCAGCAGGAGACGGCAGGAGTGAGAAAAGCCGGCGTGAAGCTCGCCGGGCCGCTGCGCTGGCTGGAGTTCTGAAGCAAGCGTCCCGGAGTCCAAGGATAGCAAACGGGTTTCGCCGAGCGCCGATGACACTGGCTTGGCACCAGCGACTCCCATCAGGGAGTCTGGATTTCCTGCACATGGAAACTTCAGGCACACCCTGTGTATTAACAAAACGCAGGTGATCCCGGCAGAGTTGGGGGAGAGAGGATTTGGCGCGGTGGTAAATCACGGCGCCGGGATTGCCGTTACTGTCAGCGTGGCCATGGTGTACAGCCTATTTTCTTGTTACGGAGATAAGAGTTAACAGCCGGCTGGGATGGCCAGCTTGCACTGTGCGCACACTGCGGTCCAGAGCATGCTCCTGGTTTTCGTCTGCGGATACAGTCCTCTCCCGGACTCGGTGCAGCTGCTTAATGTTTGGGTTTTTAATGATTGGCCTCTTCCCGCCACACAGGCCATCAACCGAGAGAGACAGAGTTGTTACATCGTCAGGTTGTGTTTAGGGGCCCCCTCCCTATACACGCATCTCCACTCTGCCATCAGTCCTCCTTCCTGGTGCCTGCGGCCATCAAGGAGGCCCGACGGGAGAGAAGGGGGATCTCCAAGGGGAGCCTTTTTGACCCGTCAAGCCTCTCAGTTCCTCCTTACCAGACTAAAGGAAAAGAAATGGGGCTTGACCACCTGCGTGAGCCCTGGGCCCCAAGGGACGTGGCCTTCCACAGCACGCTGTCTCCGATCATCCCGCTGATCCTGTTTCCAGTTACTAATCCCGGACTCAGACCGCCATCCAAGCCACTTCCGATCCAAGCATCACCTAATAATTCAAAGCATCCACTCTTTATGTTTGCGCGCAGAAAATTTTCAAACGTACCGTGACCTGAGCTGACAACTACGGTACACGGCCAGTGTGGCCGAAGGCAAGTATTAGGTCCATTATGAAATTTCCTGTTGTTTCCCCGCTCTTCAGTAATAGCTTAATTCCACTGAGACCTTGTCCATTTTTTTCTCCCTCGCAGAGAGACAGATAGGAACATGGGACTGTATCATCATCGGACATTATGGCAGCTTAAGCGACCTGCCGCGAACACGCGTGCCCACGGCTCCGCGCTTCCCGTCTGCTCCATCCCCCCGCCAGGGAAGCCTCTCGGATTCGTATGGTGAGGCACTCAAAATTTCCCCCCAGGTCCAGCCAAAACAAACGTAGTCACAATCGTCTTTTCTTGAGAGTAAAAGGGGTATCTGCCGAATGTCAGGGTGACAGCCATTTTACCTGACCCACTTCATAGATGATTAACATCCATGAAGTGGTTACATTGTCTAGCCCCCCTTCATTTTTTTCATTGCATTTTTCGGATAGCAGAGAGGGTTCTGCCTGTCTTACAGCCGAAACTTTGTGCGACTACATATTTTTAAAAAAAAAGGTCACGGGATATATGGTATATGGATATGGTGGACAAGAGACCTTCTGGCCAACCAGTGAACTGCATGGATCTTCTGCAGTGGACTGAAGACAGATCATTTCACTGCACCATGTGAACTAGTCTGAACTGTTGTTCAACTGTGTGAGTGGGGGGTGTCCCCATGGGACATGTGACTGGAGTACAAAAACCTCTCCTTGAGGTGAAGGTGTTCTGACATTCATGCATACTTCTCAGCAGGGACATGTCAGTAGTTTCAAAGGTTTGGGGGGGGGGGCAATGTGGGATCACATTTTGGGTTTCCTATCAGATTTGCGGATCTGTTTTGAAAAGGTGGAGGAAATTACATACTTCCCATCTTTGGATTAACTGGCTGTCTAACTGGACTTCACCTGCCTTTGGGGTCTAAAAGATCTCAGAAGTAGGATTGGGGAACTGCTAGTGGCAAAGCTGCACCAAGCAAGCCCAAGGGGGGGGGGGGTCTGGCTTGGTCAAAGCCCCGCCCTGATTGGGCTACAGGGAATGGAGGAGGAAAAACTGGAAGGAGACAGACTCACAAAAAAGACCATTTCCAATCTCCTTTGCCTAAAATATCTAAAACTCACATTTTTAAAACAAGTCCCATGCCAAAGAAACTATGGATCCTTAATAAATCACTAAAGCTGCTTTTTTCCCCCAGCTACTGCAAGGTCTGCTGAGCGTCTGGGTCCTAAGTGTCCACAGGGCCAATGTTAAATGGAGGAAGGCGGCAGCATAATCAGAGAGGAGGCGGCGAAACGAACCAGCAAGGGAGGGGAGGAGGAACAAAAGGCACCGCTGACAAATCAGGACCGACGGGCCACACCTGTCCAGGGAATGGGGGGGGGGGGGGCTATTATTGTGTACAGCTGCTGTTGTTCGTAGTGACACACAACAATAAACAGACGATAGGAAAACACAAAGGCCGTGTTTAGTGAAGGGGCCTACAGACGCAGACGCATCCTCTGCCAAAATAGAATACTGACACGCTAACATGCAAC
>JAABNY020000001.1:19289029-19320855 GCA_015164015.2 Brevimyrus niger
AACTGTGACTTGCTGGATATGGGGGGAGGGGGGGGGGGGCACTGCACCACAGCACTGCAACTTTCGTAGCCCTTAGGGTTTCCTCAAAATGTGTCATCCAGACACTGTCTGCGAAGTGGAGGAGACATGGCGTGGAGAGCCAACCGTCACGAAGACCAGGCGGCACTCCGACGAGTCAACACCTGCCGTCACTGACGGACACGCCGGCTCAGGGGGGCGATGATGCCAAAAGGAGTCTGTGGATGAAGTTAGGGAGACTCTGGCATCGGCCTGATCTCTGCATTGCTTGTCCGAGCTGGAAAATCCATCTGTGCCCAGGGCTGCATGGTGCCAACTCTGCGTGCAGACGCAGACGTCACACGTCACTTACTGCGACCGGGAGCCAACGGACCAGCCCAGGAATGTTAAAAGTGCAGGATAATTAATTCAGAAAAACCAGGTCTTCGTTGGGCAGGAGTTTCAGCTGATCTTCAGCTGCACACAGTATGCACCATGGCATGGGATACATTTATTGCAACACAGTGCAAAAATATACATCGAATGATTGCACCGTCGCATCGTAATTTGAAATTATTGGACTCCCAAAGCTTCATAAAGGTTTTGAGCACGTGTCTTGGCTTCTGCTCTGTGTAGAAACCATCAAGGTCATCATCAGGCCGAAGCAGGCCAGCATAACATCTGTATACATACGGGGAGGTATATTAAGTTAAGGCCTCCATAGTCACCACCTTGAGAAGGTCCACGCAGTACATTTTGTAAAAAGTGACCACATTTTCGGAAATAGCCTTCTTAATATCCCTTTAACTTACTGGGGTCAGGTTTTACATTTACGTCACATGATCAATGTTTTCGGCACTTGATCTCCCGTCTTGCAAAGATGCAATTCCATCATTCCCCCATCACAAAATACGGACTGTTTATAAGTATCGGTAAACACACCCTGATCATCCGAGCATAACGAAAACAGCCGAGCTGCAGAGGACCTTAAAATCTGGAGTAAATAGTCAGTTAAATCATCACTGGCCAACACGCACGTGCATCACCGGGGTGGCGGGGAATGCCGCCACAATGCCGCGGGGCTCGGCCCTTGCTGGAGATTAGCGTGACGGAGATTTATGCATCCCTTGCCGCAGATGGCTGGCGCGGAGTCAGCATTCGCAAGGCCGAGCGGGGCCGGACGCAAGAATGAGCGTGTCCTTCAGGGCTCAAACCTGTGGGGGGGGGGGTAGGCCAGTGGGCGGCCCAGACAAGGGAGACCCACAACGCAGCGCCGTGTACAAATTGCCGGGGGGAAGCATTAGCAGTGAAAGGATCTCCTCCGCTGACGTCTATCGAGGTGAATCGCCATGCAAGCTGGGGCCGAAATCCACCGTGCAGATGTGCAGTCGCAGCTCAAGTACACGGGGACCAAACGACGAAAAGATCTGCTTCTATTTAAGAGATGTCTACGTGCTGCTGATGACTGTGTGGTTCACAGATCATCTAAAGAAATAAACAGGGCCATTTGCAATAAACAAAGAATGATGTGGGTCTAACGAAAAAAAAAAAAAACAAAACAAAACCTCAGGAATCTCAGAAGTCACCAGGTTTGAGAGTCTCTCCCAGCCAAAAATAGGCTTCCTGCATTCCTGCCCAAATGACATGTTTGGGATTCAGATTACTCTGCTCCATTATGAGACACTCCATGGGCTCCAGCCCTATAGCTCACGCCTATCAGCACAGCCCAGGCAAACCCCACAATGGCCTTCAGTCGCTTACAGTCACCTAGGTCACCAACACTGACCTCTCGGCTATCCTGGGAAAAAACAGACGTCTGGCACCTCCCACTTCTAACGCAGCTGGCTCCTCTGATTAGCTTATTAACTTCGACCTTGAAATTACCACCAGGCCGACGCGCAAAAATCTAAGTACGATCAGCATCAGAAATGCGTCAATTGTTAATCTTGACTGCTATCCGCCACTAAAAACTTTCACGTGAATGTGCTGTGTTAGGACTGTCATCATGCTTCGTACCTAATTACAGTCATCGGTCAGGGACCCATTGAGTTTTAGCTCAGTTCTATTTCAACCAAATACAGCCAGGCAGGAATCTCTGTCTCTGTTTGTGCCAATGGGCAATGCTCGCCACAGGGACATGGGGCAGCCCACGGACTTCACTCTCACGCCCCAGAGAATCTAGGACCGGTCATTTCTCAGAGTCGAAGGTCGATGAAAAAACAGCTGTGGTTGTTTTTTTTACTCTCTCTTTTTAAATGTTAAAGGGGTGGTTCTGCATTGTGGCTTTCCTTTGTTGCTTTGCACAGAAGCCTCTCCAGCGCTGACGTAACACGCACCCTGCCTGGAGAGGTCACTCCGCGTCCCGCGCCGAGATTTATATGCCTCCCTCCTTCATTTATTCTTCACCGCTGAGCTCCCTCGCTCGACTTTTATGACGCATGCTGACTTCAGAGAAAATACGGGCAATAACCAGCAATTGCGGCAAGGTCCCCTCACGTTGACGGAGAACCTAAAACCCGTGAGTAAATATTGCCCAGTTAAGTTTTTTAAACATAGTAACTCCTTCTCCATTATTCCGCCCCCCCTACCCCCCCAAAAAAAGAAATCCCACAAAAACATTGGGGAAAATGAGTCTAAACACCAGTGAATCACCATGATGGGGTTCTCTAGATAGAAAGGAACCTCCATCCATCAGCCTACGGCTGTCACCTTCCTGCCAAGGAACTGTTCACGCCAAATGTGTTTTTGGTGTCATTCTAAAACATTTTAGCGTGATTTTTCTTTCTGACAGCACCAGTGTGTTGTATAATGTGGCTACATTTTTGTCTGCGCTCTGGTGATGCTGAGCCATTTGTCCTTTTGGGGTGTCACTGGATTAACAGAAACAGACAGGGCTGAAGAAAACAGATGCGTGACAGGGTGCGTACATGTCAAAAGCCGAGTCCTTCGGCAGCCGCTGGTCCCAAAACAGGCCTTTCCAGACAGGTGTGGATTAAATTCTCTGGGGGCCCGAGGTGACGTGGCTAGGAGACCCCCCCCCCCCAATCTACTTGAGCTATTTTGGAAGAAGAACCAAGGCCAAGAAGAACGAAAGACAAATGAGAGGGAATTAAGAACGATGTAGCATCAATAATTGAGGGGGACTGGAGGGGGGGGGGTTGTTGATATTAGAATTACCAAGCGGGAAAAGATAGGGTGCTGGTGGATCGATCAGCCATATTTAATACGCTTACACATTGCATTTTTCCCAAGGCAAAACCCTAGGATATCGCCTATGATAGCCCAAGCATTAACTCCCATAGTGGCAAAGTTACCATAACTCTATTTTTAGCTCTGTTAAACTCCTGGTGTTGGAATAGAGGACTGCAATGAGACACCCCAGAAAACGTTCTCAGTTGAGTGAGTGAGTTGATGTAAAACGTTTCCATTAAGAGAGATGATTTGAAGTGCTTCCTAAACACTGTACAAATTCTCCAGGATTCAATAACTGCCTGGCTCTTGCCTGCGACCCAGTCTGAATAGCCCTTACGAGCCTCTCTGGTCCATTCAGCCCTAGTGTTTTCATTTAACATGCTTCTGACTCAACTATGTGTCAGATGTTGCTTGCGCTTAAGGCAGCTCACTATAAGTCCTGTAAATCAAAGGTGTGTTTCCAGTTCTAAGGCATCTCAGGACAACTAGCAACAATGAGCCAGAAAAAAACAGAACTTTCACTTGTGAATTTGGTGCCCTCATCTCACTGGGAAAAACATCTCTTCCTTTCCTAAGTTACTTCAACTTCAATCTTTTCCTAAGTTACTTCAAGACACTATAAAACTGAAGAAATATTTGAAATAAAAAAATAAACAAAACCAGAAGTACAAACAGTACAAATGGTAGTTGATAGTGGAGCATCAGTACTGCATGCAAAATTCCTGGCAATTAATGTCCCAATTAAGAGATGATTTGGCATTAAGCATCTTGGCAACACCAATGGAATTCTCCATCTCTTTGTTTTCAGTTAAATTCCCAAAGGGCCCCCCCCCCCATAAAAGGCATTTCACTCTTGTAATGAAAAGGCGGGACAAATCGAAAGCAGTCTGTCGACTGCCACGTCTGATCGCCACACGAAGTTAGGTGTGCCCTTGGCCATCGTAAATCATCACGAGCTGCCGTATTAGCGTAGCTAAACAACCGGACGGCTGATAATTCAGCATGACAATTCCGCTTAATTGCATCCAAAGTGAGGCATGCGCACGCTTAATTCAAACCATGGCTTCCAAGCGCCCTTTCGGAAAATCTTGCTTCTGCTCAAACTGAGAAATAAAGGGGTGAAATTACAGCCGCCAAATGGCCCAGCAGTTTCTTCACTACGTAAATATCTTGGATTGTATCAATGGGAAGCTTAAAGAGTAAAAGGTTCAACTTTTTTTTTGCATTTTTATCACAAGATCAGATGTATAATCTTTTTTCCCCCAGATCTGACAAAAAGACCATAACAGGTGCCCCTGTTCCTTAAAAAATTGCCATGTGGGTAACTTGAGTCACCTTGCGTGAAACAGTGAGCCTGCCCCTCCCCCAGAGCAAGTTCCACAACCCAATAACCCGCGAGAATCCGCTGGGCCCAAGGAGGTTAAATCGACCAAGGAGATGGAATACTTTTCGCTTTTAAAGCAGATTCCAGGTATCTATTTGAGAATTACGATAACAGACGCTGCTGTGCGTCTAAGGTACCAAATTCGCTGCACGTCTCTACAGATTGCCAGAGAATTGCTTTAATTCTTTGTGTTTCATAAAGAATTTGTGTTTCGTTTAAAGGTTGTACTTTCCAGTAAGATTACCCCAAGCACACAGCAGTGTGTCATCCTCACATCTGCCACACCTAAGCCTTAATTACTGCTCTCGGGCCACGCGTGTTCACAAAAAAAGAGCCCAGAAACGTCGGACTCCAGCGAGAACAGTGAAGACAAATGAAAAGTGTCAGGCACCACACCTACCAGCCCCGGCTACAAAACCAGCAGCCCCTGGATTACAGAAATAAAATGTGCTCCTCTCTTCATGGCACCCGTACGCTTGTTTTTCTGAAGGACTGCAGGGGCACCGGGCAGGGAATCGTCCGTGTGTGGACCTCGCTTTGATACTTCAGGAAACTCGAATTTCCCCAACAAGATATTTGCCCCGGGTCTACAAGTATTCCATTTTCTGCTCCTAGCACAAATATGCAGTGTTTTGTGATGGACACTGCTTCCTAAATTGATGGAATACACCTTCCAGGGTCAACATCCAGATCTTTCCAAATTTGTCAAGTCTCGCATCAGGATCAAACGGCGCTGTGGGACAGTGGGACGAGTGTGAGTTGGTAGAAGACTCTGGGTCCAAGGAGCTGGCCATATTGCCCTGCCAAATGTGCCAAGCCAAGTCCCATAAAGGTACTCAGAAGAAGGTCTTACGAACAAAAGGAGGTGGAGTCCAGTTTCATATAAATCTGGACCACTTACCAGTCCGGTACACAAAGTGGGCCTCCGCTTCCGAAGACGAGGGTGAGAGAAGCTCGTCATCGTACTCATTGGAGCTGAAGGATCCCGAGTGGTTCCTCTTGCGCGAGTCCACCATGGAGTTGGAGGTGATGACATGCTGCAGTGAGTCGTTAAGGTATCGGTGCAGCAGGCTGCTTTTGTACTTGGGCGGCGAGACGTAATCCTCAGCGAGCGGCGCGTGGGCCCTCAGCCCTGCACCCACCACACCCTCCTCCTTGATAACGCTCTGGTATATGGGCTTGCTCAGCTCGGCCGTGCCTGTCTGGGCCCGCGTGGGGTTCTCTCCGTCTGGAGAAAGTTGAGAAAGGGGGGGGCAGGGGAGACGCCACTGAAAAATGACCAGAACTCATGCCAGAACCCTCCTAAATCCATTTAAAAGTCACTTGAGACCCTTGAGCTAGGAGCCCATGCGTTTTCAGTCCAGAGCACATTTCTGTCATTCCTTGTAGCAATAAATAAAGCTTGAGGCTGAATTAAAATCCTGGCCCTGTCTGATGAAAGGAAATACTGAAGATAAAAAACGTGCTGAAAAACAGATATCCTCCTGGGGGGTGTTGAAATGAAGAGAACTGCTCTCTAGATACTGTCAGTGCCAAGTCTGCAAGAGGTTATTTTGGGCAGGTTTAATTTTTGATTCAGCGATGCCAAATTATGATCATAGTATGTATACGTATATTGGAAACATATGGGCTTGTGTTTAATTCCCCTGCTCCTTGAAGCAGACGTGTTATTTGTGCGAGTCCCCGTCAGGTGGGACAACGACAGGGCTGGAACCATCAGACCTGATTGCCAGCTGGGGCACTTTGCTGAAGCCCAGCCACCCCCAACCAAATGTGGTGGGGATACAGTCTTGCTGAGACGTTCCCCCAAATTAGACTCCGGGGTCACAGAGTTCGAGAGGTCACACTCATCTAAGGGGCTGTGAGCAGCAGATCAAGTCGAGGTTTCCGGAGCAGAAATTGACGGTGGAAGTTTGGATGTAATGGCCCCTTGTCCTCTGGATCTATTAAGCTGAGGACAGCGAGAACAAGAGGACACATTCCCTACAAACCTGCAACGGCATCCATCCCCCTGGAAGAGCACACTAGAGGCACATTTCTAACCACAATAAATACACGCTAGGGCTTCTTAAACTGCAGGACGCAAACCAAAGGAACCTCCCCACCCAGCACCCCGAGGTACCCAAAGAGCTGTCATCTTTATGACACATAATCATCTGTTTAGAAGCGAAAACAGCCACAGGAAGCAGCCAGCGACCCGCATGGAGGGGCCGGTGTTTCTGGCATGTGAAGGGGGAGGCGTACCTTCTGAGCACGTGTCCTCGCTGCTGACACTCAGCCTCTCGGCGTTGCCCTGCACGTATTTATTGTAGAGCTTGATCCGCAAAGCCCAGCTCAGGTCCGGCTGCCTCACTGTGTTTTTCAGCCTCCTCCTGGCATTGGCAAACCAATTTGAAACCTGTGGGGAGGAAAGGAAACGGAGAGAGAGAGAGAGGGAGTGATGGAATGAAGGGAAAAGAGGGAAGTTAATAGTCATTAAAACGAAAGCGAATACCTGCGACAAAATCATCCCTTAAGGAAAGCTACGATACGTCACTTCAGGGTTTAGCCACCCCTGCAGGTAAGAGGGGGATAAGGTTCAGAGTTTTGGACACGGATTTCTCCATCTTGTACCAGTGGAAGAGCATGGCTGCCCAGGTTCATGAGTGATAGGCATGTTAAGCTACCAGCTTGTTTATCTCAGTTTTGCCTTAACCTTCAATGGTAAGAAAACAGTTCCGCCTTGATCAGAATTCTGCTCTGTGCATCGAAACCATACATTTTTCCACACGGCGTCCTTTTGTGTAATAAAATGATATCCAGTTCAGGGTTCCCTGAATCATGTGGAACGGAAACTATTAGGATGTTCCACTAGAAAAACTTCTCATGCTTAATAAATTTCAAGCAAGTTATGGAGAGCTTAATGTCCTTATGGTGGAACACTTTATTTGGAATTCTGCGCTATTTAAAGAAACCTTTCTCATCAACAACATGTAACTCATGTCTTGTTAGTTATCAGTCAATCTCAAAATATGCTCTGCTAACGAGGGGGTGTGCCTTTCCAAGTGGCTCCATCAACCCTCCCGATTGAGGCTGGTGAAAACATTGCTGATGTGAGTCTGAGGTGCCTTGTCGACGGGCCCTCTGACCGCTGTCTCCTGCCCAAGAAACCTACACCTGTTTTGCGAGCCACAATGGTCTGGAGACCAGCATCTGTGCTGGGAGGCTCAGGTACACATGGTTCCTATAGCCAGACCATAATAACCAGCTAAAACCTCTGAGTCTTTTTTAGATCGAGATGGACTTTTCTCCTGTGCGCGGTTTGTTTGGTGAGCAAATGAGACACACCCCATATGCTGGAAGGAGCACTGAACCACTTGCAGCATTAAATCAAATAGTTAATTAAAAGAAAAATATATATACACGCACACACACAGAGCTAAATAATCTACATTTCACTGTTTTCCACTTTTTGTTGGCACCAACAAACATGTCAGCTCTGTCTTATCAGTCTACATTTTACATCTCCAGAGATTTGACACACCACAGCACAAATTAAAGACAAATGAAGTAATGTTAAATTTAATTGCTGTTTTGTGTGTATTTACCTGTACATACAGAGGCAGCTGTAAAGTTTTTTAATTTAGCAGAATAAGCAGTGCAGAAATATATCATTTTAACAAGTGTGTGGTAATATATTTCTTAATACATTTAAACAAATTCAATATTTTACAATTAACAACATTTTATAATTAAAATCTTTTCCTTGAAATCTAGGCAACGCTCAGGTCACACCCTTCGGTAAAACTCTGGTTACAGTTACAGTGCGTAAAGGTGGGACTATGCAGTAACTCACCTGTACCAGGGTCATTTGGGAGCCCAGCGCGAGCAGTATTTTCTCAGTTTTGGTGGGATAAGGATTATCCCTGTGCTTATACAGCCACTGCTTGAGAGGACGCGCCATATCCTGGAGAGCCTGCCGCTTGTGACGCACCTTCCCGCCGCTCTGGCGAGACCTTGCGGGAAAACACCCATCAATACGCCACAGTTAAGCTCGTCGAAATATGCAACAGTAAAAAATAAGATAGAGGAGTTAATTTTAAGCGTCGAATTACTGAATATAGCTGCTTTTTTCATCGCGCAGTTATAACCGCAATAAATGATACTCTATTAAAAAAGTACATGTACGCCAAAGTATGGTGAATGTGAATAATATGCGTGGTTCTAATTGTCAAAACATTTATATTATTCGTTTAAGCAAAACGAATGTGATTTTATTAAGCCAAGGCAAATGTAAGAATTATAACGAGGCAGTCCAAGTATAATTGACGGGAGTTCACTAACTGATATATACGTTTTCTTTTTATGCCTATGTGCCTGGTTCAGGAGGAACACATTAAATGGTAATAAAATGGACATTTGTAATTCTTCTACGCCGAGTTACGGTTTCACGCCAACAGCACCTACGAATGCATTATTTTGCGCGATCGCAGGTCAGTTACCGAGGAATAGTGATCCGCTGGAGATCCGTTTATTAATACATCGATAGCGGTAAAAATATAGAAATAATTTAATCATCAGAATGTAGCCTATTTTGGTATGGATAAATCTTACACTGTTGCAGATGCGTAAATTTTTAATTAGGTTTCAATTAGGCTACAAATGACAGGTTTTTCTTACTAAAAGCATGTCTGTCTCCATTTCAAATTACATAGTCGAATGCTGTACGACAGATATTTTCATGTAAAATTCAGAACATTTTAGATTTCATCTGCGGCTGAAAACCTGCTATCTGCACTTGGCTTTTCTACCGCTCCAGAAGATGTCAGTGTGGAGCTTTGAGCACCTCGAAACTTCGGCAGGTCTACAGAATTTCCTTCAAATCTCCGATCTGGTCGAGTTTATGTTCCACAAATATTATCCTTGTAATCTAGATACATGCGAACAGAATAAAAATCATTTCGTCCCTGTACAAAATTCTGGTGAAACTCCTCTCGTATTTATATTAATATACGCTACTTTATTAACATCGATACTCCTTTTGAAATGGAGTATCCTTTGCTAGAGGTGCAACGGTTCTGTCTTTTCTTCCAGGCACTGAGCGTCTCGGTAACCCTAACAAGGATGTTTATTTAGGTGGACTCGTATTTCAGAGAGCGTCGGGCTGGATGTATTGCTGGTTCAGGTCCAGGCATATAAGGAACTACTGTACTGTCCTCAAGTAAAATGCGTGTCAGCGCCCCTGGCTATGGAAGCCTGCAGAAATAATGAATGGCAGGGTTTCTTCTCAAATCAAGGTTTCTAAAAGTGCCCAATACGGATTGGACCACACACGTGTAGATAATTTAAAAACATGGATGGATGGATATATCGTAGGATATTTTCACTTATTTTAATAACTCGGTCTACTCTTGCATTAATGCGGAAATTGACTAACTTGTAAACAATTACTTCTGAAAAATATGATCCACTTGTTCCACTGACCCAGAATTTTATTTCCAAACAATAACGTCACGACAAAAATACTGCGATTTTTAAACTAAATAAAATCTGGATATTACTGATGACATACTACAAGCAGTTTATCTCAAATGTTTTTCATATATTAGAAGCAGATGTGATGTGTCCTTTAATGGACTTTTACACAAAGTAAAAGGGTACACTTCTAAACAGACTTTGGATTTTATATGACTGCTCTGTAATACTTCATATCGTCAATTATACGAACAGTCAAGGTCAAATCCATGATATAGCAAAATATAAATAATCCCCTGCATGCTCACGTTCAAAAAATAAATACATTTCTTGAACAGTAGTAGTAGTAGTAGTAGTAATAATAATAATAATAATAATAATCAGGTGATATACATACCCAGATCTCCTATGTCTGATGCCAGAATTGTCTTTGATCGCCTGGTTATTTGAAAGTAAGTCTGGATGCTGTCCATCGATTACTTCTAAATAGTTTCTGCTGGTTCTCTCCACTTCTTTCGCCTTCTCTTCATAAAGGACCTGGCTGCTCAGCTTGTTAAACACGATGGTGTTCATCTTTGGTTCGCTGCTACTCCACTGTGCTTCCCAGAGCTGCCGCGCTACCTTCTCAGCCTGTCACTTAGAATCCCTTTTCCTCCCCTGCAAAACCGAACGCGATACGGCTTTCAGTCCCGACGTTATATGATCGTTTTAAGAGTAAAACACTGGACCCTAAATCCAGTCCTCAAAACAACTAAAAACAAACTATACACCAAAACAGCACTCAAAGGGTGACACACATTATTTATAAACACTTATTTATCAAATAGTGTATCGTGATATCCACAGCACAGGAACACACGTTTGTAATTATAGAAGGACACGTAAAGTATAAACAAGTATGCTAACTTGTAAGTATAATTTAATCGATTTAATCGAACTTCTTTTCCTATAAACAAAATCAGCTAAACAAAAATATAGATTCTTTAAGTATTTAAAATATCTTACATATTGATACATGGTTGTAATACTTTGATCAATCCTACATTTCTGTTTTTTAACAGAAACTCTGGGTATTATACTTCACTCAGACACTGAAACAAAATATTCACATGAAGCTGTCGACAGCTAAAAATGCACAATTCAAAATGTACGCGTACCGAAAACCGTTCTCAGTTGAAATGTATCTTGCACACGACAAACAGCGTCAGTTCATATATGAAACGATAGATGCAACATTGTGTATAAAAACATAAGCGCGGTCACGGTGACGTGTTACAGATAGTGATTTTATTTACCTGTCTCTGTGTAGCGTACAATCCCCGTCACAGTGTCCCATTCCCTTCTTACATGCTCCCCATCTAAGTTCCTGAGCTCAAACCACACGAACCGCGCTCGCCTCGCCGCTTTATTCACCAGGCTGGCGATACGGCTCCCGGGAATCTGAATATCGCAGCGTTCTCATGTTTCCTAGCTAAAGGCCACAGTTTGCGAACATAAAGTTAATGCAGTATGCCTGTTCCGTGGCTCGGTCGAGGGGGGGGCATCGGGATACAGCGCTTACAGTGTTTCTCGCTGCTTCAAGTCTGAACCGTATCCATTTACTGCTCTTTAGCTCAAGGTATTACTTTGTATACTGTGTCGGAAAAGTAGTTTCCTGTTTTTTAGACCGTTTCACCCTGTAGCCGGAAAGTTACTAGCGTGATCAAAAACTTCCCTACAATGTATAGTCTACCTGCGGTAAAAATGAGTAGCCTATACGTGAAAATCAGACAAGTAGCCTAATACGCAACGGCATGTTTTAGGCGTTTTTATTTATATTTTATTCTGCGTTATCAAGCAGTCACAAGGACAAACAGTCCTACTCCATGCCTACCGTCTTGGACTGTTCCTGTCCGGTTGCGCATCATGTTATCCACATTTCAAAGCCCTTTCACATAAACGGCCTGGGGCTATTTGCGCATGGTGCCTCGACAAAAAGAAATTTCCACCTAGGTATATGGGAAGAAATAACATTACATTAGGCACTATCTGGTAATGCAACCTAAACAAATGTAGCTCAAGATGAGAACATTCTAAAGCACTAGCGAATCAGCAACACTAATTTGTGCAAAGCAAATAGCTGGGACTTTAAGCGAGTGACAATGATTAAGTTTATGGGGCGCTCACTGCTTAGGGCACGCTTAAGTTAAAAGTTAACTTTTAAAATATGTACAACCTTACATTGTCTCTTTCAAAGTATTGCAATGATCTTACATATACTCTATACTTGGACTATATAAAGTAGGAGGTCTGTCCTAAAAATTAAGATCTTGAGTACGGGACTCACTCTATTAGCGCAATATTTACACCCAATATAGTGATAATTTAGTTTTAGATATCAGTACAATAGTAAAACCTGTTTTGTTGTCGTATATACATTTCTTAACTACATCCACGAGGATACGAACATTCGCAAGAAGGAAAATGCTATTCAGAAGCCTGAAAACCCTAAAGTCTACGAAGGATAACTTTTCCGGGAAGCCTATAGAAAACCATTTGAGTCTAAGATTATGACGGATCAGAGTGATTAACTGCAAACCACAGACATTTTATAGGCATGTAAATCGGTGTTTCGGTAGGAATCTGGAATTTTAAAGATCACTGATTACATGATCTAGTGTTGACTTGATAATGGGTGGGTAATTAGATTAATAATACCCTTCGTTATTCATTTAGTTTTATCTTGACGTTTACGTAAAATCAGTTATTGTAACGATTTCAAAACATACGCGAATATTCGTGAGACGGTGGTTCATTTGGTCTTGTGAATTTATTTTACTTGCCTAATAATTAAAATCTAGTCATTAACATATTAAATTGTCTGTAAATGTGATTTTAACAAAAACATATTATGTTTTTATGTGATGTGAAACTACATACAAATAAATGTGGAAAAAAATGTTTCCCAACGAACTCATATTACTTTGCGCGGTGAACATAGCAGTATGCAATTTGTACCAAAACAGGCTAAATTATATTTAATCGAATCGCTGAATTTATTCTAAAATGTATTGCATCATTACATCGATATATAGAACTCACCAAAAATAAACGATGGTAGTCGATCATATGAAAATTATTATAGTAGGCCTATATTTTCTGTTTAACAAGTTGCTAAAACCTCAAGAGTACCTCCCGAGTACTAACAGGTGTTCCTCTTCAGTCTATGTTTTGTATTTACGCGAGTCAGATGGGTCAGCATCCTTCGGGGCATAACTAAGCGAGGCGGGAAGCACAAATTACGCACCGTTTTGCAATGCCATAAATCGCCTGTGTTTTGTAGTACAGCAACTGCGGGTGTCGTACCAATCACACGAGAAAGCCCGGGATGATGATGCCAGCCCGTATGTTGTAGACCTCTCAGCAGATTTCAGCTGCAACCGAGTAATAATCTGCTTGTTTCTCGTTTTTATTTTCTCGTGTTCAACGCTCCTCTTTGCAGCACTCTGGCTAGCAGCTGCACGATGGTCGGTCCACACTCTATGAAATGTGACTTTTTAATTCCAGCCTGAGTTTACAGCTTAGCATTCTCCAAGCCCGCGGTCGTCTCCAGCAGGTCGCAGAAATGACAGTCTATTTTTTAGTCTGAACCCAAATCGCGGACCGATAGCGTTTAGCTATACTCTACACATTACAGGGTCCCCTTCTAATTTAAGCATCAGTTCCATCGGCAATCTTACAAAGATAAGGGAAATATAGAAGGCAAAATGTTGGGAATGGGGGAAAAAATTACCTGGCACTAGCCTGCCCAATGTGGTCTCCTGCCTATCTTTCTCTGCACACCATCCTTACCGCAGTATAATTACATTGAAGATGACCATATTGTTTCTATAGCAGATACGTTCAGATAAAGAACAATTAACATAACTTGAATTTTGGAGTTTTACCACAGTACCCATGGGAAGCAGTTAAGCACCAAAAACACATTATTCTTCCCTGGAATCTGAACCTGGAACCACTGTTACTGTGGTACCTATTGTACTAAGAGTAAAAGGTCTGTGAATCAAAAAAGTCTGGCATCAACTGGACCTCAAGGTTCTGCTCAGTGCTGCCTAATTTGGTAACCAGATGCTGTAGGAGGTGGAGGACCATACATTTAAAGGTAATATCCTCTGCTGAAATATCAGAAGTGACCTCTAGTCAGTGCAGAGGCGTCAGAGGGACATGGATACCCTGGTAAAATCAGGGGGCCCAGGAGCTGTAGGTGACATTTTGCCGGGGGGGGGGGGTACAATTTCTAGCTATTTTCAAGTCAGTGTTTTAGTCTGCTATGAAAGAATACACCACATACTAATAGAGGGCCACATAAAGGGGACTGAATTTAATCATTATGCATTGAAATGGTTCTAACTATTTGTCAGTCCTAAATATACAAGACAGTCAAGTGCATTTTTTTTGTCTAGTCAGCAAATTATAATTTCAGATGGGCATCCCAACATTAAATCAGGGCAACAAGGCAGATAAAACATCATGCAGGCATATTTCATGATGTATTTAATTTTTGGTAACGTGGAGCAGGGCAGCGTGGGACGAGCCGGTGGGGGCTGGAGGTGTTAAAGCAGGTCTGAGGCGACACGCTGAAAAGCCTGCAACAGGCAGGTCAGAGTGAGTGATGAGGGCAAGACAAACACACAAAGAGGTGAATAAATAACTGTGAGTCACTGTTGGTTTTTTTATACTGCAGTATGAAGTAATTATTTGTAGAGTCTGCAAAACAGTCGACTGAAGGTGATATAATTTCTCTACAGTAGAATGCCTGAAAAGAGTGTTATAGGTATCTGAACGAGTGTGCACAAATATCCTTGAAGAGTGGGTATGATTTACTGGCTGAGACAGATTGAAAGAGTTGGTCAGATGATGACTCAGTCACACGTCATTGGCGAGTTGTTTGAACCCCGTCAGCTTGGGGTTAGCTGTAGGTTGAAGGTCAGCAGGGTGACCCTGGTGGCAGACACAGCAACACAGGGAGGGGTGCTGCTGAGATGGGCAATTATGTCCTGAAAAGGGTCATGGAACGGTGGTAGGGCTTCCCCTATTTGTGTCTCCTCAGGAGAGTCCCATGAGTAACTGACGCAACAACAGAGACCAAAAGACAGAGCTATACCTAATTGCTGCCTCCGCTGAAGCGTAAGAGCGATCGAGAAGAGAACCTCTAATTTCCCATGAATGATGTCCCTGTGCAGGCCGGACTGCACTCAAAGTAGTAGTTTCCCCTCTCTGAGGACTTGTGGTCCCACTAATACAGCGGGCTGTGGAATTTTGACAAATAGCACTGGATGGTTCTCAAAACAGTCACCCGGTTCACATTGATGTTCCCAATTTATAATGGAAAGTGCAAAACTAGCACATCTATTGAAAAAAATACAGGCCCTCAAGCAAGGAGGACAAATGTAAGGAGGCTTTTGACTAGAAGCTTTAATTAAGATCATCTACATTCACCAGGCATTCAGAAACAGCATGTTTAATGATAAAACATTACTGTTATGTTTGACCAATACACCGAATGCATCATTAAAGTAATATTTAATGTGGCTTAATAGTTCATACAGTAAAATTGTTCATTGGTAAGCTTGTATCTTGGGAGCATTGGAGATAAATTTTTCAAGGTGAACACCGCTAGCTGATGGACAGCAAGTGTCCAAAAACGGACTAAGGCTTTTCGTCTCAAATTCCTTGGCTTTAGTGGAACATGCAATTTTTGTTTAGTAATTGTATTTATTGGCCTTGCAGTTACTGGCATCCGCACCTAGAAAATATTTATTTGGCTTTATTTTCACTGTTTAAGTTACCGAATGCTTTCGTTTAAACGTTTCCTATGTGTTTTCAAACGTGGCACGTTCTGGGGGTTGTAAAGTGCACTTACATGGAATGAAAATGCCATTAATCATTTGGTATTTATTTAATTTGAATCACTTCAGGACGATTCTCGTTCACCCCTGCACCATGTCGCTCCTTTAGGGAGGAGTTCCCTTCACAATAATCGGAACCAAAATAAAGCTGTCTGACCTCCCTGCTCTGTAGTTTTCTTGCACCTCTGAGCTGCAGCTGGTTCTGTTTAAATATTTTGGAATGAGGAAGAGTTCAGTCCCATATTTCTGATATTTAGATATTTTTTTTAATATTATTCTGATATTAATGATAGAAACCCCTAGAGATTCCTGGCAGGGACATTGCCCAAACACATAGCCTGTGGAGTTAGGAATTAGGACCAGGAAACTACAGGTTAATGAAAATTACAAAATATTAATATTAGTAAAAATAAGTCATGTCAAATCTGAGACATGCTTAAAGCATTTTACAAATGGGCTTCGGCACCATCTGAGAAGCTGCTGCATTCAGAAAGTATGATAGACTGGGGAGTGTTGAAATGAGTAATAAGAGGAAAGGGAGACACTGGCAGAGCAGCACCTCAGCACACTTGTCTTTAGTTACTTGACGAATGATCCCTGACTGACGGAATTATGTGTATATTTAGATGAACCTGCATCGTTCAGAAACGCTGCCATTGTTCAGAGATTAAAGTCTAAATGTTTTCGGGATTCATTTCCCACATTCTAGGGCTAAGCCTGTATCTTTAATTGCACAGATTTTAGAAATGAAGCAAAATCAGTTTCATGTACCGAGGAACAACAGCGTCTTTTGACACCATCACCCCATGCATATTATTGTACTTTAAAATGGGTTTTAAAAAAACAACACATGTGACTTGTTCAGAGTTGTCTCACTCTTATGTATTACGTCCAGGCCATACAAGGTGAAGCCTTGTTTAACCGAAAGGAACGTGTACAGTATTTGGCATTAGCATACACAGAAAAAAAACAAGGCATGTAATGTTGTTATTAACTTAGTCATTGAGGAAAAGGAGTTTCATAAACACTCGCATAAAACCCAATGGAAAGAGTCCCGGGGATGGGCTGGATCTGCAGGCTGCCTGCTGCTGTGTGAGAGGGGTGATCTGGAAGCCAACATCAGCTTGGTAACATCTGCTGCCGCTCGCCACACAGTGCGGCCTTTAATGTGCTTCCAGACTGAGCTACCGGGGAAGCTCTCCACCTCGCACGTAGCTGACAGACCACGCCGGGACGACACACAGAACCCGCATCGCCCTCCACGGCCCATTTGCTTTTACTTATTTGTTTTTATCCATATCTGGCCTTCTCATTGGCCAGAGCCAGCCGCCGGATGTTGGCCACGCAGCCGGCCGCCGCTTCCTGGAGGAGCTCGTCTGTGGATCCCATCATGCCCAGGAGCAGCTGGTCAAGACAAGGGGACAAGACAGGTTTACATGACTGGCTGCATGAAATGGTGGAGGCTGCGATTTTCATCTACGAAAAGAGAGCGTTTACAGGGAGTGGAGTGTGGCGCTGCTGCGTGATGAGTAACCGAGGCAGCTGATGGGTGTAAGCGCGCGGTAGCGTCCCAAGCTACAAGCATAGGCGCCTGTGTGTCACAGACTTGAACTTTAAAAGGCGTGATTAAGGGCTGGCAGCAGCTGCGAACATGTGCTTCTGAAAGTTTGTTCAGATGAAAGCGCTCGTCTCACAAGCAGCGCAGGCATCTCAAAGCCAAACACGAAGAGCGCGGCCCTGCGGCTCAAAGGTCAGATCATATCCCGCCCTTAATGGCTCACATAATAAACGCTGTTTAATCCGCTTCCAGGACATGATTCCTTTCTCTCCAAAAATCTACTGGAAGACGGAAAAAACACTTTTACTTTTTTTTTTTTAAATTGTATATTGCTATGTAGTGTTCATCTAAGAAATAACTTTTTTGGGGATGTGGAAAATTCATTGTTGTATACACATCAATTAGAGAAAAAAGGATTTTGGGTAAACTGTGGTTTGTATGGGAAACAAACACACTTTAGATGGAAAAAAAATGGCACTGCTAGATTTTAAATCTGTTCATTGTGTTTGTGTTACTAGAGTGTCACAGTGCCCTGAAACGCAGCTCTGAGACACCCAACGTGCCCTCATCACTCCTGCTGCACTCCTCCTTAGGAGTGAGATTGCACTCCTCAGCAAGTGCATGTCTTTCCCTGGCCTAGATGTCTAGACGGGTAGAAAATTAACTTTGTCTCGTTTCATCCACAAAATTTTGACAAAATGTAAGACTGAAAAACTGCATGTTAAAAAATTAGAACAGAAGCAGATCTTGATGGCTGAAAACTATAGGAGCAATGGCAGGTACGCAAAATAGAACTGGCCATCTGGGATAAAAATGCTCATATTTTCTTATATTTCTTGGTATATTAAATGACATTGGTAAGATGTTTTAAATTAAATGTGTGCAATATGATATTTTTATGTGACTGTTCACCATGTAATGTCTATATGCACAAGTTTGAACCCTGCCTTTCACATGTTACATGCAAACTATGAAGAGTCTTCGACATATTTATGCTGTTAGCAGAGTGCCAGGGTGGAGAGAAGGAGAGGGAACATTCCCAGAATTTTCTTCTGAAAGATAAATATGGAGAGCAAAACAGATGAGAGATGGAGCTTCTATCTGTAAGGACAGACTCTGGTTAATTGGCACCATTGAAATGTTACACTATTCAGTCTAGTTTAATTATTTTTTTTAATGTGGGAAAACTGCATAAGGGGCCTTGCCTTCCCCTAATATCTCATTTGTAAATGTATTTTGTGGAGGTTGTCACAGGCTGCTTGCTTCAGAAATAGCATCAAAAACACCACAGAAAAGCAAACTAATATTCAGTAGGCAGAGAGAACGGACGGCCGGCTCGGACAAGCCCCTTTTGTGAAGGCAGAGGACGCGTGGAAGGTGCCAGAAGCAGCCCTTCGCCAGCCCCATTGCGTGTTATTCAGACTTGGCCAAATACAGACTTCTGAAGCAGCCAGTTACTGCAGAGATAAGGCTGTCTCTCTTCCTCCACCCCCCCCCAGCTGGGATTTTAGAAAACCATAATGCCCCGCTTGTTAGATATTCTAAAAACCTGGAAACACGATAACTGGACTGTCGTTTGAGAAATGAACCCGAGGCAGTGGACCGACTGGCTCCTGCATCCTGCAGGGGGCGCTCTAGGATGCCACCCATCCCCCACATCTGTTTCTTGCACAGATAGGTGTTGCAGTGTTCAGTGTAGGTTTAGCTCCTTCCTGAGGACCTGAGGAATGCCCTACTCCCTCCCACCTGTCAGCATAACAGAGTGGTCTGAGATGTTCACCTTCCCCTCCATGGGAGAACTGCATTGACTCACAGAGTTGGCTGAGCAGAGGGCTCTGTAAGGAGGAAGTGGCTGAGGGAGGTCAAGGCAAATAGAATTTAGGCTTCCTGTACAGCTAGCAAGATTTTTCCCTTAAAAGAAATAGTAAGCTAGTAAGTTTCCAATCCAGCGGGAAGGTTTATAGTTTGTTTTGCAGCATGCCTAAACTTCAACCCCATCCTGTGCCCCATCTTTTTCAACTTGAAATTTTAAATTCACCTATAAAAAACAGGCCTCAGATCAATTAAAGGGAGAATACAATAGTACAGAGTAGAGATGAAATGGTATGAAAACGCAATATCACGATTATGCTGAGTAAAATTACCAGTTTTCAGTATTATCACAGTAATATTATAATCCGTTTCAAAAATAAATATACAATCATACACGGATTCATTCTCAGCAAATGGACTTTTAAGTAGCTCTGAGGCAAAAAAGTGCCATCTTCATTACACCACTGACATGTAGTGCTTTTACAAGAGGAGGCAACACTGGAAGCTCCAGCCTACATTATTCAGAAAATATTATAAAGTTATACAGACAAACCATGACATTTACCGCCATTCTTAAGTTCAAGCATCGTGCATTGAGCTTAACTTACCTGTCATTTGCCATGAAGTAGTGGGTGGTGTGCACAAACATTGAGAACCAAAATATGACGCCTTCAGACTTAAAAGGCTGGAAGATCCCCAAAGCGCTGTAACTGCCTTCCATCATGTTTGTACTGACACCAAACAAACCCACGTTGCATGCTGGGCCTGGGAGAATGCTGATACCTTTGATTGATGCTGGGCAAACTGATTAAAGCTCAGTAATCAATTAAATCAATTAATTAGTAAAACAAAAACATATTACAAGTTGCGTGAAGCTGTTTCATGTGCCAGATATGGCCCATGGGCTGGTAGTTTTGGACCCCTGTTCTTAACTATGGGGGTCTGATTGGATAAAGAGTTACTGAGAATCATGGGATGGATGGATGCATGAATGGATGGATGGATGACAATAAAACGTGACTTAAGTTCCTTTGTTGTCTTTCTTCTATGCTGATCTTTGACATCAACTGTGCTTCGGTACCTGGAATGCTTGATCCTTATTGAGATGCAAACTGCACTGTAGACATAATGATCCAAGGGACGCATCTCTACTGACACCGTGTGTGTCTGCGGGGGCAGGGAGTGTGGGGCTGATTTGGTCCCTACTAATGCTGACACCAAGCCTATGCCCTTGCACAGATCTAATGCTGTGTTCCATTTGAACAAGGAACTTGGAAATTCTGAGTTCCTAGTCCCTGGAAATCCCCCGGAGTGGAAATCCAACTCAGAAATGTGTTGTTATTAACTGGCATTGCTAACGATGGATAATAATGAACCTGGCTAGAACTGGGGCCTGTTCCAGAAAGCAGAATTCTTGCTTAGCCAGATAACTTGTCGGATTTAAATTAGTCACGGCTAAGTATAAATGAATGAAGATTGAAACTGTAATGCTACTTGCGCAGGTCCTGTGTTTCCATGTCACCTAGCTGGACTTTATAATGTAGAGCATCATTCGAGGTAGGGCTCCAATTAAAAGGCCTGACTTGACATTTGTTTATTCACTGCTCAAAGTCACAAAAAAACAGATTCCTCACAAATGGCATAACAGTGGAACTGTGGTACAAAATCAGTGTCATCTGCTCTCCACCTTGTACCCGATGCAGTGTGACTGAGGGGAAGCTTGCAAATACTCTTTCACATAGCTGAAAAGCTCTGTTCTTCCCACAATTGCAATAATGGCCATAAATGGTGGACCGAAAGTAACGGGCGACATTGTGGGGAGTTGAGCAGGCATTGAGCAGAGCAGCTGGCGGTGGTTTACGGCCCGTGTTGCACGTGTGCCTTGACTGGGCAGCAGCTTCTCTCAGTTTTGTTTTTTTCTGTTTTACATACATACAGCTGAAAACAAGCGGCAGGTCCTGTTGTGTTTAGCGAACCCCATTTTCCTCACAAAGACCCCTTTATGAAAGACACTGTCAGAAAGAAAAGCAGCCTGGAGCTGTCGATAGGGATTTATGAAGTGAGCAAACAGCCTCCGACCCTCTGGTCATAATGTGTGGCGTGGAGCAGAGGGTGTTGATTTTGAATGGTGAACAAAATGAAGTACATCGTTATGAAGCTGTGAGATGCCAAGCATATATGTTAAACCAAACTGGAGGGCAATTCATCTGGGCACTCTATCACAGTCTGACCATCCCGCTCCCTGCTGGGAATGTATTCACAGGGCATCAGATAGAGTACAGCACTAAAACGACGGACACACATCAGGATTAGCACACAGACAAAAGGCATATGCATAATACAACAAAACTACCGTGCGCACAAAACAAACTAGGAAATACATGAAATGCATTTTGATTACATGAATAGCTGAATGAAGTGCATTTCCCTGTATTACGAAAAATTTGTTTGAATAAATGAAAGTAGCAGATTAACAATGGAAGTGATTTTAATTGTTTCTATTGTCCAGACACTCGGTGAAACAAAGTAAGTATAGGCTTATAATATTTCAAGGACTGAATTGCCGATAAAATAAAAGCATCAAGAGGGTCCAGTAATGCATTTTCCAGTGTAAAATGCTTTCTTTTCAATGCTTAATTTCCTCTCCTAAGCTTAAGGAACTGAGTTATACACCATTAAGAATACTGGGGAGGAAAGTTACTTTTGAGCGGAATACTGAGTGAGAAATATACGCTCAGTGAAATCATAGGAAATCATTATACAAGCTTGCGGGTGAGCGTGTTTTGAGAACTTTGCGAGAACCAAAAAAAAGAGGGGGTTTTGAAATACTGTTGCAATAATACCAGAAGGCATTCTTGAATTTTACACTCAAACATAAATTTGGCCAAGTGACAGACGCAGAGCCAGCATTGCTTTTTGATAAACGTGTCGAGTGGTCTCCGTAGCCGCAGGAAATTATGTTTTAGCACCCTGTGCACTGAACCAGACCGTATATCACATGCACTATGTGCGAGGATATACGCATTCTCCACTCCTAAAGCGGTTAGGATCTCTAATCAGAATCCCTCCTCAGAGTCATAAAGGTGATAGGGGCTTTTCTCACAAGCCAATTAAAGTCCCAAAATACTTTATGGAACATGTTGAATCTGTGCTAGTACATTAATAACACTACATTATATTCACTCCTCCTCTCTAATTAACAAATAAAAGTTGCTTTGTAAAGTAAAAAAAATAAACAAAATTTAAAAAATCTGTCATTTTTTTCCTGCGGTTAGTAAAAAAAAAGAAAAATGAAGGCAGCTTTTTCTAGCTGGACAGGACGCCCGCGGAATGCCGAGGGTTCGTTTCAGCGAGCAATTCTGGGCAGGGCTGAACCACATACAGCACATCGGGCTAAAGTGCACCATTAAGTGAACATGGGGAAAAAGTATCTGGCTGCAAAGGCAGAACCGCTTTATAATTTACAGCACAGACACTTGGAGGGGGGGGGGGACTGGTTGCAGTTGTTTTTTTTTTTACCCTGATGTGAAGCTGCATAGTACACACACAATTGTCCACGCACAAACTTTCCCTCTATGCTTCTGTTTCTCAGACATGGTGCCAACTGATGCACTGACTGATAATTATAATTTGGGAATCTCAACATACTTTAAGGCTCTTAACATCCTTTACGACATTTGAAAGCATCCATACACATACCCAATCATTATATTTGTTGTAGTTCTGTTGCTTAGACCCCCCCACACCACACAGGAATCAGTCGTCTTCTCTTCAGTAACAAACATATGTTGGGGTCTGCTTCTAATACAGAGATAAACCTCCTTCGTTATGTTACATCAATCATTGGTATGACGTTTAAAACCATTACTGACTGAGGCCAGGTTACCAGCTGGTGCTTTTATTTTATCGCTCACTCAATAGATGCAGACGTTGTGTTTTAATAGCAGTGCGTTATGCTAGGTGTGATACACTCATTAAAATATTACCCATTTGCCTAACAGATGCTCAGAGGAGACTTTAGTGGCTAGCAGTGTTCACTGCATGTTTCACTTACTATTTGCAGGTGGCATGTGTCACGCAGGAGTTCAAGCAATTTGCCTTTCTCAGGGGGTGCAAGAACTGAGCCTTGTTGTGATTTACACCTGCAAGCACAGGTCATAAACCGAATTCCCGACCCACCCCAAACTCGCCCCCCTACATGGCGTCATGCTGTCAGCACTGTACCGAGTTACTGCACCCTGTCAAAAGCATTTTTAGCACTTCTTAAACAAAACATCCTTTCGGTACCATGACACCCTGTCCTTTCACGCCGACCCACCCTGCCCCGTCGCCATTGTGTGTGGCAGTGTTGTCAGACGGCTCTTTCCCATGTTCCAGCGCAACTCGTGGCAACAGTTTCCTGAGATACGGACTGCAGAATGGCTTTGCAATGGCATCTTCAGTCGGAGAAGTGGCACTTCACACGCTGCAATGTTTACTTTCCTGGATTCCAGTGGCTGCTAGAAAACGAGGCCGTGCTTCCGTGAAGAATAATGCCAGCCTTGTTCAGCTTTAATGATCAAAGGCTCTGAGAATAGCTATAAGAGCGTTAGCAGTGTTTTTTTTTATTGCACGTAATGAAAACCGCATATATATATATACAAACCGAGATGTGTTTAGGTTTTTAGTGCTAAGTTTGTGCTTTTCTTGCGTGGTTCATCGAATACCGATTTATGCACAGATGAATAAAGGGGATGATGGAAATCACGAGGAAACTCCGAATCAGACTCTGGAGACGTGACTCAGCACGTAGCCCCATCCCTTGCAGCCCCCGTACCTTGACCACTCCATTCTCGTGCATGGTGATGCAGTTGTCCGGATCCTTGGAGAGTTGGAACAGGGCCTGGCCCGTGGCCCGATGAACCGAGGCATTGTCGGACCTCAGGTAACGCACCAGGGGCGCCACAGCCCCCGCCTCCCCGAACGACACTCGGTTGGCCCCCCACGCACAGCAGTGAGCAATGGCCTCTGCCAGGTAGCGACGGAGTAGGTCATCCTCCTGCCGGAGGAAACACTGCGGTTACAGTACGGCGGCAGGGTCCCATCTCTGCAGGTGATGGCTCTAGCTCTGCGGCTTTGGCTGCTAGCTCACCGTATCTGTCAGTCTCGCCAGCAAGGCCACGACCCCGTGGTCCGTGATCACTGCCAGATTCTCCTCGTCCTTGGCGATTTCAGCGATGGCAGCGCAGACCCCTGCCAGCACGTCCTTGCTTGTCGATCTCAATAGATGAACGATCAACTCCAGCCCGCCGACAAAGGAGCGCACCATCTCCCCGGCATCCTGCAGCAAGAGGGCAGTCACTCCGACCACTGAGAGCTAAACAGCGACAAAATTCACTTCAGCAACCAACACTAACAAAGCAAAAGTGGGGTGCATATGATCAATTAAAAGCACAGGGATATTATCTATTTAGAAACAATAATGATCATTTTATGGGAACATTTTTAGGTACTTGTTCATGTTTGTTGATGCAAAGATATTGAAAGGTACAATGACTCTATGGTTACTTGTCCAGCACCAATTTCTTTCCTAAACACTTTCTGTGTATAAAGCGGCACTTTGCTGAGCTTGGCTCTAGCTGATGGTGCTCTAGGTGTAATGGAGTGTATTTATATCCACTGTGTACTTTGGGCCCAATTCATCAACTTTTTTTTCCACCAGGAGAAAAATCCTATTATTTTATAAATATATAAAAAGTAATAGCTGAAGATGTGCTTTTTTATTGTTATTAATTGACACGTGCCTTTAAATGTGCACTTTTCTTGCTGAAAAAAGGACCATTTTTGGCCATTCTTCTCTTGACAATTCAGTCGCTTATTGTAGCTAGATGTTCGTACGTCTGTCATAAGCTCATCCAGATCCATGCCTTCACAGAAATCTGCCAGAAACACTCAGCTATGGGGGATGTGAACACCAAATGGCTGGCCACGCGCAGTGCTGTGGAGGAGCGTCCAGGCCCGAGGCCTGACAGCACTCAGAAGCGGGACACGGGCGGCCTCGCCCACCGCCTCAGAAGCCGTGCCAGGAGATGAGCTCTGTTTGAGAACCGACCTCCCTGCCCCCCACCCGCCGATGCAGAGAGGAAGCGCTTCCTGAGGAATACTAATGATCAGAAGCTGACGGACGCGGCTTTCTAAAGGCACCAGCTGCGAAAGGCTATGAGCGTCTCTTTCATGACCTGGATAGTGACCAGAGATAAACCCGCCACATAATGGACCCCTGCACATGACGTCCAAAAAGAAAAACCAGAGTAAACCTGCTTTCCTATATAGCCAAGAGCACCGAGAACTAAGAGGCTCAAACACCAAAACCCCAAAAAGAGTTCATATGAGGCTCATACCCCAAAACCCTGCAGTAGATGGCAGCTCATATTAATGACCCATAAACTGAAAGACAAAGTCTAAACATCGGCGCTCCAATCTGTGCTGTCCATCAAAGACTCTTAATGAATGAGTCTCACGACCATGGCTATCAGGCTGGGGGTCCATGGACATCTAAACTGTTTCTTGAAATGAAAAATGCAGTGGTTTAGCATTAGCACGGCTTCAAATAAAAAATGCAGTGGATTGAAAGCGCATAGCATTAGAGAGCTTTCCCTCTATTAATAAATGCCGGCGTGTGATTAGACCTGTTTCTTTTTGACCGTAGAGAATGTATCAGAAGAGGATCCGGGCATCCAGCTGGACTTCCAGCACGACTCCCTCGTAAATCTGCCCCGTAGCTGCTAACCAGAACCATATGTGCTTTATCTAAATAACTACTGCACCGAGCAATATCGGATTCCTGCCCTATACAAGCGGAATGAACTGTTTAGCTCTTGTCATTGCCTCCGCTTCAGAAATCATTGCAATTGCATGTATTCTTAGGGGGGGAAAAATTGGCACGCTAAATGTCAGATAAACACTGTCAAACTCTGTTAGCTTTCAATAAGATCTTCTGCCCTCTTTTCCATGTGGTTAACATACATCATTTTAAAGTTGTTCTTTAGCCAGAAGAAATCCCTTTTCAAAGGAACACAAATCTTCATCTTGCAGCACCTGCTAGCACAATGCCGTCTTGAAGTGTTAAATATAACACATAGACACACTCAGACATAAACCTTTATGCCAAGTGAGTTTGAAGGACTGAAAATCTAAAGAGAATATCAGGTGGTATGAGAATATTACCAGCAAGAAGAATGTTTATATTTAAAGAACAATAAATAAATTACAATACAAGCTTACCGAAGGCATCATATTATGCAGTATGCTTTTTGACTCTTTTAATCTTTATTATATTTAGCCTGAGGCAGAAAATTCAAAATTTCTCTACCACAAGATGTTCGTGACGTTGTCCTTGCGCACTCTTAAAAAGCATACCAGTGTCCCCTAAGTACCATCTCCCAGCTCTAAAGCGATATCTGGAGAGTTCAAGGCACACCAGTGCATGGGCATGGCGGTCTCTGAACAGCATGCCGCCTTCACTCTACGGACGGGCACCAGGGCCACGCCATGACGTGGTGACCTGGATCCACGTTACCTTTGCGTTCTCAATGCAGGGACAGATCGCCCACGCCGCGCTGGCTTGCACATCTGGATTCGGATTCTTTAAAAGGGACCAGAGCAGGCGAACGCCATCCAAGCGGTCGATTACCCTGTAACACAGAGAAAGGGGAGATGCCTCAACAGGAGTTTATCAAAAGGCACATCTAATCTAGTGTGTTTTCAAGCTCCAAGCGCAACACAATTAGAGGTGGGTTATGGCCTCTTTTGTTGGCTTCGGCCTGGATTTCATTTGCCGTTACCAGCACTGAAAGGCACACCAGGCCTAGCTAAAATAAGACAGCATTTAGCGTCAACTTTTAATAGTTTTTTTTTTTTTCCCATGCATCCGACTGAGGGACTTTTACCCACCTGACGAAAGTCCACTCTAAGTTATTAAACGCACACGGAGGACCTGCTGAATGTTATGCTGAGCCCTATATATGTATTGGCTCGTATATGTGTTTAAAAACCCATTAAAAGGCGAGGCAAACAGGGTGCCGCTCCCCTCATTGTCAACAGTGATTCCTTCCAATCCAAACAGCTACAGAAGCAGATTTCTCCATATTTCATTTTGTCTGGGTGAAGTTTACTTAAGCACGGGCCATATTTCATGGCGCGCGGCCGCGGTCAACACCATCGCCGAGGAACAGGGGGTGTGGCCATGCCGCCCGCCACTGCGCGTCTGCCGTCTGGCATAAATAACCCGGAACGTGTTTCCCATGTGCGCTCAGCCCACGCATCATGTACCAAGCCCCCTGCCCTAATTGCTTAAACACACTCTAATCAAAATGATTTCATGACTGGGGGTGAGAGGCGTCTTCCTCGTGGAATCTGTCATGGCATCATACATAAATCAGCCTGGGGGCCCATTATGTCAGATTAAGGTCCGTGGGGCCTTTTAAATCGAGCACAAAGATAGACTGAAGCACTCCAGTTAGTGCCGTTTCCGAGTATGGATATTTTCCGACAGGACGGCTATAAGGGTGGGCCTGAAAGGTCACGTGTCTCCTGACGTGGATGCGTGTCCCCGAAAATCAACAGATGGGTCACATTATTAAAGAAGCATCTCAAAATTGCCTTTGCCATGCTGTTTCCTCGTGATTAGGATCATGTGCCGGGAATATGGATGCATTGAGACTGGAGAATTAGGGAATGACGGATATTACACACATCCCAGCACTGAGGAAGTTTTCAAATACTGCACGTGGAGAATATGCAGGAGGGAAGCCTGGGGGTGGAGGGGGTTTAAAAGGGGGGGGCTGGTGGCTGAGGCTGACGCACCGTGTCGTCTTGTAGTAAAGCTAACCAGATGGGCGAGCCAGAGCGTCTGTTAGATACTCAAAGACCTGCCCCTTGGCTTGCGGTTCGCCTGCCCTGACCAGATGATGTTCTCTAGATGGTTTCATAATACCACTTCTCCTGTGCAAACAAACCGTCATCCATGCAGGCGGGGGGTGGGGGTGGCAATTTCTGCTGTAAGAAAAATAGTCCATTTGTAAATGGTGTGAGTCTGGAGGAGAACAGTAAATGTCCCAAGGGGTAATAGCAAGGGCAAAGGGGATTCCAGTCACCCCTCTGTAGCCCCAACATGCTGGTGTGTGATACCGCCCCCTGCCTGAGTCACACCACGCACTTAATTTCAGAAACAGCTCTGACCAGATCGGTCTCAGACAGGAAATAATCAAATGTGAACTATGTTAATTGCTCAGCAAACTACTGTACACAATTCTCAAAATAAGCCTTCACCACAAGATATATATAAAAAAAAAAAACGGTGGAAATAATGACTGTCTTTCCAAAACTAAGTGTAAATGCTACAAAAAAGAGCTAAAAATAGTTCCTTGAGAAAATACAAATCATTCAAATGGCTCATGAGAGAATTCTTGGAGCCAACGGTATTCCCTGTGTTAATTTTTGAAAACACCCTGTTTTTAAAGAGAAATTTGTCTTCTATTGCAATTATGTGCACACAAAATATATGCATGATTGTTTTTTTTTTCAATTCCGGGTGATTACAGCAAATATATCTGCAATGAGCACAGTGTAAATTAAAATGAGTGGAGTTACTGTGGCCCAGTTTCACCCACGGGCATTTCTGTGGCATCCCCAGGCTCTTAAGGTTACCGCTGAAGCCCTGGCAGACTCACGCCATATTCTCCGGCTCCATGGCACAGGCTCCCACAGCCCTGGTGACGTTGACCAGCAGCGGCTGGTTAGTTCCCGTCAGGAGGTTGACCAGGGGCTGGATGCCGCCGCACTTCCTGATGACGGCCCTGTTGGGGGGGTTCTGGGCACATTCTCCAAGCGCACCCACCACATTCACCAGCACCTCCTCGGGCTGCTCTGTCAACAGGGCCACCAGTGTCTCCAAAGCCTTGTACTCCTGAAACCTACAGAGAAGCCATTTTTAACGTTGACACCCATGACCCTTGGCGACATCATCCAGGTTACTCAGCTATGTGGTTTCAAAACTTCACTGTAGTTGACCTTAACAGCAGATAAAGGGAGAAAATGCGGCAGGATGGGATACATTGTGGTCTTACAAAAAGCCAGCAGACCTCTGATGTTCGCCTGAGTTATACGGCCGCCTTTATTCACAGTTATGGTTTCTGGCGAAAGCATCACGGGACTGTTGTCGAATGTGTCCAAGGTCATTTGGTTTTGGTCCTGTTCCACAAAGACTTCTCTTGCACATAAAACGGTAATGAACAGCGAGGCGGCCAGGCTTACCGAATCCAGTGCACTATTCATGTGCCACCAGTAATGTGTTATCTACACAAGAGCCGCACGGTATATAAATCAAAGCCAGAGCGTGACTATAACTCGCACAGACGTGTGAATTCCTGCATGATGTAAGAGCATGTTTACTATACACTGAGCGGAGTTCCTTCCTGATGGAATGAACATGGGTTAGAACCAGAAACATTTACAGTACTGTTAATAATTTAAAAACAAAATACATTTTCAAGCACTCAGACATCCTTTCTCAATTGTTGAAATGGTCATCTGAAAAACAAAATGCAGGCTAATTACAAGACTACTATACATACAGAGGTCCAAAGGAAAGGAGCCAGCTTGTCAAAGTGACCTACTGTGCCACACACAGGAAACATGCGAGTCTCCTGTCCAGCAAAGCGGACTCACTGAGCCTCCATGTGATGTCGACTCGCTTGGGAAACGGCAGGGATGCTGCAGTGCTGTTAAAGCAAAGCCCAGTCTACTAATTACATACAGTGGATCACGTCCTTAGGTATTTAAAAGACAGGATGCTCATTAACTCTGACTAGATTACACAAAGACTATCAACCCTTGTCCTAATATTTGCAAAGCTCTTTTTTGTTTAACCTCTTATGCCTACTGAAATGTGACTGTTACAGAATATAATTTCACCCCAAGGAGAAAGGTTTGGTCTTTTCATATTTTCTTTAAATCAATAAAAAAATTCTCAGAACAGAAAAAATTCTGTGCTGCCGCATTATACGTCTATAAAAACAGAGTGGAAGATTTAAATAAACACCCTTATTTATAAATGTAATTATATTGTTGTCATCAATCATTTCTCATTTTAATGCATCATTAATCAAGCAAATAGTTACCATATGTTATCTGGTGTAGCGGCAGGCAGCCCATCCACATCTGAGACCCTATATATAACGCTGCTTCCAAACATGGCTGCACACTGAACACTTATCTACCACAAGTGCTACTCAAATTGCTCATGTACTGCTGACAAACTGCTCTTATTATTATTCAAATGAACCCACCCAAAAAACATCCCCAGAAACCTATTGCGGTTGTTGTAGATTTTCATTTCACTGTAATGTCTTAGTGTTGAGTTTAAACTCTTATTCAACGAATTCTAGGAAACTCTACAACTGGACACGCTCATGAAATTTTGCTGCTTTCATCTTGTCCGGTGTTACATTTGTTCACACCCAACGAGATGCAGCATCCAGAAAACAAAATAGCAAATAGGAAAACATCCAATACGGAGAAATTCTAGCAAACACACTATGCTCTTATCACACGGCCAAATGACTTTCTACTGTATTAATGGGGTATCAGGATTTCATGGCATCACTGTGCTGTTACTTTTGAGCGACTAAAGGCACACGCAGTAACACCGTGAACTCCTTTCAACACCTTGCCAGGCCTCTTCTTGAAAGGTGGCCCATTTTTCTGCCTCTGTGTAACTGTGGCCTGTGGGCGAAGGTCCGTTTCACCTCGAGCAGAAGGTGCATTGAATGGTTTAATATGCCTTATCTGATCCCTGAATAATGTCAACCTGATGTTTGTCCGCTCAAATGCTGTAATCTGCCTGCCAATACAGTGAGTATACAGATTCTGCATCTTTGCAAAAGATTTATCACGTAAAGGTCACAGGGGTCACGAGCAGTGATATAGTCATTAAGTCACATACATACTTTATGAATATTCAGTAAAGCTTTACCTTGGCTGCACCTTCTTAATACCTTTATAATACATTCATAGACCATTCAGTGCACCTTCATAATGCATTCATAGAACATTCAGAGGCAGCATGTATACCGTATCATACCATACTTTAATTACTTTAATATACACCAATAACAAAATTAAATGCAATTATAGAATTATAATCTTTGTTATTAAATTATATTACAGCTGTCAATGTCTTGTTCATTGAACATATTATGAATGCAATGCTTTAAGATAAAATCTTTTATAAGCAAGAAGATTCTGACTGGTATGGAGATGCGGGTCATGAAGCCAGAAAGTGATCCATGACAAAGAAAAGTCTATAATGGGTATGGGTGTCAGAAAGTGCTGTTCCAGTTTTCCAGAGTGCCACATTAAGAGGAAAGTGTGTGTCGTGGCAGTTTAGACTTAGGGGGACGGGGGGGGGGGGGGGGGGGAATTGGTTGGGTGCCGCCATTCCAGGTGGCTTCTTTGGGTCTGCCACTGCCCCAAAATCGGGGACGCCCCTCCGGTTCCAACT
>JAABNY020000001.1:19320955-19347322 GCA_015164015.2 Brevimyrus niger
AAGAGGTGTGGGGGGCTTGGCCGGGGGGGAGTAGGGGGGGGGGGGGGGGGGGGGGGGGGGGGGGGGGGGGGGGCGGGGGGGGGGGGGGGGGGGGGTAATTGATTGAGTGCCGCCATTCAAGGTGGCTTCTGTTGGTCTGCTACTGTCGCAAAGTCGGCGACGCGCCTACGGTTCCAGATCCTCAAAACACCGTGAATACAGAATTCCACCATCGCATCAGGTTGGTAGTGCCAGTTCATGACCTGTGGATTTTCACCTCTGCCACTTGTGCACCTTATCCCTATAATATGTAGTTCTGATAAAGACTACCAGAAAATGAAGGTTCTGGAACATACTGTAGAATGAAAGGAAGGGTTGTAGCATACAAAAAACACAGGGGTGGTGTGTAAGTGTCATGAGGATACTAGAGAATTGGAAAATGAATCAATGTTCATGGAAAAATACCTATTAAAAGTAATGTTTTTTTTCCCCTTTGCTTACACGCTTGTCTGTGTCTCTTTTCTCTGGAGGGCTGGATGAGGCACAATATGTCTAAATGAAATAATGGTTGCAGATGTTGAAAGTATCATGTATGGGGTGTATAAGAAGCCAAAAAAACAAACTCTCTCACATGGCCTAATGGTTAGCCACTTACTAGGCTGGTGGTACAAGCCCCCCACCCTGTCCACCCTTGAGGTCTGTCCGGGACGTCTTCAGCTGGGACCACAATATCCAGTGAATTATTATGGGGGTCCTTTAAAATATGATGGATGTTGGCCCTTGTGTGGCATGAGGTAAAAATAATTAGTGTATACTCACTCACACACATTAGGGTCTGCTGGCCATGGCCCAGCAGTACCTTGAAGATATTGCTAGCACCCATACAGGCCAAAGAAGTGCACTGAGAGAAAATATACTGGGGAAGCAGAGAATAGATATGGACATGCCTTTCAATCTGTCACACAAAAAAGAAGATGGTGCAAGTATAGAATGTGTATTGCTATCTATGACTACCTATGGATGAGAATGCCAGAAGCAGCTCAGGTTGTGCATGGACTCTGGGGATGCCTATGAAAGTATGTCTGGCCTGTAGACGGGTTTCTGTGATTTTGCCTTTGAAAGAGCTGAGCACTATGTAAGAAAAACTGGACAGCAGTAAAGTGGTGTGTGTCTTCTCCAACAGCAAACTGAAGCTGCACATCTTCCAGGTGGAGAATAGTGAAACATGTCCCATGTTATCTGATAAGAGTTGGCTGAGACTGTCGGCATCCGAATGGGAGACCTTGTTTATTTATTGTGATGTCCATGTTGAAATGAAGCAATGAGCCTGACAGTCAATCAAGCATTGATGGTACAGAAATCAGAAAAAAACTCTGATGAGACAGAACGGACCACTCAGATCACGGGGGATACACTGGTGATGTAGCCAAAAGCATAGTATTAGTAACTCATCATCTGACTGCGCTGGAGTCTGTGTACCATGCTGATTTGGTTACAAATATTTGAAGAAAAGAAAGATCATGGCCTCTGCTACAGATTCGCTCACTGACGCATTTCGCTGTCACCCTATGAAGTGAGCACTGAATCTATGATATGTCCTGCACCTCCCTCATCACTAGTCACTGAGCGGGCAAACAATGGGCTAGCAGTTTGATTTTCCTGCCCTGCCAAGTGTCAACAGATGCTGCACAGTATGAAAGCATTGTTACTAATTCTCCTGCCTGTAGTCATCAGGAGGCATCAGGTAAAAGCAGCTGTGAGATGGACCACCCCAGTCAAACACAACACCCCTGCTTGCTGCTACCTCAGCCGAATTACACGTGCATCCATTTGGATTCGGTGATTTATGACATGTGGATCGATTGGCTCATCCCTGCTTTGACATTCAGGCTGCCAGAAACATCCAAGCTGTCCCAGAGAGGCTGAAGGGTCCTGTGATGCTTTCCTCTATCATCTAAAACATTCACCCGACACCTTGAATGAAACTGACAGACTGGAAAAGGAGCTGACTGAAACCGCTCCTGGCATTCAGCGTCTCGTGAAAGAATTTCTGACCCAATGGGGGCATGACAAGTCACCTGCTATACTATAACCCCAGAAATTGAGGGTCATGGGGGGGGGGGTGTCTTAAGTGGCAGAGAGCTGCCGAGGAAGAAACGGGGAAAAGGGTTAAGCAGGGTGAGGTCAGAGAGCAGCTATCTGAGCAGGACACTTACACCCTGGACCAACCAGCTGGAAATATATTCCCTAGGAACAGTCCAGTCAGATTTTGGTCCTGGTGAAAAATGTGCCACACAGATATCAATGGTGAGATACCAGATACCCCGTTACCATTACCTGAAGAAAGGATTGCCACCGTAATTCTCCCAGACATTACGACCCAGGCCAAAGATGTTCTGGACAGACATCAAGGGTGGGCAGGGAGTAAATGGCTGACCTTTGGGATATGTGAGAGTTACACTTTTTGGCTTTTTCTACATCCCATACATGACACCCTCAAAATCCACAACCATTATTTCATTGCCCTTGCTTGCTTCCCACTCAAGGAGCAGGCAACCTGGAAATGTGTAAAGTGGACCATCATTTGGTTGCAGAGCATTCTGTTACAGAGCTCCAAAGGTATTGAATAGTCTACCAGCAAACGTCTGAGATTCAGACTCACTCACGATATTTAAGTCAAGGCTAAAAACGGACTTGTTTAGTTTGGTGACAAAGTAGTTACCTCCCTTACCTACAGCAAGAAGTAGTAGGGTTGTGCAGCACTGATGGGGATGGGGACCATCATTAATTTTGGATGAACTGGGTGTGCAGTGTCACTCTGGCTTCACGTATCTCGTGTTGTTGGGGTGCTGATGCTCGGAGATTCATCCTACCTGTGACTCCAGCCCCCCATCTCACCTCCTGCCTGTGTTCCCTCCCACCTCTTCTGCTTAGTTAAGCTATCACAGTTAATTAGACCGGCTGAGGCCTCCACACCGCAGTACAAATTACTTTGTATAATTTTCAACTATTTGTCACAGATTTATTGATGTACTGTTCTTTTTTCTGTCTTGGAGCTCCTGATGGTGGGCAGTTCCCTGCCTGCCCACCCAGCCTGGCTACACATCTGCCATCCTCCTTTGCTTGCTGCTGGACTCAGCACCCCACCAGCATGCCAAAGGAAGCAGCTTCCTCACCTGGCTGCCCAGACATCAGCTTCCATAATTCCACTGGACCTTCCACATTTATACCTGGACTATACACAATTTTACTTCATAAATCAGGACTTTGTTATTTTGGACTTCCTCTGCCGGCCCCTGGATGATGGGCTCCCCCATTGGGTCTGATTCCTCCCAAAGTTTCTTCCTTCTTGGGAGTTTTCCCTTGCCATAATCAGCTCTGTCTTACTCTCTGGGGGGCACTGGGCAGGGACAATGTAAAGCGCTTTGAGACAACATAATGTTGAGAAACTACGCTATACAAAAACAAATTGAATTGAACTGAACTGCCGACTGACAAATCCCAGCTAAATCCATGTGCACAGATGAGAGCAGCCATTATCCGATTTTTCTTATTCAGTTTACTAAATAGCATTATCTCTTCATCTCTGTCTCTCTCTAAGACATCACATTTTTATTACCACCATAGAATCAACTTCATGCCCAAGAAAGACAAAATACCACTCATATTTGAATGTTCACTACATATGTAACATAGACACACTGTCAGTCTGGTTAAATAGGCTCAGATATACAGCATACAATACACCTAATTCAAGGATTCTCAGTCTGGGGGTCGAAATCCTCTTAGTTGACCAGCAGGTCAAAGACATGGTGGGAGGGAGGAGCACGAGTCTTCCATTACTGTTATATAATCTATAACGACAGATCACACTTTGTAAGAAACACAGCTAATGCAGGACATGTCTGAAAAACCTTGATAAACCCTCAACCAGTTAAAACGTATTAGTAACTAGATCTGAATGTGAATGTCTTGTTAGTATGTCAGTATTTAAAAAAAAAAAAAAACACTTACTGCATTTGATTTATATACTTAAAACTGCCAAAATGGGATTTCTGACTTATCAGTTTGCTGCTTATGATGCACTGCATCAAACCAAACTTAGAATTTATGTCGAAAGGCTCCTGTGGAATAAACTAAAGCAGATTTAAGTTTGACTCTTCACGGCCCCGACCTCACTTAGCATTTGAAAATAAATACAGCTAAATCATTTTTTACGGCTGTACCTTTCCAAGGTTAGCGGGCTGCCGGGATACGGTTCCTTGGCAGTATTTATTTTTTGAGGAAAGGTTATCCACTAAAAATCATGGGACACAATATAAAACCGGGAAAAACCCTGCAATAACGTCAGTCTTTGAGGATGTAAATGACACTTAAAAAACACCAGAATGACTTATATTAAAAGCTATTTTAAACTTCATCTGACATTACTAAACAGTCATTCCAAGCCACATTACTTTGCCACTACTCAATATTAATAAAACTGTACACATCATCGGTCACTATAAAATCAACGCATTACTCTTACAAATCAGAGCATAAAAGATTATATTTAACACAGAATACAGAAATGTCACCTGCTGTCCAATAATCACATCTACTTAACTCTGAAAATAAGATGTGGAAAAACTGACTTTCAAAAGCCAGGACTCGACTATACAAATACACAACATACTGTGATGAACCTTTTCACACGACGGACAAGCGCACCCTAGATAAAGCCAGACCTACAGTACGGCTTTCAAGAATGTCTCAAAGTACTGGATTCACATATATGACATATGATGTTCTTGAAACGTGATTTGTTTTAACTACTGCTTTTAAAACTGAAATGCATTAGCAGTAGAGAAAATTTATACAAAGTACCAGAGTTTATTAAATGAGCAGTTCCCTGGATTTTGAAGCAAACATGCAAACTTGAATTTAGCACTTTAGTGCATAAAATGAATTCCACAAGCCAAAATAAGAGTAACGGTGATTAATTTTGCAATACCGGAGGGGATGGTGGTATTTCCGAAGGCAGGTGGGAGCTGCACTGTCAGGTACAATCAGCGTGGCGTATGCAGAACGGTAAATGCTGTGCAGTTTAAAAGTCAACCACACTAATGAAGGTCAATAGTTGCAGCCATACTTCTCTACATTCTCCATGCTGATGGAACACTTCCAGATGGCCCCTGTAGCAGCAGCTAGAAGCTGCTTGTTCTCAGTCTCCTGCAGGAGAGTCACTAGTGGCCGGAGTCCTTCGTACCTCCTGACCAGATCACGTGTCTTTTTGTCTTCGGCACACTAGATCAGAGACATTGAAGCAGTAACACTTTAGAGATTCTCTGCAGTGAAGCTGGATGATTAATGAACTGCATGATTATTACTGAAATTATTTCAAAATTCTTCAGTAAGATGCATTATTTTAAATGCTCATACCTTGAAGATGGCACTAGCACAGTGCATTTGAAGCTCACGGTTCTCTGAATTAAGATTTTTGACGAGATCTTCGATCATTCCTTCAGTCTGAATTGCAATTCTGTATGTTTTCTGTAAGAGATTTTGTATATATAAATTGTTTCAGTTTGAGAAGTGAAGAGGAGGTGGCCTCCCAAGACAGGTTGCTGTAGGTAAGGGAGGTAACTCACCTCTGAGGCACACTCCTGCAGTGTTCCAACCACGGGGATCAGCATGTTCTCGTGGGGAGACTTGAGGAGCCGGCCCAGGAGCGGGATGCCCCCTGCCTTGCGGATGGCCCGTTTATTCCAGGTGCTCCTGCTGCAGCTCCAGAGGGCCAGTGCCCCACATCGGGCCACCTCTACATCCTTCTCCTGCTCCTGCGTCAGTGTGGCACTGTCAGGAACACAGTCCAGGAGCTCCACCTTACAGAAACAGCATCACATGTGGTTGATGATCAGTTTACTGACTGGACAGAGCACAAACACAACCGTAATTATGAATTAAATATGCAATTGATTAAACATGTAAGAGGACTTCATTTAAAGCAAGTTCTGGGGCTAGTTTACTGGGATCGCAGCTGACCTTCTTCTGACGATACAACTGTTTCACCTGCTGTACTTTTCATGCTGAACTAATTCAGGTCATGGAACCCCACATAAGGGTACAACTAGATCTGCTTTAAGTCAGAATTCCAGTGTGATCATCACTGATATCCAGTGCCCATAAAATTCGATAGGCATCATTACATGTAATCTGCAGTACAATTACTCCATGATTCTACATTATTTATATATACACCATTTGGTGCGGGAATTATTGGGCTTTTCAGGCAGGAATTGGAGTTGGTGAAATGACTGGCTGGTACCATGTGCTGAACCATATTTCCTCAGCATTTAAATGACGCATGCAGCTATTACACCATTGGTTCAAAGGTGGTCCCATAATTTTTGTATGAAATTGATCTCCAGCTGCAATATCTGGCATCTAGAAGGAATACATCCGATACAAAACTTGGAAAAATATACATTGGAGCAGTTTTAATCACAGCCTGCTCCGTCAATAAACAAAACTGGTTTCAGGGTGCTTGGAGACATTCTATCTGTTATGCAAGATGACTTTGATGTCCCTGTACTTGTTGTTTGTGTAATTAGACTGCAAATGCTTTTTGGAATGAAATCCCAAAGTCAGACTTCCTTCTCTGAGCTCACCAGCCTTTTGATTCCCCCATGCTGTCTCACAGTCCTTCTGGCCCGCCGAAACTTTGCTACATTTCCAATGGTCTCCGCAGCAAGACACTTGAGCTCCTTATCTGGGGAATCCAGTATCTTCACCATGGTCTGCAGACCCTGCAGGTCAGCAATGGCCCTCCGGATCTGCGAGTTGCAGCTGATCTCCTTCAATATCTTCAGTGACCCGATCTGACAGTGAGAGACAGCATTTTCGTTTTCCAGGCCTCATAAAACAGTTCATAAAATACCAGTTTTACATACTATTGCTATTTTTAAATTCATATCAAATCAATTCACATCACTTAACACTTGTCGGAATGCAGGTGAGGGAAACATTTGTGTTTAATTGTCACAAGCAGTCAACCTGGAAGTGTACAAAGCAGTGATTATACAGCACAGCAACAGTACATAGTATGCAATTTTAGAGACAAATAAAGCAGTAAGAAGTACAAAGCAGTAATGAGTAAAATGGACAGTAATTCAGTCAGTGAATTGGTTTATTGAGCAGAGTTCCACATTGTCATGGTCTGGTGGAAGTTTGCCAAGGTGAATTAAGGGTTAAACGTTAAGCATGCAGCAATGCTGTAAGCAGTCAGGGCAAAAGACCAAGTATCCAAGCATATACACTTAAACATGAAATAATTTGCCATTACACATACAGCAAAAATATACCTAATGAAATATGTGAAGGCAGACATAAAGGTTATGCTACATCCTTTAATTACTGTCTGATTCAGACGGCTCGGGCGGCTGTGCCTTGGACCCACACCGGGCAGCAGCTACAGCTGCATGACGCCAGTACCCAGGTCCATTGGCAGTGCTACTCACTTTGCATTTGATTTCTTCTGTATCCAGTAAGTTAATGAGAACTTCAAGGCCACCTACATCCCGGATGGCCAGTTGGCAGGTCTCCTGTGCCAGATTAAAATCCCTCATTGAGCAGAGAGCAATTACAGTGGCTGTCTGGTTGCCTCCCTGCAATAATAATTCAAAGCATGAATTAATGAAATAGCTGGAGGAGATGAATTAGGGGGCATTGCTGCCGCTGAGCTCCCCTCCTTCGGTGTCACTTTGTTTACCTCCAGCTGGTAAGATCTTGGTTTTTCAACTGCAAACATAGAGGGAAAAAAAATTGATAAATCAAATTCCCCTCTGACTCCTGAATGACGCCCAGAAACCCTAGACAATGACCAAAGTTAGAAACTCCAGGAAGATGAATTCTGAAATGTTAAAAGATAATGAGGACTTTATATTTCAATGCAGTGTTTTGACAGTTGCTATATACACACACTCCAAGTTAACTTCCTTTGCCTAAAATTAGAAACTTACTAACTATAAAGTCAACAACTGCTTCACGTAAAAGGTAATTTTTATATTTTAAAACGTTTTGCAATATTGGAAACTCTGGAATTATTTTGGTTTAATAACCTTTAAATTAAATGTTTACCTCTCAAAAAGAACAATTAAAAGCAAGAGAAAATATAGAGATTTTCACCGGTAGTGGTATGGTATGCCTACTGGTTAATTCCTTAATTTATTCACTTTCATGCATTTACATATTTTGCTCTAAACGGGGCTGCAAATCAAACACACTTTTGTACAAAGGGCAGCCAAAGAAGTTGCCCTTCAACACAGCTTTTTAAAAACATTTCCACATTGTGTTTCTGGTTGTTTGGGTTTCCCGAAAATAAATTCAGTTAATTTCAAAAAGCAAAAATGGCTGGAAACAAACAGGCCTTCAACAAGGCAGGTGGAAAGCAGAGCCCAAGGCTGATATAGCACAACACATGTACTGCGACTTTGAAATGTGACACTCCACACAAAAGGTAAAATATCTCTTGGCACAGGAACAATCGCATTTTCATTTTCTAAGGCTTTGTAGCACAGGCTGCTTCTGTGGCTGCGCCTACGAATTAGACAACTACACATCTAACTGGAGAGCATCAGAAACAGTGCACTTGTTTGCTTTCTGAGAAGTGGTTGGCCTTTCGATTAATTTTCTTAAGAGAATAAGACAACAAAAAACTCCAAATTACCTACAGAAAGCTTTCATAAATCAAATAAGTTGCATTTTCTGCAACTGGTAATATTGAAATATAAATATAAATTTCAAAACATATCAAACACAATAATGCTTGCTTGTTCTGGACATCAATTTTGACAAATGGGCCTAAGAGGCGAATAAGAGAGCTGAGTAACACACCACATGTGCAGACCATACTATAATCTCAGAACAAATGTAAACCACTTGTCCATAAACAGCAGCTGATCAACTACTCCTTTGTCTTCACCATTTTAATCTTCAAAGGACTCAGCGGATTGAGATCACACATTGTAAAAACAGAAAACTGGGTCGAGAACAAAAATCAGAAAACCTTTGCCCTTAAAGCAGTGTTGACACTGTTTAAAACAATGACAACAGTGGAAAATTGGCTGTAATAGCACTCATTGACTTTCCTATGGCATGTTAACGGCAGATGTGTCAGTTCACAGGCTTTATGGTGTAGGAATACTCATGATGTCCTGGAATATACTCATATGGGAGCAGAACATCCATTCCTAGGACACATGCAGTATTATTTCCAGTGTTCTAGTTAAACATATCATGTGCCAGCATTACTCAAATATGAATAGTTAAGCAGCCTTGCCTTTAAACATAATCAAAAACAAAAAAAGTTTGCACAAAGGATGACCATTTGACTCAGACTGTTCAACTGTACCGTGCAGGTGTCTCTGTACTGTATTACTACACCTGGCTTTGGCACATAAACCCACAGACCCACCATTCAAGACATTTGCTACCAGCTAGACTTGGCAATAACAATAGCAATGACTAAATGTCCTCTTAAATTACATCCTGAGGAAAAATATCTTTAAATATCACACATTACAATGTAGGAAAATATGAAGGCAATTCATAAATTCACTCAGAGTCTGGGACGCACAGTCAATTAGTAATGTATCAGAGGGCAAACCTCACTCAGCACCTCCACCACTCCGACAACACACGTTCAGATTACATGATAAATCAACGATGCAAGTACAGACGATCATTCCTGGAATTTATACTGTAGGCGGGATTTTAGAATGCACTTCACTTAAAATCACTTCCAAAGAAAACGGAGAAGATAAAAATCAGAGAAAGGTATAGCAGCCACTAGGCCTCCAGGGGGTGAAGCACGCCGTGCTGGCAGCATGAAAACTGAGCACTTGTGCCTTAAAAAGCGGTGGTGACATCCTGCGACACTCTCTGAGCCATGCTACTGGAGACGAGGCATGGCGTGCGCTTCAGAGTCTGGCTCAGCCGCTGTGGCCAACACCATGTCTCCACTGTTCTCTGTCGTTCTCTCTTTGCCCAGGGTGTCAGATTTTCTCTAGGGATGAAAAAAAAAAGACTACAAGATTGCTGCTAAACCCAATGTAACGAAAGGGGAAAAAAATAAGAAATTCTGGTGTAAATTCTTACTGAAAAAAATATTCAAATTAAATTGTCTTTATTGAGAACTGAGATGATTACGATTTTTCAAATTGCATGTGGGCGTGTGTATGCCTGTATGTGTGTGGGATAGGCTCCGGACGCCCTAGGACCCAGTAGGACAAGCGGATTGGAAAATGGATGGATAATTTCTGTGTATTGTACAATTAACATTTTGTAGTAATTTTTTTTTAATAAAAATGCAGAAGTACAAAGCTGCAATTTAAAATCCATTGAAATAATCTGCCAAAATTATGCGCCACATATACAGCTGTGGTTTCAATCATGCAGCAGCGGAGCATTTGGAAATTATCTGACATAACAGGACAGTTTTTTTACAAGAAATTGAATGTCAGCATGCACTACCAGAAAGTACCAGCAGGGGGTAATCTTTACAAAAAGGGTTAAAATCTGTCGAAATTTAGGACTGAGAAGATGCACCGTTTTGTTTCAACTTGCGAATTCATATGGTTCAGAAATATTTCGATTATTTGTTTGTACACAGCTGTTCTGAGCATTTTTATGACAAATTTAAAAACGTTGCACTATCCCTAGAAATCACTACAACATTCTGACAATGCATTTGGACTGGAAAAAACTTTTTTTTTTTGGGGAAAAAAAAAAATCTTAAAAAATAACTGTCAAATTTTTCTAATTTAGTTTTTTTTTTTTAAAGTACATATGTTTCCACTTATTTTTTAAAACACTTCAATTATAAAGAGTCCATCAAGTAAAACTTTTTGCATGCGAGTAATTTTTTATTTTTACAAAGTACAGTGAAGGCTGAATTATTCAAATTGTTTTTAGTCCTGGTTCCTAGGAAAAAGTGAAAGTGTTTTCAAAATTGTTAAACATATTAATAGGAATCACACATTTTTTCAATTATTTTATCAAATCATGCGTGCAACAATTATCGAATCAAACGTGCAGTGCAACTTACATATATATAGGATATTAATCCAAAACAGTGGGGTGTAATATAATTGGAAGCAGCTAATGTGAAAATGATACTCTATGAAAAAGTCCTCTGTTGCCATATATATCTAGTTCTAAGCAGTAAGACAGTCTGCTTTTGCTTGTAAAACAAACACCCTGTGGTTCCCTGCACGTAGATGCCAATTAAACAGTATGCGAACTATAATGCATGCTTATTGACCACTTACACAGTAAGTGAACACAGTTCAGGTTTGAGACCATAAACTGTAGTTCTAAATACACTCTCTTACATTTATTTGGCGTCAAGTGGATGTGCTGGTTTAATTTGCTGTAAAAAAATGAATGAAAGCCTGTACTGAAAGCCAATCCTGCAGGCAGTTTTCAAAATATACTCCTTCATATGGATATTTCAATACACTTTTTTTTACCTGCACACAAATCCATAATGATGGCACTATTAATAGAGATTATTATGTCACTTTACGAAAATCTTGATCTTTTTCAAATACGAATGTCCTATATACACTGGGGAAAAAAATGTGCTTCTAAAATAAAGCAGATATTTAGTTTGGCTCAGGGTTCCTTCGAACCTCTGATGGTAATGATATTATAAAATGACTACTGGACAATTCCCATAAATAACTTCACAGCACGCCTTCCAGACAGAGAATGCTGGGAGGTGCAAGTTACAAATGCATTTTCTACAGTCACAGAAACACGGTAGTGAATGTGCTGATAATGAATATACTAGACAAACATCATCCAACTCAGAAAAAAATACAGTTCCAGTCCAAATTAAAATGATTAAACACAATATAATAGGTCTGGCACAGTAGTAAGAATCCTGCTGAATTTTATGTGTTTCAAGAGAAAATGCAACTGCTGAGGAAAGTATGCAGTATATTGTTTGCACTGTTATAAAATTAAGATGCCTGAACTTTGCGTACAAATGGTTTATAGCTGCGTTAAAGATAATCCTAGTAAGAAGCAAAAAGGGTGAAAATATTTCTGTCTTCAGAAATCATAAACTATATCCTATTTCAAGCCGACCGACATCCATCATGTGGGGATGCTTTCACAGCCTAGTGCAAACAGTGCGTGTTTACTAGGATGCAGAGCAGCCACCAGTGAAACCTGGCACTGACAGCAGGCCAGTGGCAATACAGAGTATTCTATCAACAGGCTGATGCAGGAAAGGCGGACCCAGCAGAGAGTAGGCCAGGGATGCTGGGTGCCTGCTTTTAAAAAGGACCTTTTGCAGGGCCATCAGCTGGCTTTTTGCTTACTGCTTTATTCCACAGCTTTCCTATGAATGAGCAGCAATTTCACAGAACTTAGCAAAAGAGCAAGTAAAAGCTAAAGGCTGACTGCGTTCCATTTTCCCGCACTAATGCCTTGGATTACGTAGCTGAATTTCCTTTAAAAATGGCAAACCTTGTTGCATAACTGTTATGTAATTCTACATCCATCCATATTCAAGACTAATTACAGTTGTGGTAAGTCTATAACAAGAAGCATAAGACATAAGCTGGTGGTGCATCCTGAACAGGACAAGAATCTGTCACATGGTGTGATGATGTTTACACGTAATAAGGATAATCAGTTCAATAAAAGAAGGCATCGATCCACTTTAAATGCTGCTCTTTTGGAAGGAAATGGGAGAAGACGAGTAACTGAAATGGCGTGAAGCAATACTGTAAGCCAAACTGTTCCCAGGGTGCCCTTTAAACCTACACATCTGTGTGTGATAGAACGCCACACTACCGTAAAACGCTGTCACGTCAATCTCAGTAAATAATAACACGTTCTGCTTAGTTTGTGTACTCTGATATGTTGTAACAAACCTAGGAGCTGACAAAATCAGACAGAATTTCACTGTAGCCTGTGGAGTTGTTGCATTGGTAAATGACCTGAGAAAGGGAATTACCTCAACTCATTTGCAAAAATATCAGCAAGTCAGCCAAATAATTGTGTTGGCGGGGGGGGGGGGGGGGCTCCAGAGCTCCCAGTTGTGGGCAACCCGTACCAGTGTTTATGATTAAATCCAGGCCCTAATGCAGTCTGCGGGGAACATTTCTGTAAGAGGGGTATCTTTGCAATCTGTTTTGTTCATTGTCATGTGACCCAGTCAAGGTAAGCATTGGCTTCTTAGTGAAAATGCTGACATACAACAGGTCGCAGTGTTAGTGTCAGTGAGACTGAATCAGACATTTTTCCCACTGGGTTTTGACACTAATGTGCAGCACATTCCTTTATTCGGTGTAATTTCTAACTTGGCCAGTTTGCTGTACTGAGTATAATTACCTATAGATAAATACTCAGTCTCTAGTCAGTCATGGATGCAGAAAGCAGCCTCAAGAGCATCAGTGACAAAGGTTAACCACTTAAAGCAGATGTGTAAACTGCATGAATTAAAGGCAATTTCATATGGCAAACAGTTTTTATCAGAAGTACCTTTTGCATGAAGGAAACGTGTCTGCCTTTACCTTTAAGTATTTCACAAGCTTCTGGATGTGCCAGTACTCGGAGGGCAGATCAGCGTGGCTCTCTGGCCTGCGTTCCGGCTGTTCCTCATCCTCCTCATCCTCTGAGGAGCTCTCGCTCAGGTTCTCAGAGTTGGGCTCACCTCCAGGGGTCTTGCTTATTTACAGAAACAAGACTCAGTCAATATCTACAGGAAGAGGTCATGTTTTTAGGAACTGGATAGGGTAGAGGAGCATTGCTAGTCTAGCACACAGCATGTTAAAGAGAAACAGCAGACTGTAAAACATACTGGTCTTGATATGAGTTTTACTGGGCCAGTAATGCACACATGAGTGAAGCTGGGGGTAACAGCAGGAAAAGCCAAAAACATCCCAGTGCAGAAACAGTGTGCCAGAGCTGGTCAGATACAAGGCTGGGCATCATCCATCTAAGGTTTCACTAACTGGCCAAACCCAACTTCAGCATCAATTTTTAAGTACTTTTTTCCACTTCCAGCAGTATCTAAAGCTTCACTACATCAATTAGGGCTGGAAATACAACAAATTCCAATTTTGTACTAGTGTATTAATTCCTGGAACATAAGCTATATACTGTAGAAAGAGCAGCAAACATATAACAGTATATAGAATTTCTATATAACTGTATTTATAATGTTAAAACTGAACTATAAAACCAAACTTGCTATAGTTATAAAAAGATTAATTACAAGGAGAGAAAATCAAAATCCAATAATTCAAGATTTGGACAATACATTTAGCCTACTTTAAAAATGACAGCAATAAACTTACTTGGAGAAGTGTAGGGTAGTTTAGTGATACAGCTTTTATCAGGAATGTTATCTAATATGTTATTTAAGTGCACATTTGGAATTCCTTAAACAACCATAATGATGGCAACACTGAAACATGGTTCCAGTGAGTACAAAATATATAACCCATTTTCAATTATTAACAAATCTTTCCAACTGTTTCAGTTTATTTTTGCAAGCGGTAAGTGTGGACTCGTCCCTACAACTGCACCATTGATACATCTGGTTCGTGAACCCATTAAATTATAAAAACAAACAGTGTAGGGGTTGACTGTTATTTCAGAAAGATCTTATAAGGATACAATATCTTCAAAATCAAAATAGCAGGTAGCAGGTAAAGCAAAGTAGCAAAAGTTTCACTCAGTAGATTCTAAACATGCACTAAACATGCACACACACACAGATGTCTTTTTAAGTAAGTTGGGACATTAAAAGCCCAGCATCATGATGATACACTATGGAGCAATGAAATCTGTAACATACACACAGGCACCAACACAAACTGTGCCACAGAGACACAAATCCCACAGATTGAGATTCCATTTCCAGGGAGCTTTTTGTCAGCAAACACAACCAATTCCCACACAGTGTAGTATAGATGATGATAAATATTTGTTCTGTGATGCCGTGGACCCTAAGGACCCATCTGTATGTGTACCAGGTCTCAGCAACTCACAGCACATCATACAGGTTTTCATCTTAGTGTTCCTGGGACTTGGCCCCTAATATTATTACAAATACGTACACATCAGCAATCAGCAGCCACAACTATAGAGCTGCCTGGAAATCTGACTAACAAGAATGCTAAAGTTACACACACACAGACACACACAGAAACAGGTAGACTATATATAGACACCTACATTTGCATATATGAAGTTTGTTGTCAGGAATTTTAAAAGACTAGCCAATGCCAATTAATGGACACAAAATGAAATAATTTTTACATTAAGCAATCGCACGTAGCAAAACATATAAGCATCTTACATTTTTTGTGAGGACTGCTGTCCATGTAAAGATGATGAGGAGAATTCTGCCTTTTTCTTGCCAACACCCTGCAGAGAACTTTCCAGAATGCTACTCCTTGAGGCCTTTCTATCATCTTCATCCCTGAAGTAATAATAAGCCTTGAGATAAGTGTGGTGACATCATTACTCAGTTTATCATAACAACACAATGCCTTTTGCACAAAACCAAAAACTATTATGATAATTGGACTGATTCAACTCTTTATAGATTCCAGAGCCCTCAGTCTACGGTCGATTTTTAAAAATTGTGAGGTTTTTTTTTTTTATTGCTGCTTAGTTAATTAATTTGGAACCATATTTTATCAAGGGATGCTTGTGATTGTTCTGACGTTAATTTTCCAGATATCTTCTATATTAGAAAAGAGAGCTGTGCTCATCCGAATGTTAACCCAGATGGATGTATAAGCATGTTTTTTTTTCTGTAAGTCCTGAAGCATAATGAAAACATGACAGACAGCATACATGCACGCAAACATGTCATTGGGGAATTCCCATTAAAGCAGTGGTCGTATTGGCTCTAGAGCATACAATGAACGGTTAGTGGGAGTATGTTAATGCTTTTGACCTCCATAAAAGGACTCATTACGCACTGATAAGGAGACCCTAAGCCGAGGTTCTTCCATTTTGAAGATGGTTCTAATTTCTTCTTGCTTCCTGGCTTGTTCTGTGCCGGCTGTTGTCTTGCCTTCTCATGCACATTCTTTTCTTGATGCTCGTAAGACCTTTGGGTTTGGCCTTGTTCCTCAGCGCCAACCGGTTCCACATGTTCAATCTTTTGTGTCGATGGAGGCTCTTTCTGAACTCTGAAATCCTGTTAAAAATGGTGGTGGTGTGGGGGAGGGGGACAACCTTCTTCAATTTACAGAGAAATGCTAGCATTAAAATGCACAATAAATTTTCCTAGTAAAATTCTATGCAGTTTAGAGTTGTTAAAACCTCTTCCTCTCCATGATTGTTCTTTTTAACAAAAACCTCAAGTTCTATCAAAGCTGAATGCCATATTTTCCTACATCTGACATGTAGACTCTTTACTCATTTCTGAAAGACACATCACACATGAATGTCTGAAAGGGTAGACATCTATCCCATGAAAGTGCATATAAAACTAAACTGTGAATACATATCAGTAACTATTGATATAAAACTGCCTTTCCAAGAATGGGGGAACAATGCCGTCTTTAATAAAGTTTGAATACGTAACACACTTCAGTGCTTTACACTAGAGAGGGCCCTTCAATTACTTTGATGAACAATATCAAACGTTTATTGTTTTTTCACATTCCAGACACTAAAACCTACAGCTTGGCATTTAGAAAGTAGAGCTTTTGTATCACGGTTATTCAGTGATAATTTTAGAGGTTTAAACCCCCTCCCCCGCCTTTACAACCCATGCCAGCATGCCAACAAAACACATATGAATGGTTTGCAGGCAGGAAAGATTTTAATCACAGACACTTGCTGTACAAAAAACAGCCTGTGCTAAATTTATTAAGCTTGAATTGCATGTTTAAGATCAATATGCTAAACAATTACTAGATTTACACATTCAAACAATAAAAATACTTATTTAGATAATTAAATTCTATTAATTTATGGAAATATTTATTTACTTAAATATTAGGATGATTCAGAAGTGGTCAGTTTTTCCCACATAACCGTGTTAACAGTACACACTTCTGCTCCTTTAATGTAATGCAGGACTGTACTCATTTTGAGGTTTTGTCAGAATCAGGTCTTTCTGGAATACTTCATTTAATGGTTTTGTTCAAAAATATGAAAAGTAAATTTAGAAGGTACAAAAATCTGCAGCTATCAAGCCAATCCACTATTTAAAACAAAGGTTTCCAGGAACACAAAAAGAAAACATTAAAAACCACACAGTGCTCAACATTGCTTATAGAATAACTCACATAGAAAGATGAGAAGACAAAATCCTAAATTTTGACTTAGCATGGCATCGTCCAACATTACATACTCATTATACACTTGATTTTGCTATTGTCTAGATGCCTTCTAATCATTTAGTGAAGATGTCTGATCTAATAAAATTACAAAATTATATGCATTCTAACACTGAAAACATCCAGATGTGTTCATTTGTTAGCTTTGGATGTCACCTTGCAGAGTTCGGTTTTACTTAAAATTCCAGGACTAGCAGACCTGGCGATTAAAACGGTTAGAATGAACTTTCCACAAAATGAAAAGTCACATTCAGGAGGCACTACAACACAAACACACTACATCATGAAATAACTTGTAAGTCACGTAACCATAAAAAAGCAGCAGGTCTACCTTTATAAAACAATTTGTAATACAGCTGGCCAATCCTCATTCTCTCAGGTCATAAGAAAAGTTATTCACATCTCACTAGTCAGCAGGTACCTCTAATAGGTCAAAACCACGACTGATGTATCCTGTTTCGTCTTACATTTTAATTGGTCAAGGTTTGTTTCACTGTAAGCACAAATTAAATGGTTTAACAACTGGTAGTTTCCGTTTTGCATAACAGACCAGGAAAATGTTTACTTTTGCCCTCTAAATTTGATTTACCTGAATCTCAATTATCAAACTCTGCAATATATTCATTTTCTGTTGTACATTACTCTGAATTTTAATTTAAGCCACAGTACAACAGATAATTAATATTCTTGTCTATTTGGGTTTACATCTGTAATCCATATACAGTATACAGATAACATCTGCACTTTCGAAAAGGGGAAAAAAAAAAACTTGCTTTGCAGGAACAATAAAAGGAAATCGACTTTCTAATAGAATTTCCATTTTGATAGCTCAAGGTCAGAAATATATTTCAAAAGTGGCCCAAAAACACCAGAAAAATCTGTGCTCATCTTGCTATTTATGCAAAAAAGCTAAGTATTTGCTTCTGATTATAACTGTTCTAAACAAACATATTTAATAATTACAAATTAAAAGTTTAACAGAAGTGACATTACATAAATATATTTAACCAACACAATTTCAGTATAATCTGTAGTACCGCACCAAAACCTGAGAAGGGCAGTTACTGTATGCATTGAAATGAACGGCTCTGGCAGCTTCAGTGCACTGCAGAAATCATCCTACACATTTCTCAGCATGCTGTGCTGATAAAGAACACCACCCTGGCCCTGCCCACAATACCGTGTCCCAAACTGACCAAGCAGTGTTCTTTCAGGTTGAACTTGGGGCTCAGAACTTCCCAGTACAATATTCTCATATTTTTCTGCCAGCAAAAATATTTGCATGCCTTGTAGTTGCAGCAACTTTCCTGCAATTCCAAGGGTGTCCCATGTCCCAGTAAAATAATAAATTATATTCTGATCTGCGTGAAACTACATTTATTTGCAAGGCACAACTGTTACCTTGCCCAAGAATGATTTAATTGGTCCAAAAAAAATTATACTTTACCTCTATTAACTATTTTGCTACTATAAACAAACTACACCAAGTGTGAAATAAATCTGAAAATGCTTTTGTTGTATTCAACAGCTTGAAGCAATCAAAGTTTTCCAAAACGACCCACTAATACTTAATAACTACTATTCAAATTCAGTTTCTTGTTAACTCTGTGGAGAGAAAATATACCTCCAGCTAAAATTTAAATAGTTGGATTCCAAGAACTGGCAGACCTCACTGTGTGTATTTTATCATTATCAAAGGTATAACAAACCTCTGCCTGAGTTTTCCAGCAGTACTAAGCAAAGTAACTACTACGAGTTGAGAAAGAACATAAATTTTAAATATGTGTATATCGTGTTTTTCAGCAATGATTAATCCATCCATCTCCCAGCCATTTATTCAGGACAGCACCAGAGGGAGGAACAATGATAGATGTAAAGTATAAGGGCAGTAGAAAATTGTAAAAAAAAGAATAAAATACCTGTTTGTTTATGTGTTCAGCAAAATGAGGAGAATGGTGTTTCAGAAGTGTCACAAGATCTTTATAGATGTCACTTGTCCTTTCATGGTAATTTTCATCTCCTTCCTGTTTAATTCCCTGTAAGTATGAGCTTTGATGAGAAATAGTTTGCATATTCTTCAGAGATTCTTTAGATGAATCCCTACGGCTTCACAAAATACATAGCAGTGGCTAAGCACCAAATATATAAAACCAATACCCTCTTACCAAAGACCATGGGTACTAATTACATCTCTGTTTTTAAGTTATTAATCTGAATGTGGAAGCTTTGCCATTTTTGATATTGCATGTAGTTAGCAGAGTGACTGCAGTTCCTTAACAATGCTATAGTAATTGGAGTCTGGAACTGAATTGTTGATACAAGTCGCTAAACTTTTCTGTGACACTTAGCTAACGTATTGGAAACAATGTAAGAATCATTAATTTAAGCTCATTACAGAGTCACTGTGTGTCTTGTAAATTATATTAAGATTAAGTTCCTTGACAACTTGCCACGTTTCTGTGCAATGTTCATAACAGGAGCTAACAAAGTGTACTTTATGCAATTCTGGTCAATGTGCTGCTGTAATTCAATTTGTCTCTGAAAAATGTGTCTCTTATAAATCGGTACATTTACAAAAAATAAAAATTAACCCAGAACCCAAAATCATTACATGTTAAATGGTAACCAAACAGGAGATTGCATTGCCATTTTAATACATGCAAACAATTTTACAAAACAAAAGATCCTTCCAATGACAAATTTTGGTCAAACAAATTTACATTTTTGTATTACTTTTTAAATGTTTAAACTTACCTCATTTAGAAAGACTCCAGCTGTACTACAAGTAACATACAAAGGATCAGTGTCACACGTGTGTATGACAAGAAAACAAATTTCCCCATGCACCTGACGCCATGGAGGCGTTCGACAACCATTCAAATATTCATAATCTAAAAAAAAATAAGAAAAAACAGAATTACACAACTGTAGAAGTCATATTGTGTAGTGTTGGGGAAAAAAACATGATGCAGTATGGTGCAGCTCTTTAGGTTTTTCCCAAAGAGGTTTTTCCCCATCATCACAATACAGAATATTATTATGTATCCTGTCATGAATGCACATTAAACTTTCAAACCATGCAAAGTGACCTTAGTCAATAAAACCGAGTGTCAAAAAAAACTATGGAAAGTTGGGTACTGAAAATGAAGTACAAGTTCTACTGGTGTGTGAATGGATAGGATAGATGGTGGGTGTCTTTGGAACACATTGCAGAATACAACAGGGCTTATTATAAATAGTGCTGTTATAAATCAAGCTTTCAAAATAACCCCCATCATGACGATGTAATATATTAACATCCTAAGTATTTGCATAGAAGGTTTCAATTTTCCTCTGCATGTGGGACACATTTTTCAAATGGATGCATTTATCACCTGCTATAAAATACATTTCTGTGAAGGGTTAATTATTATGGTTCTTCAAATCTGTCCATTGGTTTGCTTTAATGGTGCTTTAATGGTAGAACACCAATTATATTCTTTTTGCCAACCTGAAATTTGATGGTAAAATTTTCCAAGCCGAGAGAATGCTTTGTATTTAAGAATAACAAGCATTGCCTCCTTTGTCACAGATTAGAAGTACTACAGGAATTCGAACCTGATGTATATTGCACAGAATTCAGCACCCTTTGCGCCCCATTTCCACAGAAGCTTTTCAGCAGGGTCACATCATTCTTTACGGTGTCTGGGCTGAGTCTGATCTCTCTGCCGACAAGCAAAATGGAAAAAAGGTACATATCATTACTAATAAACCAAATGTATACTCATACTACAATTGTCATGCAATAGGAGTCATACGTACTGAGAGATCTGCTTCAGTGAGCTGCTCAGCAGCTGTGTGTCCAGCTGTTTCAGGAGGATCAGCAGTTTCATTCTGACGTCATGCTCCTTGTCCTCACTGCTGTTCACTTTCTCCAAGAATCGCAGCACCGAAGAGTCCTCTCCTTCCACGGTGGCGAAGCTGGGCCCCAGAATCTTTGCAACTGGATCTCTGTTTTCTAGAACAAAAGAAAGAAAGATGAAGGTGTAAGGAAAATAATATATTCTATGCAATATATAAAGCTAGTCTACATAAAATGTGGTCTCACATTACCTTCAAGGCAAGCCTGGAGTTCTTTCAACTTTTTATCGTCTGCTATCCGTACAATTTTTGTAAGCTGATTAAAAGTCAACACATGAATGGTGGAAGAGGACAGATGAAGCAAGGGCTGCCCATCACTGCTGGTTTCCACTGACCTTACAGTTTGTCCGCTACAGAACACAACACACGGTTGCAAAGCAATAAAACATAATGTCACTGCTCACTTCACATATCTGTATTCTGAAATCAATGTGAAACTCATGATGACAATGATTGCCACACATGAATCCCATTTAAAGCAATCAAGCACTGATTTCAAATGTATTCATATGGAAAAAAAAAATGACCCAGGATAGGTTTACACAAAATCAGATGCACATACACACAGCTGTACAGTATATATTGTCCAGGATGAGTACCTGACTTCATATTCCATTTTAAAATTGCAAGGATCTAAAGTTGTTTTCCACTTCAGAGGTTCCTTAAACTCCAAATTTGCCTCCTGGGGGTGTCTGGAGCTGAAATTCTCCACAAAGTCGAGTATTTCTTTCAGCAAGGATTCATTAAGAGGAGTGATTTCTAGTTTGCCAGTTCCAGAACTAGCCGTGGTCCACTGCGCTGCTCTGGTTAGTGCAATCCCCATGGTAACAGATGCAGGTGTGCTCTGAAAGAGAGGCACATTTTGGGGTAATGCAACCTTCTTCACCCTTTATTTTATGTTTAGATCTCTGGGGAACCTCTGCCTTGCCGAAGATGACAAGACTCTAATCTTTGCATCCTCCAGCATTTTGTTGGAAAGCTTTGGTAAGGGACTGAGGTGCGCCAGTGCAGAGACCATCATCTGGGCCAGGGAAAGCAGTGTGACTCCATGAAAACCATCCTGACAGCAGTAGCTCTTTCCATCCACTGTTAGTTCCAGTTTACCACAAAGCCAACAAACAGAGCCTTCATGAGAAGTTACTTACTAGCTCCTTGAGCGAAGTTGGCAGAAAGTTCAGAGAATGACACACTTTACCGTGCTCCCCTCGCCAGTTTCGAACCACGGGCAGCGAGACATAGCGTACAAAATCTATAGTGTTTTTCTTTCCAAGCGGTAACCGTGTATTTAATTTTATGAAATGGAATACTCAATTACACATAGTAGTTAGGTTATAAAAGTATTTCAAATTAGCAGTTTATGTCTACCTTAACACTGAATGGTCATTAAGACTGTCACTTCTGGCAGCTATAGTTAAGCAGATTAGTTAAACAAAAACCTCCATAGCCTTCATCTTCGTTGGCTAACCGAGCTAACCAGTTAGCTGTAAAACACCTGAAGCTAGTTTCCCTTTAAATAGTTTATTTCCCCGGCGACCAATTTAAAGCAAATCCTTTAACCATATTACGAAAATTACTTAAATATGTGGTTTTTAATTCAGAGCATGGCACTTTTGACTTTTAATACTTATTGGTGTCCCGTTATTTTTATACGGCGACAAAGTAACCATAATTTACCTGCGTGAACGGCAGACGGCTGAAAAGATCTCAGCCTAGTTAAAAGCGCAAAACATGGTTATAAACAAAATGATAGTAAGCGGTCCCTGCTAAAATATAGATTGAATGTTTCACTTGCCAACTAATTTTTGACTTACCGGCAAATTCACAAAACGTTTCTCCTCTTTGGAAAGAGTCGCTTACTGAATTCAGTTACACGGTTACCCTGGAAACTGACACGCGCACTGAAGTAAACGCGCGGTTGCTATAGTGTCGCTGCAAGGCGAGTGGCTCTCCGGCAGGTTAGGAACAGGAGCAAGGCTGCAAACGGAAGCTCACTAGGCTGTGGGTTTATTTCATTGAGTCTTTTTTCTTTCTTTCTTTCTTTTTTTTCTTTCTTTTTTTTTTTTTTTACTTATTCGTGTTATTGTTGTATTATTACTCTTGTAACATCAAACCTGGATACAGTTGTATGTAGATCCTATCGGGGCTGTCTAAGAACAGCTGACTGTATCATCAGTAACATTGCATCTGTACAGCTCTCCAGAACATCTGCTTTCATTTGTACAGCTGTTATACAGCTAACACCAAAGCTGTTTGTAGCATCTTCTGTACAGCTGTCCAATCGTCTAACATTTGAATATCTGCTTGTTACAGAGGTTAAAAAAATAACAGCAACATACCGTAATTTGGAGGACCATTTGCATTTTTATTTTGTTTGTATAATATTCATTTTTTTGCTTGTCAAGGGAAAGGTGGGGATGTGTCATGTATGCACCAATCCCATCTGCAACCTGTTTTCCTTTTAGAAATATTTCTCAGTTGCAGGTTTTATGGCAATGTCTCTGAAATCTAATACTGTTGTTTCTTTACTACTTTACTACTGAGTCTTCAGACTAAAAAGCCAATATTGCCTAGAAGCATGTTCTTCAAGTAGCACAAGAAGCTCTTAAGAAACTTCCTCCCTGGACGCTGTCTGGTTTGGCAGTGGGATGCAGACAAACATTTGGTTGACAGAGAAGGATCTATTTGGGATAGATTTCTCTTGCTCAAGCTCAAACAAATAGTTTGTTCAGTTCATTCCACTCAAGTTTCAAGAAGCTGAATTTCTGACAGCCTTGACTCTGAAGACATAAGTCTGGATCTCGGAAGCATTTTCTTCTGATGGGGTTGGAGTGCTTTTTGCCAAGTCATGCAAAGACCCACACACACTACATCAACAATGGGAAAAAGATGCTTAGAGATACTCCTAGTTCAATGAAAGTGGATGTTGAAGGTGATATTTTGTATCCCACTCAACAGAGTCAAAGTAGAATATTGCTTTTGGTGTTTCATAAACTGAGATTTGTATTTTCAAAGCATGATTAATCATTCAGGACAGTTGCGGCATTTCATTCTTCCAGTCTGCACTGTAACCGAAGAAGGAACACATCACAAGGCCCTCACTATATGAAAACACTGCTTTTGATATTTATAAATTCCAGAATAAAAATAACGTAATAATTGGAAAGCTCAGATAAGCCAATACAAAATGAATCTCGAGTAAGATGAAGGGGACGCAGTTTGCGGGGGCCTCATCCCAGGCTATAGCTTTAGCAGCTAAACACACACAAACTGAAGCAAACCCAGAAAAGTCAACTCCTTGCTAAGCTTGTGCCCAGACCACAATTTATAGCCATAGTCCAGACGTGTTTTCATTTGATTTGAATAAACCCCCCTTTTTAGGTCTTGCCTGAATGAATCGTGCAATTCATGCAAATTAACACTATTTCTCATTGTTTGGCAACGGCCCCTAGTGTCATGTGACTTGACAGGAATGACAACAGAAAAAAACATCCATACCAGATGAAACAATCCCTAGAGTTTCTCTCACTTCAGTCTTCTGCTGGGCAATGACCCAGAAACTCAAACCTTTATGTTTTCTACTCTGCCCATCCAGGACAGCAGGTGGAACTGCTTTTACTCTGAGTGCATGGAGGTACACCAAACTTGCTCTGTGCTTTGCAAATCATTCATCTCTGTCGAGTGACTGTAGCACATTTCAAAAATCTAGAAAAATCATTCAGAGTTCTCACAGTAATGATGGATGGGTGACTCAGGCATTTCATTTGGAGCAGAGGACCCTCTAATTTAAAAGCCGCAGTAAATTTGTATTCTCACCAAAGGGGGCTTTGTGCATATTGTCCAGCAAAGATGGCCTTCCCACTCAATGTCCGCATCATTCTCTCATCACAGGTGCTAATTGCTAAAATAATAAAGGATTGGAATAGAGCATTCTGATAGGCTAAACACATCACAAATGTCCTTATATAGTTAAAGGGCCTGTTCCTCCCCCACCCACCCACTCACTCACCCACATAGACTACACAATGCAACCGTAAAACTTAACAGCTTAACAAAGCAAAACCACTGATTTAGTCTGGCATGCAAAAGCAGACTTCTGATTGGACTAAAAATACATATAAAACAAAAACTATGCATAGGCCTATACAGAAACACAAGCACACACATTTATTTCAGATTGATTGCTTTATCTCTTAAAGGACATTTCTTTATTGCTTTTGTATTACAAATATGCAAGAAGTACTGGACTACATGAAAAATATATAATTGAGATATATCTTTAATGTGCAAAATAAATGTAAATGTGCTTTGTGCATTATGTGTTACCTCGGAGAAGGAATCTCCTCTTCCAGTACAGAAAGGTTATAGATGGTTATCGCCTTGGACTGGAATGACCTTCTGTAACAATCCTTATTGCAGTGGATCTTAAGGAGTCTATAACATTGAGCATCTTATGCAACAGCCTTCTCTCCTCAACCAACTCTCAAGGCCCCAGAGCAGTCCCCAGCACAGAGCCAGCCTTCTTAAACAGTTTGTTCAACTTCTTCACCTTGGCTGATGCTGCTGCCCCAACAGATGACTGTGTAGAAAATGCTGATTGCACATATTGAAGGACCTAAGCTTCCTCAAGAAGTAGAGTCTTATCTGTCCCTTCCTGTAGACAGCCTTAGTGTTGCAGTGCTGTCCAGGTGAAAGCCCAGGTATCTGTAACCCTTTACCACATCCACCTAGTGTGGAAAACGTGTTTAGCTTAATCTTGGTCCTCCTAAAGTCCACAGCCATCTCCTATGTCTTTGTCACATTCAAAAGGAGGTGGTAATTCCCAGACTATGCAATAAAATGACCCACAAGTTCCCTGTAGCCAGACTCCCACTGCTACCAACCAGCTGCTCAGACATGCATCCCCTGAGCTGCACAAACTGTGGTCTGTCCGTCAGATATTCAATAATCCAGGAGGTTGTTAAGGCATCTACCTGCGTCACTTGGAGCTTCTCATGCAGTTGTGTAGGCTGGATTGTGTTAAAGGCACTGGAGAAATAATAATAACAATAATCCATCCATCCATCCATTTTCCAAACCGCTTATCCTACTGGGTCACGGGGGGTCCGGAGCCTATCCCGGAAGCAAC
>JAABNY020000001.1:19350394-19370315 GCA_015164015.2 Brevimyrus niger
GTGGGGGGGGGGGGGGGTAGTGCTGTAAACAGAGCCTAGAAGAGGCTCTTTGCTTTGACTGTTGACGGCTTAAAGGTTTTCACTTGATCACTTACTCTTCTGCTTCAACCTATTAGTGGAAGAATGTGATGGGCAGAAGAGCTTTGCACTGTGGAACTGGAGGGTGGGGGGACACCAGGTTATATCTGAGTTTTTCAAAACCAAACAGATAAGTAGATGTGACTTTGAATGCTCATATGCATTTTATGGCTTTAATCATTGCATGGTGTGAAAATTAAGGACAATTTCAAGTTGGAAATCAAATTCCTGAGGTTCAATAATCATAAAAGTCTTGATCTTTCTAAGGTAGTACTTGCAAGAATTATTTTGTTTCCCACTTTTAATAAGGAGTAAATTTTTACTGCAAAAACAGGGTGCTCTAGTTGCCTAGCGTAGGAATTTCCAACCCCTAGTCCATGGACTGGTACTGGTCCATGGCCAATATCCCACTGTGCGGCAAAACACTGGGGATAGAGTCGTCACCCATGCTCTATATTATGAGATCGGCCCAAACGGAAATACAAAATGCTGCCTCCCATATTTCAATGCACATTACATATCCCCGCCTGGCAAATATTACCATCACAGTCACCCCCCCGCACCCATCCATTTTACCGGACTGAGAACCGGTCAGTGTCATGATTCTGCAGCCAGAGACGCGCCTCTGTTCCTTGCACTTTCACTTTATTCTGGTTTCATGGGTTGCATGATGACACACGGAACACGGCGCCGGGATGCTTCCCTGGGGCTGCTGCTGAGATTGATTCATAGGGAGCCCCCGCGTCCACCGGCTGTTGACCTGGCCTGTTGAAGCTCACTCTCCACAATACTTAGCAAGTACCTCTGGAACCAATCCCCTCCCCCCTATTCCCCCCGCCCGCCAGGCAGCCCAGTCTCAGGGCCACCCAAATATCTCCTCACAGCACCAGAAGCTGCTGCCATGCAGGATCACTGTACCTGTATTACTGTTGCTCCTGCATTTCCTTAGCCCTAAAAAAAAAGAAAAAAAGACGAAGTACCCTGTAGAATTCTTTTCTACACTCAAATTGCTGTCAGTGGTGTTCTTTGCATCTGCCAAAAAGAGACTCTCTACTTTGAAGAGCGGCCTACCTCCGGTTCCGTTTACATAAGCCATTGTGGACCTAATGGACTGGGAACACTTTTCACAGTATTGTCCCCTACAAGCAAACTTGGTCATATATCAGCCAGGTCCAACACACCATAGGCTCATCTGCTTAACACATACTGTGGTTCTGATATTGCTTTACTGGGGATTACATCACCCCGTAAAGGGACATGACCTACTGAAAAATCATATAGAGTCTTGTTACTCTTCTTTAGAAAACCAGACAGACTACACAACCCCCACCTTTCTTTTGAATAACATTTAAGTAGCTTTGGTTCTCCTTGTGTCGCTGAGGAAAGGAGACCTCCATTTGGAAACGATAACACACGGGTCACCAGTCCTTCTGAAGGGAATTTAAACAAACTGGGCTGTGCCAGAGGGTGAATGTGTCACTCTCAAGTGATTGTTGGTCTTCGGACTCACGGTGAAGCTGGTATGATGTTGACATCCCATTGAGCTCGCCACACAGGGGGCCTCGTGCCTGGATGTGTCAGGAACGCCTGCTCCATCTCTCGCATTGGGGCGCCAAGCCACTTACAGAATGAGCTCAGACTCCTGGGGAGCTGAGCTTTCCAGCACTGGGCAAGTCTGGGTCCCAGTCGTGTCACAGGGAGTATGAGATATATCAGTGTTCATTACTGGGTGGTCGTGTTTGCTACTTCACATGCATGCCACACATTGAGAATGGAACCTTTTCCCCAGCTTAACTACAAAGCACAATTTTCTGTAGCTGGGTGTTTGCAGAAATTACCTCAAGAGTACAACAGCGATGTCTATGGGACTCTAACCTGTAGCTTTGGGCTGGTTCAATAACCATTACCCGACCTACCGCCACAGTCTTACACTCTATATTAAAGCACAATAGTCTTGAAACATACTTGGTCAGTAGCGCACTTGCTGATCAGTGATGTCGTGGACTAGCCCCCACCAGCTACACATCTGATCTCAATCACCAAGCTGTATTCTTAAGTCCCGGCTTTCGCACCTCTTGCAAAACAGCGATTTCAGCCAGTTGCATATATTTGAACATTTACCGGTGCTCATCACGCAACGGACCCGCCCCAAAGGTTCAAAAACATTTCCCCTCCTCAGATTTGAATCTGAAACCCGAGGGTTTAAAAATTCCAGTCGCTTAACCCCTGCATGACCTTTTACAACCCTGCCGATAAACCATTGTAACCTTATGAACACTGGCTCTCATGTTCATTATGCTTGTGCATGGTAGGATAGTTCTTTAACATCCTTAACAAAAAAAACACCTGGGCTGTTACCAGGGGTGCATTAACAATGGGCCTCTGCTAAAAAGGGACTGTAACTAACTGTGTTTCATAAAATGTTATACCTCAAGTTGATTGTCCCATATTGAAAAATAAAGTCCATGTTCCATTGTGAACATTATATCAATGGAGACCCTCCTCGTCTATTCAACAAATTTAATCGTGGGTTGGTGCACAATCCCTGGGCGATAACTACACCATCATAGGAAATAGTAGGCAGCCTATGGACAATTGAAATAGCCCAGGGGCCTCTGACCGTGTTAACATGCTAACATGCTTTTGTCAGTTTCTGTTGTTCTTACCTCTCCGGCATGTTTGCGTTGCTGAAGTTTACCTTTTGGCTTCGCATTCCATCAAACTTTGTTGGTCCCCATTCTTCTCCCATGTTACGGGCTGTATTTACATCCCAGCCAATGATTTCATATCGGCCTATTTATCGTTATTGTCTTTCCCCGTCACATCACCGTGACAACATAGAGAGTGCCACATAAAATCCACCCTGTGATGCCATTGCAAAGACAAGAGCCTTGACCCAAGATTCTGGAAGCTGTCCTTAGCAGAAGCTGAAAAGATCCCGACAGTCAGCAGTAGTTCTGCATTACCTATTGCCTATTGCTGTTATCCCAATGACATTTTCTTCACCTATCTACAATCACGAGGTAAAGCTTAACGTCTTCATTACTTCTCATGAACAAAGACATCTCCTCCGGGTAACTCTAAAAAAAATAAAATAATCACGGACGTAGTATGGAGGCTGTTTACTGTTTTACTTGGGCTATGTAATGTTTTTTTACATTTTAGTCTTTCCTTGGATTTTATTAAAGATGATGAATTACTAGCCATGTCCGTGTGGACACTGTCCAATGAAGGAAATGTTACGGATCGGTAAGAATGGAAATGGTAATCAGGACACCTTTACAATAAACAAACCAAGTCTCAGCTATGCCTTTATTTTTCTATGGTTTTCTCTTTAGTTCAGACTGACACAGGGCACCATTCGTTTAGACGGACATAGGGTGGTTTGCACTTTATTTTGCCTTTCATGTCACATTCAATCCCACCTGCTTGTTCCTTCTAATCCATGCTGAAGATGAGCAGCCTTGACTACCTCAGAGTCTGTCCACAGTCGAGATCAGAGAAGCCTTCACCCCAGAGGGTCCCATCCCGCAACATGAAAGCAGATGTCCGGGCCGTTATTTGGTTAGGTTTCAGTACAAAATTGGTTGCAGCTCAGCCAGAAATGGCAATTATTGGGAACAGAATGCCAGTTCTCCACCTACATGGAAACCAAAACCATGTAGAAGCCAAACACTACAATGGGCACTCAGAGGCACTCCATATGAGAACAAAAAATACAGGATACGTCCCAACCAGCGCAATTCAGGGAGAAAAAAAAAATTTGTTTTTGATACTTTTGAGGGAGTAACAGAACCTGTACCACAGTTCAACTATATATTCAGTTAATGACTAGTCATGACCAACCTCATTTCCCAAAAACTATTCTATATATCAGCTAAAATCCAAGAGGACAACAATTCCACTGTAGTGTACAGACGTAAAACGGCCACTCTGCCTTTTAACACTCAACGCCAAGGGTCTGGGTTGAAGTGTTATCATTAGCGTTCAGAGGCCGACCAGTCCAGCCCCAGCCCCAAGGTGGAACCAAAGAAGCGGTTAATAAAACAGAAAGTTATCCTTTTGTGCTTCTTTAACACAGTCTCTCTCAGGCCCGCATGGTCTGGTTTTAATCCACAGATGTCACGATTGTTTCCATAGTGCCTCCATCCTAACCTTTATTTCCTCGTAGTCACTTGAGACATCCATGATGAGCTGGCCTATAAGCATAACCCTTGGGGCCTAGCCTGGCTGGGGGGAGACCTTGGGCCATACGTCTGGGTGCCCTCGTGGGTTTGGCTACCATTATGAGCGTCTAGCTGAACAGTGACAACTCAAGGTAACAGGCCACGGGGACTCCTGCCTACAGACATGAGGTAACATGCCTTTAATTGCACTGAGACAGGGCTGGGCCACGAACCCCCAAAAGGCACAGGAGCAGGTAAAGTCTCCCCCTATATATCTTCAGTGAAAAAGAAGAAACTTTGTTACTGAATTCCACTGTTTAAAAAAAATGCTCACAGTTGGAGGAGGTTACCCCCCCGCTTTGAAGGGCAATGCGAGCAATTTCTTATATAACTTACGACATAGAGGGAAACTCAGGATGTCGACTGTGACAGCATAATTTAGCACAGTAAATCAAAACGTCGATGGGCGAGTCATCTCTTACAACTACTTCCGCAAACCCATCAGGAATGACACTGGACATGTGATGACAATCAGACATGTGACCGTCCAAGCCTCCCGGGGTAACCTCACATGTCTAATCAGTGTGACCCAGATCCTGGACCAATTTGTGGCCCAATCAGAAGTTCAGTCTGGGAATTTACAGGCATTGGGCATACTCGCAGAACCTGCGAAATACAACAGCATTAATCTTCCCTGTCTGAGATGAAAGTTTAACAATACTGTGAATCCCAGCATTCTTAAACCACATTGTTAAACCATTACAGTTACATGGGGGTGGCTTAGATTTATTTTTTTTTTTTCATCTCATGAATTTATTTCCTAACTGGAGAAGCCATTTCTCTGCAGAGCATGCTAATGCTGTTTCAAGGAGAAGTTACAAGAAAAGTATGCTTTATTGTTATTTGGTTTTTTAAGTCAGTCTGGTGTTATGGGCATGTAAGAAGTATGACCTGAAATCAGGATCTATTTTAGTACCTCATGTACTTCAAAGGGCTTTGTGACCTTGGATGTCCACAAATTTACACCCACATGCATGTACATACAATACATGAAAGCATATCCTGGGCAAGGTTGAGGTCTCACACTGATTACATACCATTGCAACTTTTTTTGATGAAGCTTCCTGCAGGTGGCGCTGTTGAGCCCCCGTCCGGGGGGTTGGCAAGCACATACATAGCCTTTCTCCCTGGTAAATGGAGTGCTGCTCTTTTCCAGCAGGCTTGATTGTCTGTGGCACACACAGGGAAACCCAATACGGGAACATGTGTTTCTGTCCTCTCTGGTTTTGAAGTGCGCAACACACAGAGGGCAGGGCGACGCAAGGGTTTCAGAGCTTTCAGCAGTAGCCCGGGCAGAGGCGACGGGTCAGAGAAGGAAAGGAAGGTGAAACATCTGGGTCAAGCCCATGACATTACCTAGAACACTTTGCTAAATGCACCACTGCTACATAAAGGGCTAGAAGTCATAGGTCAATGTTGTCAAGGACAAGAATTGACTACTGGTCTCTGAGTTCACAACCCCTAAACTGTTCTGTTCTGAACAGTCTGAAAATCAATTTACTGTTTAAGCTAAAAAGGTTTGACTGGTCTACACCATAAGATTTTTCTTACCTAGTATATTTTCTCTTCATTACTTCCTAATTAAATTCCATAAAGAATATATTTTTGAAAACCATTGCTTCCTTTTCACGCTTTGAGTCCGTCCCAGGTGGGAAACGCCTAGGGGTGTCATGGGCATAAAAATCTGAGGGGGAAATGATGGGAGGCAGGACTGGGGGAAAAAAAAAATTGAGACACCTCATAAAGCAAGCGACCCAAAAACTAACAGCCGCAGACACAAAACACTAACACATACGATCCCTCTACTGCCCCCACCTGGCACCTCGTGTTGTACTACAACAGCATGGGTGCCTTGGGAAACGCAACACTCATCCAAACCCTGCTGGCCACACCCAGGCCTCTGCCGGCTCGCAGCTCCTGCATGCTGGACGCCGGAACGACACGGGGCATTTCTCATGTTAAACATGGATCGTTGAGCTTGATAGCTTCTGGAAGGCAGTGGAGAGGGTCCTCTCACTTCCCGTACACCAAGTACCACACAGCCCACTTTGGAGATGCCGTGTTACATTGCCACCCTGGATCCCAATTAAGCAAGGGTGCAAACCTCACAGAAAGTCCAAGAACTTCCCCGCCGGCCACAAGCGCAGTCACCTTCCCCCGACCTTCCCGAATCAAGGCTCTCCCACTGCCCGCAAAAGCCAGTCCTTCTGCCATCAAAGTCAACTGCGTGGAAAGAGGAAATCTGAAGGTTTCTTGACCCGCTTGGCTCAAAGCTTGTTTTGGAATATCATCAAGCAGCTTGGGAAAATCACCCCACCCCACTCAAAACCGCACCCCCGTGGCAACTCAAGACTTCTCCAGATTCCTGCTGCTATTGTTCGGAAGGGCCCAAAGACATCTGAATTAGCAATTTGGGTAATGCTCAGACCTAGCCATTTAATTGACGCAAATGGTCAACATCCTGGGATGGGAGAGGAGGGGGAAGTGCTCAGGCCATTTCCTCAGTGAAGATCCACACACATGCTAATGGAATCTCTGCTAATTACTGGTGAATGGAAAAAAATATTATTCCATGCTTACGTACCAGTAAGAGAGGCAGATCAAAGGCTGAGACTGCACATGTGAGACATGGAGAAGCCCACTCATCAGAAGGTGCTACTTGTTTACACAGATGGAGACTACACCTATGGGGCAAGGTTGCCCAGCAATTAGCCAATCAGCAATTGAGGCTCACTTTCACTCCAATGGAGAACGTTATGCTACAAGATGGAACCCCAACAGAGGCCTGGCTTTAGTGTGAATTTGGATCCTCAGGATGTGGTGAAGTCATACAAAAACATACAGTATGAGAGATACCAGATACACATAAATACGTATTTAACCATTATGCCATCATGACAATGAAGAAAATAACAAAGTTGACCCACAGACTAAGGTATAACATGTTTAATGTATAGAAAAGAAATTTGTGTTTCCTCAGGAGGTGAATCTGATTTCTATTAACAGTCTTCATATAATATTTATTTTTTATGCATCACTGGAAAACATAAAACAATGCAAAAATTATTTGATGGCTTCTCTGGGAGAAAAGTATGCAGGAGTAGATGTGAAAGGGACACAGCATCAGCAGGAATCCAGCAGGAAAACAAACCACCTTACAACACCAGCCTCTAGTGTAGTGAGTGGCAATGCGGAATGTTATGTGGTCAATGCTGGTTGAAGGCCATGCAGCACCCTAGGCAAGCTTCATTGCCAGTGCCCCTTGTCTGAGAAACATATATACATCAGACCTCCACACATATAACCAGCCTCCCTTCTGGTACACATACACCACACATATTCATGCATTTATACCTCATACATCCATACATAGGAGTTGCTAAATTGCCCGTAGGTGTGCATGTGTGAGTGACTGGTGTGCATGTGTGAGTGACTGGTGTGTGTGTGTGCCCTGCGATAGGCTGGCCCCCTGTCCAGGGTTGTTCCCTGCCTCGTGCCCGTTGCTTCCGGGATAGGCTCCGGACCCCCCGCGACCCAGTAGGATAAGCGGTTTGGAAAATGGATGGATGGACATCAATACACACATACACCCAGCCTCCACTCAGGTACACATAAACTACACATATTAATGCATTTACACCTCATGCAACCTCACATATACCCAGCCTCCTCCCAGGAACACATAAACTACACACATTCACACTGCATACACGAACACATATAGCCAGTCTCCACTCAGGTACACATACACCACACATATTCATTCAATTAAACCTGAAACGGGCACACATATTCCCAGCTTCCTCTCAGGTTCACAGAGACCACACATATCCATGCACTTATACCACACATTCATACATATACCCAGCCTCCACTCAGGTGCACATGCACCACATAAATATCACATATATTCATGTAGACGTTCCTCAGATTAGGATGGTTTGTCTTATATTTTGTCTATGATGGAGTGAAAACAATGCACATTCAGTAGTCAAATTTTGAATATTGATTTGTTCCCAGGCAAGTAATATGGCGTACGATATGAAAATTTAGTGATCAGTGGTCATTGTTGACACACCACAGTGCACAACAATCAAAATGTGTCCTCTGCATTTAACCCATATGTAACATTGTGGCACAGCAGGGGGCAGCTAATTCAGCACCTGGGGAGCAGTGCTTGGAGACGATACCTTGCTCAGGATACCTCGGTGGTAACTTGCTGGTGGGGGATTTGAACCTGCAATCTTTCAATTACAAGTGCGCTTCCCTAACCATCAACCGATGCCAGGCGATGTTAACATCCACACAGTCAAACTTCTAGTTTCTATAGCGATCACCAGCGTAAACATCATGTACAGTGTTAAACACATCGTACAGTGTTTTTCCATTTAACCAAATACATTTATTTAATTTCCAATGATTGGTATTTAGTTAGCGGCAGTAATTATTTACTTATTCAGTGACAGTATTTATAATATTATTAGAGCTGTCAAAATTAATGGGTTAACGCAGATTAATCCCTCACCATGATTAATCTAATTAAAATTTTAACGCGATTAACCCATCTGCAGCGCAGAATGACTCAATATCCCTGAAATGTCTCCGTCAACCCATTTCGGGCAGTTTTGGTGTGTTCTATTTGCCTTGAAAACTTGTATTCCGAGTCGGATTCCAAGTTTTGAAGCCGGAAGTGACGGCATGCACGCTCCCGTTTCTCGATCCGAGAATCTCGAAGCACCACAGAGGATCCCAAGTTCAGAATCCAAAATGGCTGCGCCCTTTATCAACAGAAGGGAAAGCACTAATTCTCCTTGGCTTAAATTGGTCACACATACTATACCGTCCAAGTTATCTGTGGAAGTGTTGCTATGGATTTTTATACTTAAAGCACCGTACGTAGTGTGTTACCAACTGATATTGCTAACAATGGCAATTAACTGGGCTAAAATTGGATTTCATGATTAGTTGGGTTATTTGTCGGATGTATGGTAGTTCAGGCCAATTGTAAGTGAATGAAGATTAAGACCATTTAAACTGAGGTACCTCAAATCCGACAAGTTCGAGATGTTGTTCAATAAATATGTCAAGTGCATATATATTCCCTTTTTCCTTGAGTCTGTTTGCTCATGCAAAATGAAATGTGATTAATATAGATTAAAAATGAATATTTAATCATGATTAATCGAAGTTAATCCACAGCAACCCTGTGATTAATCTGATTTAAAAAATTTAATACTATATTCATATTTGTTATTGTCCACTCAAGAACATGTCCCTGATTGATGAATGTTCTAGTGATTCCATCCTAAGTCTCTCAGGCACATACACACACCACTTACAGTCACACGGATTCTTCAGTGTCACCTCAGCACACTAAAAACAGTTAAGCCATTGGGGAGGAGAGTGAGTCGGAGGAAAGGCAGAGGAAGTCGACAGAAAAAAGAACTCAAGAAAAAAATATAAAAAGACCCCAAATACCCGGCAACCTTTATAATACATGTGTGTGTGTGTGTGTGTGTATGTGTGTATATATATATATATATATATATATATATATATATATATATATAAAAATATAAAAACACGGACCTTGTTAAGTTGGAAGTGGCTATTTTGTAGTCCTAGTCCTTTTGGTTGTAAATCTGGAAATGCTTACAAGTCCCTGTTAGGTTCCTTGTTTTAGACTCATTTTATGAGAATAAATGAGACTACACTCCACCCTAGTTACACAAGATTGAGAACATTTCTTGTAACAGAGAGCCAAAGTCTGGTAGCTTTAATGGCAAACTGTTATGTTGGGCACCTTCAGGAGAAGGTCGGACAGTTTAAAATAGCTCCTAAATGACACACAGAGCTCGTCAGGCCGAGCCTGGAGTGCAGGAGAGTCCGGAATATCATGTCTGCCGCCAACACCACATCTATCCATTGTGTCTCAATTAAAAAACAACAACAAACAAACAAGAAAGAGGTATATAAAAATGTACACAAAAGAGCAGAGGATATTAAAATATATTAATTTATCTTAAATAAAAATTATACCTGTGTGCCGTGAAAGTTTGAAAGCTCAACAGCCTTTACCGGCAACGGTACAGCTGAACGAGGAGCGTGTGACATTTCACGACCAAAGAGATTTTATTTTTTTAAACACACTCTTACAAGAGCTGTGCATTGTACTTAAACGTACATGTAAACCTTCCCACCGAAACCGAAAAAAATATATCTGTATATCCCTATTTAAAGCACGCTAGGCTCTTTCTGGCACAGCACTGGTTGGCAGTCACACCGAGCGGGGGACTTGCAGCCACAGTCTATGCATACCCAGGGCACCGTCTGGAGTTGTCACCAAAGTAATACCGTGGGTCACGTACCACACCGGCAGTAAGGTAAGCGGGGAATCCTGCAGTAGTACAGAAGTGGAAAATTACATCATCTTCGAACACCTCGCTAACTACCAAAGGGACAGTCTTTAACCAAGCGTTTTGTCGCTCTCTCTTCTTACTCCTTTCGTTCCCACATCTCTGTCCTTGTTTCAGGAGTGCGTCCAGCTTACTGGAACCCAGTGTGTTTCTGTCTCCAGCTTCATGAGCGCCCCCTTTAGGTCACTGAATGCTGACGTCAGGTCGTCGTTGACTATGACTTTGTCGAAGAGGTAGCCGTACTGGGCCTCCATCACCCGAGAGGTGTTGATCATTTCCAAGAAATCTTCCTCCTGGGCCAGTGGGGGAACAAACAAACAAACAGATAAATAAAAGGGGACGGGGGGGGGGGGGCAAACGAGCCAAATTAAACTGCACTTATGCCGGGAGCCCACATGTGTGTCCACACCCACTCGTAGACCACTTCCAAACCATCTTCCACGCAAAGAACCAAACCTCAAGGAATTTTCATGATTTCCTCTGAAAGCTTGCGAGCCTTAAAGGCCATTTTCTTTTTTTAACGTGAGATATTTTTGAAAAGAAAATACGAAGTAAGGACCCTCTCTTTTGTTGCTGGAGCACTAACTGACCAATGCAGTCGAAGCTGCTGTCTGCAGTCTCAATCTCGACGTGGGCCGGATTTAGCAAACTCTTAGGAGCTAGTTAGCCCACGGTGCACATGCACATGCATAATTTTAATACTGCAGAGATCCCAAGACAATCTAATTACCCTGTCACATTTCATCACAACAACGGAGAACCTTGGCACAGATCCTCAGTAAGAAATAGTGTTACTCAAATAAAGGCTGAAAGGAAAACAGACTCAGTTTTCAGTTGAGATATACAGCATTATGCTGCATCTAAATATCTTTATCGCCTCCGGTATCAGGGAACCTCCATCACCCTGAACAGATGTTTAGCTGGCACCACAGACCACGCCCTTAGGAATCATGGAATGGTTGGTGATTTTACAGCTTTGGGTGACTCAAATTTGGAAACTCCTGCTCTGTATTGTGTGGCTAGAGAGAGCCACACAATACAGGTGTCAAACACCAAACACTCGCCAATGCACAGGTCTGGATCTAGCAATAGGTCTTTCAGAATCACAGCATTTTCCAGAGGAGCCTTCACGTGAAGCCAGAATGGGCCTTGTCATTTTGGTGGCTTCCTCTCCCTTATATGTTTATCCATAAAATCAAAAACAGCTAGAACTCACCACAAAGCAAAAGAGATTCCTTTAAAATTAGCCATGTGACAACATTCACCACAAGCGGGACTTCCCTGCTTGGCACTCGCCCGCTTAAAACGGCATCCAGCGCTTTTACGGCGCTCAAAGCATCCGTGGCCTACGGAGGGAGGGACTTGACCATTTTATCATTCATGTTTCCGAGCTGAGAGAGAGAGAGAGGGAGAGAGAGAAACGCCTTTTGGCCAGAGCGGAATGGACCTGACATGCTGTCAAACGCAACCCACATCATTCCCAGCTTTGGTCTATTATGACCAATGGTCTGACTCAGAGGTCAATGTCGGTCTTACACTCTCTGACCAGTGTATGCGTGGATTTGTACAGTTCAGGAACAAGCAATTGAAATTGAAATCTGTTTCTCTGGGGCACGCAGAGTCCACTCCTAATTGGAACTGCCTGACATCAATCAGGGACAGAAGCAGTACAGCGGTCTGTCTGTCCCGCAATGGAAAATAAGCTTTTATGGATTCAAATAAACTACACCTGTTCATTTCCAGCTAGATGAATGGCAAGAGTTCAGGGAGACCTCCAGAAGTTAGTGGAGCCTTCCTGATACTATTTCTTGAAAAGAGATTAATTTATAATAGCTAGTGACTTACTGTTCTTGGTCTGCAGTTTGGAGTTATTTTACAGAATTAAATCAAAATTATTCTTGTACCATTTTTTGAACTTCCTGTGACTAAAATAATGATACAAGAATATATGTGCATTTGATGTGAAGCGGACCGTCACATTACATTAAGTAAATCCAAAGCCGAACATCATAATGAAAGCTATACTAAGCCTAAAATAATGCAACGTAGCAACCGGCCTGTTTAAGCTATGAAAATATTTAGGTATGATCTCTTGTATCTATAGATGACTTTTTTTGTATTGTAAAAACAGATCTACGACGGGGTGGAAATACAGTGGGTTAGGGATAAAATATGTCTATTATTTTATAAAACAGGGGCCTTTTTTCAACAGTTAATAGCCTGAATCTGATCACTTAAAATGCTGTCGGTGTCCGTACACTTTGTCTCGTGGGAAATGTGAACTGGCAGCTGAAGAACATTCACACCAACTTCGGACTACAGAAAGACAGCAGAGTGCAGTAGAAGATGCTGGTTGTCACATGTTTACATGGTAGAGTGTCCAAACCCGCCCCGGGACTATGCAGGAGCACATGGGACACAGACGTTAATGTCTGTGTTGTCACTCGTCTTTAGAGCCAGTGAAACTCCAAAGCTTGTTTCCCAGGACAAAACTTAACTCATGGTTCATAAAAACACTGGCTGTGATTCTCACAGAATGGATACCGCAGTCACTCTCACAAGATAAACAATTTAAATAATGGCGAATGAGACCATTACATTTACATTTTATTTATATAGCAAATGCTTTTATGCGAAGCAATGTACAACTGTGGGTTAAGGGCCTTTGATCAGAGGTCCAATGAGGAAACTGCTCTACTAACTGTGGGATTTGAACCAGCATCCTAACCACACATTGTCCCCTAAAGATTCACAATTTCTCATAGAGAAATTTAAAGAAGAGTGACGTGCTTATTAAATATGCAAATAATGCCCTAATTAGTTGAGTGGGGGAACATGGACCAAGTGGGGAAAAAAAGTCACTAACAGTCAGAACTTAAACAAGTGATATTTTGGTAAACACACTGTCCGAGGGTGAGGACAAATTCAAAATTCAAGGCACCATCAGAGTGACCTACTGCAGAATGAATTATTAAAAATGCAGCAACCATCACCTCAAGTTAGCCAACGGTGGCAGGAGAAGGTGGAAACTCTTGGATTTATTTTAAACCGGTGGGGCATAAGAGAAGCCAAAAGTATGGGCCAATCATCAGCCAATGGTATGATTTGAATCGGTGATTGACGGGTAAGGAGGTACTCCAGGGGCCAATCAGCTTTCACCTGGGAACAGTGTCCCGGTGGAAAATACTTGCTTGTGCAACGAGAGACAAAGCCCAGATCATAGTGCTCCAAGATTACATGAATTTGGGAATTTGTGATAGGGGGCACACCTGCAACTCACTTTGCTGGGGGGGGGAGTCTCATTATACAATGACCTTTACAGCAGATTATGCATGGGACGTCTCCGGCATGACAGCTGGATTGGACCCCGCCATGCTGTTTCCAGAACCCTGGCGGAGCATCAACGGTGCTGGATCACCGCCCCCCCCCCCCCCCCCCCCCCAATCCAGACTGGAAAAGCCATCAGCACACGACGCAAACAGGACCGTTGTGCCTAATCGGTTTCATGTGACTTCGCAAGGTGTGCTGATGACCTCACCCGTACCTTCATAGTGACTCATTTTCTTTTAGTCAAGATATGTTGGCATGTGGGGTACAAACTGGGGGGAAGGGTAAAATCCTGATGATCGGTATGACTCAGATGCCCTTAAACCCAGAAGCTCACCCCCCCAAAACAAATAGAAGTTACCGAAAACGGCTTTGCCAGACACTTGTCGTCCTTGCCGGAGATGACCTTGGCGTTCCTCCGCGTCTCCCTCAAGCACTCAATGGTGGGCGGCTTCACAAACACCACGTAGGGTTTGAACTCGGCCGTCCGCAGGTGCTTTATCGTCTGAAACAGTCAAAGACGACAGGAGAACTCAGTCAGGAGGCAGCGGGAGGCATACCTAAGACCTCACTGTGACTCATGTTCTGGAAGTGGGGGGAATCCTCCCGGAACCTCGATTATGAAGGCATGTAACTCGCCGTGACCAATAATTGAGGTTCCTGGAGGAACGACGGGCCGAGAAAGCCAAGGAAAGGGAAAACCGGGAAGAGCCTGATCCTTTAACCTCATGGTTCTTTCTCGGGGACAGCAAGACAGAGGCAGCCATGCTGTCAGAGAGGCAGGAAAGCACTCAGTTCAAGGGCCCGGAAAGTGAGGTGACACGGGGCCCGCACGAAACATGTGGCTGACAGCTCCACTCCGGCCTGGAATTTCCTTGATCTGGCCGGAGTGGGATTCTGAAATGGGCGAGTAATCCATTCAATAGCACGGGGCCCGTGTCGTTATGCTTGTGAAGAAAAAGATGAAAAATATCACCATAAAAACAGCCCAAGGACATGGGGGAAGGGGGGTGGCGGCGTTCCTAGGGCCGCGATGATGTCATCCTCATGCCTGAGCTTCTGGGTCTAAACCCAGCATGAATGACGGGCCGGTGTGTGAGTGGGTGGGGGGGTCGGGGGCGCACTGCCACCCAGATGCTGAGAAGCCAGAAAGGAAACCTTCAAATGAAGCCAATTAGGCGTAATTGTTCCCAAAATGCTCCCCAAGGCCTAATCCACTAATGGAAGTGTCGGTCAGCAGGATGAGGAGAGCATCGCCTGCGACTGTGGAACGTGAAGTCAGCAGCCGGAGGTGTGAACGCCAGCCCAGGGCTTCCAAGATAGTGCTGGACCTCTGCTTAACCTGTGGGCTCACATGGGGCAGGACGAGCAGCCAGTGGGACAGTCACTCACGTGCGGCTGTACGTCCAGCAGACAGACTTTGTTCTTGGACAGCACCGAGCGCACCGAGTCCAGGCTGGTCCCATAGTAGTTCCCACGGTACTCCCCATGTTCGACGAACCTGTGGGGACAAGGCAGAGATAGAGCGCCCCATTCAGGATGAGGGCAGAATGCAGGGCACATAAAACGGTTGCGGCTTGGGCTTGAGCGAACCAGCATACAGAACCTAGTCAGAACGTCCAACAAATGTTTAGCCACTTAAACTTTTTGTACTTTAAAGGCTCTACATATCTATTACCCAGGAAGAATAAAGCACATCTAATGTTCCAGAAAAAAAGGTATTACTCCTTATAGATACTAATATGCTACTACAAATAACCGAATTTAGGGGGGAAAAAATGTAATTCTGTGGGCATCAAAGAGGCTACTATTTCAACCACTGAATAAGCTGTAGCATGCGTCAGTACAACACTATTCCAGACATCCTGGCATGGGTGCATTTCATATAATCATCTATGTTACACATTAAATCAGTAACACCTGTTTGTTTAAAAAGTGGAAAAAAAAAAAAAAAACTCTAAAAGCGAACTTCACCTAATCCAGGTTTTGCGAGCGGGCTAAACCAAACAAACATTTTTCCATCACATAATACCCCTTATTCCCCATTGATGAGAGCAATAAAATACCGACATATATTTTTGGTTAGTGGAGAAATGAAAGAGCAAAGGAAAGAATGTGTAAATAAGCAGTCACAAGATTGAAGAAAATGGGGGGGGGGGCAGGTGTACGTGTAAATCTCAAGGCTGAAAAGCAAGGGATACACCCAGGAAGTCAGGAAAAGAGGCAGACATATAAAGGAAAGAAAATCCCTTTTTTCCCCCAATCAAATCCCCAATCTTCTCAACCCAAAAAATTAGAGAGAAAGATCATATGCATATAAAAGATGCTACTGTAAAACAAAATTGACTTAAGATGAAAAATTGATGTGGGAAAAACTAGAAGGCCTAGTGAAATTTCAGCCCTGCACCAAGGCTTTTAGAGACAGAGTTTTAAGTCGCCTCCAGGATGGAATTCGAGTTTAGCAAAGTGTGATCATCTCTGGCCCTTCTCAGGAGATCTCCCCCTGCTGGCAGAGCCAAGGGGCAACACTGTCCCGCAAACACGCAGCGGAGCAAAATGAAAAAACAACCAGGCCCAGAAGTGCGCCTTGTAATTTTGGCCGTTTTTCTCGTCTCAGTCGTTCTCACCGCAATGCACCAGCACCCGAGTTCACCTCTCACAGTCCCGATGCTTTGCATGCAGCGCGGGACCACAGGGCCAAAAATACAACCCCTTCCCATGCACTCTCACTTCCTGTTGTTGAGAATTATAAAACAAAAAACTTTCACTATTTCATCATAACCATATCAAAGCTCATTTTCGTTACCCGGCTTTCAGCCCCGCCCTCAGGCAAAATACCCCACCTTCCCTTTTAGTAAAACCTTAGCTCATTGGTCCATCACAGCCATAAGCAAACCCAGCCCCTACCAATTGCAATGCCCAGTCAACGCACCAGAAGGCACCATCCACCCATTCACCACCCACGGGGGGGGTTCTTACTTGTTGTTCTGGACGTCGGTCTCAAACAGGTGCTTGGAGATGAAGTGGTACTCCACCCCTTCGCTCTCCTGGCTCCTCTTCACACGGGTGGTGTCTGTTTCAGAGGATCAGTGACGGGCTCAGTCTCACCTGCCCAGAAAAACTCCAGGCAGAGATAAAACTGACACACCAGTTCCATCAAAGGTCAATAGGAGAAATGACATCAACTAAGGGCTTTCTGAAAGCAGGATTATCCCTCTGTGGTTCCCATGGCAGACAAATCACAACACATCTCCAAAGCATCACAGACCCCTTTCCACTGGTTCACTGTCACTTCCTTGGCTCTGACCTGACTTTCACCCCCCTGCACTGCACCAACTGGCTCCAGAAATGTATCTCAAAGAGACGTACTCACGAGTGTCTAGACCAGAAAACACACCAGCCATAGTAACTGACTACCGCATCAGGAGATACACATTTATGCCTGTGAGCAGGCAGATGTTTTGGGGCCACAAAACAAAACAAGAGCTTCCCTACAGAAACACTTCAAGAATCTAAAATTACAGCCATACTATTCGAGATCTTTCTCCTGTTACTACAGAAATTATATCCCTATTACTCAAAACCTTTATCTCTATAGACTCTCCATGATATTTCTGAAAAAAAAGATAGGGCAAATAACTCCAGTAAGGGTTAAAACTTTGTGCCAGTAAGGATTTAAAGGGGACACGTTCTCATTCTGATAGTAATTAAAAATGTGAAAGTAATTATGCAGGCCCCTCCCATTCAAGTGGGATACTCCCCACCTAATTTGAAGGTAAAACGCGTACCCTATAACTGAAAAGCAAGGCACGCGTCACATTTGCAAACGATTAACGCGCATTAAGCCAAATATTGAGATGGGATTTTAATGGGAATGACATTTCGAGCATCAGGCATCCAAACTGGCCTCGCATAATTAATTCTTCACAATCCTTTAGCTTTTTCTTTTTTTGGGTAATGGCGCCCTCGCTCTGGTACCTCGGTACAACATAAATCAAGCTAATTAGCTTGTACTAAAAGCACATAGGCTTTGGGGGCTGCCAGCGCTTCACCCGCGGGCCCATAATTCCCTGGTTCTTTTTGGCGATGGGTTCGACTCAGCGGCCCTCCCTCAACGCGGCCCATTTACACTTGGTATGGCGGTAGAACAAGCCGCCGCTGGGGTCCTTTGCTGGGGAGTTGGCGGGCTGTGTTGATACCAGGGTGAGGCACAGTGACGGGGGGGCGGGGTGGTGGCAGTTGCGGGGGAAAGAAAATACATGTCCCCCCTCTGTCATCCTTGGATTTATAGGCAAAGCCCCTACCCAACTGAACAGAAACCTCGCATCACATAATGGGACACCCCCACCCCTTAAATGCAAAGATCATAAACCCAGCCACCTACACACTGTTCTTACATTCTATGTACAACCATCTGGCGGTGCTGTGTGTATGTGTGTGAGTGATCCTGTTTTTTTTTGTTGGGGGCTGCTCGAGATGGAGGGTCCTTGAAGAGGGTAAGGCCCCAAGGATGAATGCGTATGACAAAGCAAGTGGCTCTTTTACTCATTACGCATGGGCCACATGATGAAAAGACCAGTCACTGATTTTTACTTTAGGAAGATATCTAGGCCATTTATTCTTCTCCATGGTACTGAGGAAGTAAGGAAATAGCTTGTTTTGGTTCCTTAGTAAAACAGGACTGAGTAGGAAACCAAACTTGAAAACCCGGGGAAGTTGGAAAATGGGAAGGGGGACTTAGGTGACTTGGGTAGACTTACGGGGCACTGTCACGCCAAAGTGCTGGGGATCGGAGATCAGCAGTTTCCTCTTCAGCTCATTCAGACCAACCCCTGTGGGACCTGAGGGGACAGAGAGCAAGGAGACGTGGCTGAATGTTTATAGTTCCTAGTGACTAAACAAACAAGGAAGCAAACAAAACGAAACAAAAACGAAACAAAAACGAAACAAAAACGAAACAAAAACAAAACAAAAACAAAACAAAAACAAAACAAAAACAAAACAGCATCCTGTGGGAGTGGTGTGTGGCTCAGAGGGTTCAGATGCTGTGCTTGTAACGAGAAAGTTGCCTGTTCAAATCCCAGGGTTGGCGGAGTGATTTTGCTGATTGGCCCCTGAGCAGGGCCCTTAACTCTAAATTGCTCCATGGACTGGCTGAATGTACATTCACAAAAATGAATGGCACTTTGGATAAAAGGGCATGCTAAATAAATAAAATGTAAAGAATGTAAATGCATTTCAAAGCAGCAGAACAAAGGCTGCACCTTTGGGTGCCAGGTCACACTGGGTGTTCATGGGGGGCACCCCCCACACCCTGACTGGTGTGGTTATAGCTCCACACCTTTCTTGGAAGCCTTCATAATACCACATGCGTCCAAAAGCGATGGAAATGTCTTTAAAAAAGCAGGTCAGTATCAGACAAGCTCCGTTCCCTGACTGTTCGAAAGACGCAGCTTGAAAACTCGACAACCCCCCCTCCCCCACATCCCAGAGGGCAGCTGTGTTTTCCATCACTGCCACTAAAAGAACGGGTAATGCAATATTGATTTGTCTGCGGCTCCAGAGCACGGCGGAATTTCCAAAACACGAACCCTGGCACCCTTACATGTGACCTTTGCACTCCAGACAACCATATTGTTTTACGAAGGACAGAAACCCATCTGACATCCATCAACAGAGCCCGATGCCTCCATCCTTAAAGGGTGAAGAACAGGATGGATGGTTCAGCATGACTACACAACATGCTCACTCCTTGTGCTCAAGATACCGTGAAGGAACAGGCTACGTCTCTATATTGAGGGGAATCTGTGAAGAATGAGCTATTCCTAAATAAGCCCTATTGCCATACCCCTTCACATTGGTGTCATTGGTCTA
>JAABNY020000001.1:19383903-19397648 GCA_015164015.2 Brevimyrus niger
CACCCCCTCGCGACACTGAGCGGCCTGCAGTGCCATCGCACCCCCTCGCGACACTGAGCGGCCTGCAGTGCCATCGCACCCCCTCGCGACACTGAGCGGCCTGCAGTGCCATCGCGCCCCCTCGCGACACTGAGCGGCATGCAGTGCCATCACGCCCCCTCACGACAATGAGCGGCATGCAGTTCAAGCCAATGGGGCAGAAACGGATTCCACTAAATATCAGCAGCTTTGATCTACTAATTTTTCATGCAAAACAGAAGTGTTTCCATTGCTAAAGGAAAAGCTTTATTATTTTGCTATTAAACACTTTCAGGTTATGAATGCTAAAAATTGGTGCTTTTTACCGGTAAACTTCGCCTCTGCTGAGTTTCTAAAATATGTTTCCAGTGCAGCAGTTTTAGAAGCACAAGTCTGCTTCTGCTCTACATTGACGTTCAGAGAAATCATTCATCAGTTTTTGGGAACACTCAGCCTCATTAATATTGTAACGATTCCCGTATTTCTTTTTAATGACCCAGCTACTGTTAGCATACCGCAGTTCTTGGTAATGTTCGGAAGATGGATTGGGGCTGATCCGTCTCATTAATATCACAGTGGACCGAAGGCCACTCACACATCAGTGTAACGCCTACGACATTCACCGCACTCCCGCACAAAGGTGGACTGGTCTGAGATCAGCCATCCTGCTCCATCAGCCACTGTAACTAGGACGTTTCCTGCTGCCAGGAACAAGCCCACAAGGAGGGTGCTGTTATGTCACCCTCCTGCTGGAATGTCAGCCTCCCGCTGATTTGGGACCCTGTCTTTTGCCTGGAGGGCCAATGTGGCTACCGCCGGAACCTTCCATCTGCTTAGCGGCTGAATTTATGGTGACAGATGCAAAGCGAAAGGGCCCCTCGCCTGACAGGGGTTACATTACACCAAGCTATGGCTGATCTCTTTGGTAGCAAGTCCAGGTGCATTGTATGCCAAATGAACACCACTCACATAGCCTAATGTCTAGCTGATATCATTGTGATACATGAAAAACCAACAAAGGTGTGATCCCCAGGCACTCGGGGATATTGTGGCTCCTGAACCAAAGTCTGAGGGCACCAGGAACACGTTTCCAGCCATTTGGTCTAGGATCCTTTTGCTTTCACAAAAAAGATCTTAATCCTGCTCTATTTCACTGGAGTCACATGAGCCCAGGAATTTCTACGTCGTGACATCTCACAATTCCAGGCACTCCGTAAAATATTAATGCACCAAGACGGGATCAGCGTCATTTCTGGAGGGCTGGGGGGGTTGTGGCAGGGAGGCATCAAACCCTTGTTGGGCCACATGGCCGTTCTTCATCAACAGGAAAAATCGCAAGGTGCAAATCACAGCTTCTAGACCCACAAACCATAAGTCTGAGTGTAAAGTGAAGAGGCCTAGATGTTCTGTTGTGGAATTTCAGACCTGGACTGCTTTTCTGGGTCTTTGGATATGAACTGTAGCGCGATTGTGGGAGACAGGGTTAGCAGCAGGAAGATGGATGCGACTCTTTGCAGCCCAAAGGATAATAAATGGTCAGGGAAACCTGATGTTAGCCTTCAATGACATTACAATGTCAGAATTTTAAGTGATTCTTTAAATAAATAAATGTGGGTTACATTAGCAGTTTTTCTCTTGATGATCTCAGATCTTTTGTTTCAGAAGAAAAAAAATATTTTGCTATGTTCCCTAGATTTAGGAATACTCCAAGTTACTTGCATTGTTTGTTTAAAGAAATATACTGTTATTGTTAAAAATGTCCTGTTTTATGTTAGGAAAAAAAATTTATTAACCGACAATAGCGACTGTATCTTGTGTAGCATCATCTGAATTTCTGCATAAAATTTGCGAGTCAGACTAACGTCATTGGATCTGGTGGTAAGGGATTAAATCTGTACATACCACATAAATCCCAAATTAAGTCATGTGCTAACCCTATCTTCCATATCTGAGCTGAATTAGTATTTACTGCTAATTAAATTGAGTTATTCTTAGCTGCAGTACCTTTCCTTGTCGGGAGGAAACCCGGCTTTCTCCTCACACAAAAGATGAAAGCGGAACTGCGAGACAGAATCACCCTACAGTTTGGATTAGCACTCAAATACTGTTACCTAATGAAATTAATCTTGGGTGCGGTTTGCCCTTAAGGTGGCTGCAGGGCGCAGTTTGGGGAAAAATGGATGGCTGAATTCCACTGGTGAGACAGACATCAAAATGTGAGAGATCCAGGAAGAAGTAGTGAGTCGGGAGATAGATGTAGGCTAATGTAACGAAGTAGTACACATTTCTTATTGCAGGTATACTAAAAATACATTTTCTAAAAGTTACTCAAATAAGTATAGCGGAGTAAGTGTAGCGTTTAAGATTAAAGAGTTTAGCGTTAATGCAATATTGACCATTTATCCGCTTAGCAGGTGTGTTGACACATTCTCCGTGCCGCAGCACCTGCTACACTAGGGAGAACAGTTACCCTGGGAATTCAGCACCTGCGTCACATGACAGACAAGCTTACATGATCTTCGGTTGGAGGCCTTCTGGGGCTGGGCGAGGACTCCCGGCCGGCAAAGTGCAAACCTCCTGCAGGAAGAGTAAGAGAACCACAATAAAACCATCAAGCTTTCACAGCCCGCCTGGGATTAATAAACACGTTTCTGCCACCATACCGAGAACGTTCTTAAATATCCATGAAAAGCGGGGAGTCAGACACCAACACAATGCCTCCTATTCAAAGGCCCCTGAAATAAATCTGCCGGCTTTAAGGTTTCGGGCCCCATTTGGTGCCAAGACATTGCCCCGGCCCCCGAGCTCTGCATTGTACATCAGCGGACGGCCCGAAACCCGCCACCGACGCACCTCTTTTCCATACGCGCGGTGTCCAAAGTGGACCAGTACCAGCGCTATCATTTTCTGTCATTACTCATTCCAGGCCAGACGCGCACGGAAATCCAAAGTATTTTGGCAGCGGTGGTAGTAGACTCATCACTCTTATTGTCACGAGTCAAACAGCATCAGGTTGGCCCGGACGGACATGTAATGGGGGGGGGGGGGTCCACACTGCCCATGTTTTTGAGGAGCTGGTTGACCCCCCAAGATGGACAGCGTAGAGTAAAGCAGATGTATCCCCTGGAAGCTCACCTTTCCTGAAACTGCTTGGAAGGGATGAGGCCAGCACGGGGGTTGGCATCACCCTCATGCCTGGCCTGCCACCAGGTGGCGTCATCTTGACTCATGATCTGAAGCACATCTCCCTTCTTGAATGCCAGGCCGGCCTCTTTGCAAGGGATGGCTTTGTCCTCACTGGGGTCAAAGTCAAAGAGGGATTTGACGAACATCTGGAGGACAGCGAGAAAGATGCCAGTGGAATGATTTGCGGAGGATCGCCTTCTCTGGGCCACAGTGACATCAAGGCATGACTGGAGGACACCGGACCCCCACAGGCAGGTTGGGGAACCCCTATTCCCTGACTGTTTTACCTTCCATCAAGTGTGATTAACGGGGACAGTATCAGCTATAACATTCACTGCTGCCTCATTCCACCTCGAGTCTCCACCAGGATTCGGAAATGGAATCAGACCACGATTCACGGCGATGCGGGATAACATTTCCCGATCCGAGAGCTCCGCTTTGGCCCACTTTTCAGTATTTTTCCGAACCCGAGGCATTGCAGAAGGTTGATGAATCCAGGCAGCGCGGGGGACAAACAAAAACGTTGACGGTAACAGTGTACAGCGCGCTCAGACAGAGCTGTCATGGTGAATTACGGGGTATTTGGCTGCCAGCAGCCCCAAGATGGGGAGACTTTCGATGGGGTTGGGGGGGGGGGTTGGGGGGAACTCAGGATGGTTTATTTCAAGGACTCATGGGGCCACATCAGCCACGTGCCGAAATCCAGCTGGAATTGGGGTGGTTGGGGGGATTTGTTTGGGTGTGTGGCGGCAGCGAACAGCTGAAAGCAGTGATAGATTCCTACTGAAAGCTGCCCGCCCTGCTTCTACATGCAAACCTGGTATTTATTGTACAAAAAGTATGCTGAAAGCAAGGAGGGGGGCTGTGTCACAAAGGGCGGGCGAAAAATCTGCAAATACAGAAATCTAACTAAAAACAGACAAGCAATGGAGCCCTGACAACAGGAAGGCACGTAAACATACACATTTTCTTTATTCTAACTGCTGAATCTATGCTTTAGCGAGGTGTGTCACAGGTGCTTAGTGAAAAGCACTGACCTATGGAAGAGCCCCACCCCACCCCCTCCACTGCCCAGCCACAGATACACACACAGGTCATAGACTGCAAGCCTCACCATCATTCCCCAACCCATGGCAAACTGGCAGCCACTCGCACCATGAGCAATGGCCGAGGGGGCGGGATAACTTTCCCCAGGAAATAAGGCAGCCTATTCTCAGTTGGGGCCCGGAGACTAGTGAGTAGGAGAGTAACCTCCATTCCAGCCAATAAGAAGCACATGCGTGTGTAACACAATCAATATAATCTCTGCAGCAGGACTCACCTTAGGCTGCCGGTCTGGGGCGTCTTCCTTGATGCCTGGTATTATTTTGAAAGTGATGGCCCCCTGGGACTGAGCCTAGAAATGGGGGTGGGGGGACAGAGGGAAAGAAGAGCTACAATTAATTCTCTCAAGTTTGGCATGAATATCAACAAGAAAAACCCATAAAAAGCATTGTTGTTTTTCACCAGCAGCTATCAGGGCAGGACTACTCTGGTCAAAGGCAAATTGGACATAGGAAGACCAGATAGAGAAAAGACGAGAAGCAGGGAGACTGTGCTTCCCTGAACCATGGGTGAGTACCAGAATGTGGATGATCTCCTCCGGCTTCTTGTCGTCCACCGGAATTCCATTGACTTCCTTGAGCTCATCCCCTACGTGGATCAGACCTTTTCGGCAGGGACAACCAGGAAGCAAGAGTCAGTGAACACAGATGAGATAGAAACAGGACAACCTAGAAGATCTGTATGATTTTACCACAAACATACAGCAGGTCAGGGGAAATGACTGAATCTAAGGACCCATAACTCCCTCTTCAGAGGTTACTTACCACTTCTGTCAGCTGCCCCGCCCCTCATTATCCGGGCTACGACAATGGCTCCTGTTCCCTCATCTCTTTTTATTGTGGCCCCCTGGAGCAAAAAAAGAGGGAGAGGGGGAAAGCACACTGACATCACAGCTTACAATTTAAAAAGTCACAATGACCTTCGAGCCAGGAAGCACAAGGCACAAACACTGGAGAAATTTTGAGCAAAACACATGCTCATAATGAGCCAATCAATTTGACAGATGGATCAAGAAACATTTAGACAGTGGCTGGAAAAGGATCTAGGCTCCTCCCCCAACACGATAGCCTAACGGAGCTTTTGAACAATCAAGAAGGTGATGAAGTATGAACAAGGATGGAGCTGCAGACAAGAGACTAATAACAGTGTGACTTCATTTCACCTCCGGCGGCTTGCGTCATGCAGCCAAGCTATCAACCATTCTGGAAGGTTCACCTGCCAAGCCTGTGAATCAGCAGAGCCAAAACAGAGGCCTTGGGGAGGAGGGGGGTGGCTACCTGGTTTATGTAGAGTCTCAGACAGACAGAGCTAAAACGACTTAATTGATATCATTAAACTCCTTGTTGGTCACATCTAATCACTTGCCTCAGGGTCTTTTTAAACGGGTGACAAATTAAAGAGAAGCTCCTGATGGAAAGCTCAGAGACCGCTTGGCTCGGGGACAAAGAGGCGGGATCTGCAGCTAATTGAGTCATTAGGGTGAATGAGGAGGGCAAGACCTCTGCTGGGGGGGAGGGGGAATCAAGCGGGAGGGGGCACCCGTCAGACCTCCCCTTTGGGCTCAGACTCTAAAGATAACTTCGAGCAGCTGGTCAGGTCAAAATGGAGAGCCATCAGAAGACGAGGATTAAATTAATCATCTGAAAGCAAAGAGAAGAGAGAAATAAATACACCACTGTATGCAGCTGGGGGGCAGAGTGTGGTTTTGGAGACCCCCCCCCAGCAATAGTCAAACAGTCACCTTTCCCTGGAAGGGAGCATTGGATGGAGGCCGGTCACAGTGGCCTGCCCGAAAAACCTATAAACAATGGTGCCCCCTCTCCCCCTTAACTGGGGCATCAGGCCATGATTAAAAGGAGATAGAAACAGCAAGGCAATTTGTAATCAAGCTGCCCCAATTAAGACTGCAGAGAAGTAATGGGGGGTGTAAGGTGATACAGGAAGAGTAAACAATGAGGGAGACTTCTCAAAAGCTCCTGGCACGTTGGCGGTCTCAGGGGAGCAGCATCATGGGATCTGGCTACACTCCTGGGAGTCGGCTGAGAGGTATGATGGGCTGGCACTCAAATCACAGAATCTGGGATCCTGCAGCCAGGAGTAGCTCCTCAACTGTGAGCAACCAGTTCCCCCAGACCCCAGCCGTCGGCTCCAAGAATTAAGAGGTGATGACTGGTAGGGCAGGAAACCCCTGCCTGTACTCAACAGAAGCTGCTGAAGTAACGAGGGCTTCATATCCCTCTTGCTCAATCAGTCTGCCTGCCACCCAATCAATCAGGCCCCATTTCAGAAACCGCCCCCCCTGGAGCCCCCCCATCCACCCAACTCTTGACCCGGTGTGTGTTGTCACTACATCATTAAACCTCAAGTTGCCCACGTGAGGAAACTCTAACACATCTCGCACTACTCCCCAGGCACAAATCAGCTTTCTGGAGGTCTCTCTCTCTCTCTCTCTCACACACACACACACACACACACACACAAATGTCCAGCTCCTTGGAAATGCAGATAGGTGTGGATTTCCGACTCCCACACACCCCCTTCCCCTCCCATTTCCAAGCAAAGCCAAGGTTGTGCTATTGACTCCAAGCAACAGGAAACTTAACTTCGCTTGACCAAAACAGAAGGAAAGTAAAATAATCCTCGGTCCCCACCAGCTCTTGGGGCGTGGGGGGTGGGGCAGCAAGGGCCAACTTGCAGTGCTCACTGGCACCCAGATTTGGTTGACAGCCATCTCTCACCACTTGAGGGTACCTGAAAGCAGTTTTCTGCCCCAAAACTCATGAGGGAAGGGTTGGGTAGCATGGGTGACCAGAAACAACCTTGACAGACCACTTGAACATACTTTGCCTAAGTGGGGTGTTGTAGACCAAATGAAGCACGGCAGGCCAAACAATATTGATGCACAACTCAAGCACACTTGGTGGTAGCCACAAATAAAACCTCTAGTACATTTGACAAATGCGAGACCAGCCACAAGTCATAGTAGGCTCATAATTACAAGCGTAGTTGTTTCTCTAAGAGGCAAGATTGCCCCATGGTTCTCATGAAGACGTGCAAACAGGAGGGGAGGGGAGTGAAAATCTTTGTTTCCCCTCCAGGTACTACACAGTTCTAGCTCCAAAGTGCTCCTAAAAATACACATCACATAAAACCACCAGGTTCACAAAAACCAACAGAGAACAAACAACCCTCTTTATGGAAGCGTACTTTAAGAGTACTTTTAAGTTCAATTACTCATCCGTAATGCTATCTGGGGCAGCATGATCAGGTCCATATGTACGTAGCACTTGGAGAACCGTAACTGCGTTGAAGAGCACATAAAGGCTTCTGATTGTTATTTTAGGCCCGGCCAAAATTCAATATCTTAATCTCCTCAGTGCGATTGAGAATCAGAGCCGCATTCATCTTTATCAGATCACAGTTCTGTGGAAATGCTACAGGTACAGTGGGAGGGGACACGAACGGGGCACATAAGTGCTCGATGACAAATGGCTGACACTCCTCATATTTTCTGACTGAACTGAGAGAGCAGGGAGCAAGAGGAGGAGTTTGAGTCTGTGTGCATCCCATGACGAGTGTCTGGATGAGCAATCCTGTAACTTATCTGTCCCTGCAGATACAAGATGTCTATGTATGTGTGTATAAATACACACGACAGACAGATCTTTCTGGCCTCTCACATCCTCACCTTTTTCCGCCTTAAAAATGACTACACTATATAAACAACAAAAAAACCTAGTGTGGATGTTCCAACAAATTGTTTTCGAGTTTTATTATCCAACAGCAGATTTTTTTCCCCCAAAGATGGTCCAAAAGTGGATAGGAAAACACATAAATGCTTCCACAGGTAGAGGTAAATCAGGACAGACTCAACACCCGCAGTCTCCTGTATGAAACAAGACTGAGTCCCTCACACCTGACACTGGACCCTTACTGGCTGGTTCAGTCAGGACCCATAGCTCCAGAGCATGAAGACTGAACCAGCAGAGCCCATTTCCATACCAGCAGGGGGCAGTGTATATGGGGACGACACATGAACGTTCTTCCCTCTGGACTGAGGAGGGCAAAGACAAGCCTGAACAGCACTTGTTTTGTCACAAATATTTAGTGGTGAAGTGTCATGGTGGTGATGAGCTTTCCGAAAGGAGGAGCAAATTCACTCCAACATTCTTCTACCCAGATATTCTTAATCGGAGGACAAAAATGCCCTGAAATCCCACAATAAAAATTGCCCACAAATGCATCTTCATTTACACCTACCTAAGTTACTGAATTTTGGGATAATAACAAAAAATGACTACAAAATGAGCCATCACATTTCTAAGTTATTATTTTAGGATATCTTGAAATTTCACAGGTGAAAAACCCAAGGCTGCATTTGGGGAACCTTCGGGAGCCTCTGTGTAGAGGTGGACAGCTGGAGAGGGGCGTGATTTCTCTGCTAGGAGAGAATCACGGAGCGGAAAGCAGAGCGTTTTCAGCTAAATGATTTTTATAAGTTCTTTCCATGGGGGTGTCGTTATGGACGGCTGACATGTAGCCTGACCCCCCCCACCCCCCCCACACAACCTGTTTTATTAAACAACTATATATTACAACTAATAAAATCTCTTCTAGAGTTTCCCCACTATTTCCATAACCTGAGTTCTAACCTTGGCTATAATTAACAAGTATTATGATTAAAAAAAAGAAAATTGCTGGTCATTATCATGATAATTATGAGGAAATTCGTGCAAAAGGCTGCCAGGTACTGGTAATAAAAAGCAGGGACGAGAGAGTGGAGTCCGCCATTCATTTCTTTGGTCGCCGCAGGCTTCTTTGCACAAGTCCAGTGGTCACGTGGCACTTGTAAAAACATATCTGGCTGTACGCCTTGCCGGCGTGAGATGGGGATTCCTGCTTAGCACGTGTATGCTTCACGTGGCCCGCAACAGCGGTCGCCAATAAGTCCCTAAGACGGTTACATGTCTACGTCAAAAACATCCATCTCAGCCAATCAGGATCACAACAGGAAATAATGATCACAGGCCTGAGAATTTGTGAGCGCAAGGGCAAATGACAATAGAGTTTTCCATACACCTAAACTTCCAGCCTGCTGAGTTCAGTCAGTGCCAATTCCCCCAATCCCCCCAGTCAAACAAAACCAGTACCCTGCTTACTGTCAACACAAACCAGTCCCCTGTCCACTTATCCTGTCGTCTGGCGCTTTTCCGGAAGGCTCCACACACCCAAACTAGGCGTCATACCAACAGCCAGGCAACTGCCCCACGAGCATGCCTTGGAGGACGGGCAAGGTCCGGCGAAGTGCCCAGATCCCGAAGATGTCATCGCATTTCTTCCAGGGTCATGCACTCGCTCAGAAAATCAACAGTAACTTAAGTGTTGTTCAAAAACCTGCTGTCGGGTGGCAGACAGAGCTCCTCGCCGCAATTCCAGCATGGAGAGGGCAGTTCCTAAGGGCATCCAAGGCTCTTCCCTCCAAAGACACTTTGCACTTTAGTCATGTGATCCTACAACACTTCCAAGCATCACTCCTGTATACTTGCATCCCTAATTTATTTATTTCACCCCATATTCAATCCCATGCTGCTTCTGCTAGTAGGTGGACAGTCCAATGTATGCAAGTATAAAAATAAGTGCAAAATTTCACGTGTACATATCTGCAAGTCTTACATGTTGTGTGTTATACTGAGGCACACCAACCAAAACAAAATCCTTAGCCATTACACACCTTTCTGATTCTGACATTGCTAACACACCTTCAACCTAGTTAGCGTGAGCTGATTGGTCTCCGGGGTGCCGCCTTCCTTATCACTAATTGGCTAATGATATGAGTTGGCCCCTCAATATAAATTATGACCCCTCTAATGCTCCCATCCAAGAACCGGTGCTGGGCTGAGGCTATTTCCACTGCAATGTTGGAAAGCGTTAGCCGGCCCCATATGTAGTGTTGTCAACACAACATATCCTAAAAACATGTCACATCAGTCCCGTCTCTGTTTTTCCCCTTTGGGGCTAGACTGATAATCCCGTATCTAACAAAAAGTGATGAGTCAGCCTCAGTAGCCCGACAGGGAAGAATTGCTCCCTCTATCCATCCTTAGCCAAACCCCAGCAATATTTCATTAATAAAAATACACGGCCCCTTGCTCTGAACCCAAAACGTAATTATACAATTTCACTGACATCCGAGCTAATAAATGACGCGATTCTGCTTTCAAGCAGGAGAGCAGGACTTTGGGGAAAGATCACGGAGCTTAAAGCTTTTTCGGATCACAGACAAACGGCTAGCAATCGTGGCCTAAAAAATGACAGCAATTAATCAGCGCTACCGAGCAAGACCCGCTTGACCAATCACCATTAAGGTAATGGATGAGTCACGGCGAGGCTCCCCTCCCACGCCCTCCCCCGCACCAAAGACAGAGCCAAAATATCCAAGGCTATACCCTCTGAGTGGAAAAGAAAAATAAAAATTACGGCGTTTTGCTATTGTGGGCTCGTTATGATGTCAACTTCGAAAATCTCAGACTGATTGAGGCGAATTGCGAGTTAAAGGGCACATCAAGACTAATTTTTCCGTCAGCGAGAGAGAAGTGTGCTCCATCAGGGGCTACAGCAGGGAGACTCCATGAAAACACCAGCGGGAACTTTGACTCCGACTTCAGAGCTGCATTGACAGTCTAATGTTTCCATTATTTTCCCGGACTGGACATGAACAGGCCGGCCTCTGGTGGCAAGATTCAGAGACATAGTGAGCTCAGATCATTCGAGGTGGACATTCCACTGTGGGGCTGTCCTGAGGACCTGGGGTAGTCGTGCAACACACAATTCACAAATTCCGACAGACGGCGGAATGTTGGGTCGTGACGGGAAGCGAGGCCCCAGACTTCCCAGTTTCCCGAGGTGCTGGTCCGTCCCTGACCACATGCAGAACGTCATGGTGCCGGGGAGCCCTCAGCGAGGTTTCTCTGGAATTTACTGCTTTGTTTGCACTCACGTGATGGGAGAGCCAGACACAGGAACCTTCCCAGTTGTTAGCTGCCCCACAATTAGAGAGGCTGCGTTATGTTGGGCCGCGGCCTCCGGTTCCCAGTCTGTTTGGGTGGCACGGCTGCCTTATTGACCACAAGGGCCTGAGAGAGACACGACTGTCATCTGCCCCCCCCCCCCCCTTAAGCATTAACCTTTGAGCCCCGTAATCACTTTGGACATAGTGACTGCATTTTGAAAACTTTGCAGAGCTCAATAACATGACTGACATGGTGGTCATAGCTTTCAAATCTCCAGGTTATGAACAAATTTGTAAGCAAATCATAATCATAATAATACTACAGTAAAAATGACAGTACATATGGCAGTTTACTGTATCTTGGGTCAACAAACTACTGAAGATGTTTTCGCGAGCATCACAAAGTAGGTTGTGCGTTCATTATTACGAACCTTTGTAATTAACCAATAAAATGAAATGCTCTTAACTGGAAGAAGGTTCCTGTGACTGGCTACACCAGATGACACTGAAAAATGATGTGATATGATACGACAATAAGCAAGACTGTTGCAAGGCCCGGGAACCCAGCCAGACTCACCAGAGGCTCCTTGTTCTTCACCAGCCGGATGATCTTTACAGAGTCCTCATCCTCGTCTATGTCATCTGGCATGGGTGGCAGCTGGGGGTCGTAGCTCTTCTGTGCCACTGTGTCATGGACTGACAGCAGGCTCTGCCATGGTGGGGGACAGGAGTCACTATGCGTCTCCTCTGGAACAACTCTTCCTGCTCCACAATGCTTCTAACAAAACCTTCAGGCCTACCCCAAGCACCCCAAAGATTGAAGAACCCCCTGCAAGCTGGCCTGCCCTAGGAGGTCTTCGCTAATGAAAAACATCCATAACAGGAAGATGGTAACGTCTTCCCCATGATTAGAGGTATCTGGACCTACGTTCATTCTGTTTTCTCAAGGCCTCAAGGGGCATGAATCAAGGGCCCTAATAAAGCAAAAGCTTTTGTCTAAAGCGACAGGCAAGTGAAGATGATGGTACATCTTAAGCCTATATCTCCTAAGAAGCCAACTTGGTAAAAGTGCAGCTAGACTGAGCTTCCAATGAGTGACTAATAAGTGAAAATTAGCACAAAGGCAATAACTATACAACACATTAGGGAACGAGGCTGTCAAGAGGCCCCAACCTGGAGCAGGTCAGAGGTTGAGATGCGCTTCTAGTATCTAGAGCATCCCTTCAAGTGAAAGTTGAGCCCTGTCTGCATGCCTGGCCACTGCCGAGACCGCAGCCGGCATGGACTATCGCAACCCCCTCCACCAGCACACTTTCCAGAGATGTTTGCAAGAATTACAAAGGCAAACAAAACAGAGGCGCGTGTTTGAGTGAGGGCTGGGAGCACGCGGCCATGCAGCACTCAAGATGTTCCTAAGAAGGACCAGATGCTTAGGGCTGGGTATGCGAGTGCCGGGAGCCCAGGAAGAACCGGCCCGAAGAGCACACACCCGTTTCCCATCCATCTTAAGACTGGTCGGCCCTCCAATAATGGGGGGGACTTCCAGACTGTGATACCCGTTTCCGGGCTGAATATGACGTTACAGCATAAATATTACCAGAGCTGTTTTAGCCCAGTGCTACGTTTAACCTTGTTTTTCTTTCTCCGCTTTACGGGATAGATGGCCGTCGCCACGGCTCTCTCATCTTACCAACCATGTGGGTGGCACCCAAATCTACAGTCAGATCCTCTCCAGACTCCCACCTCCCCAATCAGGTTGGGGCTGGCAGGGAAGTGAAGTGCCCAGAGCACCCTCTGCCATTAGCCAGGCTCACTCTGGGCTAGAAAGCACCTATTTCACCACCTCCCATATGTACCGATGACCTTTGACCTTACTCCAACCCCAGCTTGGTCTAGCCCAGTATCCCGGCTTCATAGTGCCTGTCGTCAAAGCCTCCCCATCACAGTCCCACATCCTCTGATGGTTAATAACAGCCCAGCTGGTAACAGCTTATAAAAACCCAGGACCACAAGCACTGAAAGGTAATCACAGCATGGGGGAAGTGGGCGGGAGGGTGTAATGGGCAGCACATGGGCGAAGGCGGCTACCGGGACGTTCCTCCGGAGCGAATGGGTCACATTTCAGCACACAAAGCTCGCCGCTGCCTTCTGTAAAATAACCCAACCGCGAGTCGTACTTTGGACGCGTGGATTCTTAATCGCGCAGAAAATGGACACCGATCATCCCAGGCCCAACATCTAATTAGAGGCACTTGGTAATCTTTTTTTTCGCCAATTCCAAACCTGTTTTTAATCTTGACCATAGAAGTTTCGTGGGATGTAAAAACTCACCAGAAGAGTACTATAAACCTGAGCCTGTTTCTGTGTATGAGTTGGGAGGGAAAAAGGGGGGGGGGGGGGGGCGGCGGCCCTAATGGGGGCTTTCATC
>JAABNY020000001.1:19397658-19414421 GCA_015164015.2 Brevimyrus niger
GCGGTGTGGTTGGGGTGGGTTGGGGGGGGGGGGACGGGGGGGGGGTGGGGTGGGGCGGCGGGTGGAGGGCAGCTGCCCTAATGGGGACTTTCATCACTGCCAGTGTTAGTCTTTCAAAGGAGGATAATATGGGAAAAATTTGTTTTCTCATGTGCAGATCATAAGGGGGGGGAGACACCTTTAAACCTGGATGAATGGATCGCTTCCGCCGTAATTGAGAGTTATATCATTACTATGGCACGGAGCACCCATTCAAGACGACCATCTGCTCACAGTTTGCGTGCCACGTCGGCTGACCTGTCTGGGCCGGTCCGATGGTTCCACCTGATCGCCACATACGTGCCCAGAATCCAAAATGCCCATTTTTTCAGCAGAAAATCATATTCTAACTGTGTGCTTCGCTAACGATTTTTTTTTACTATTTTTTGCTTGCCAACTAAATCCTTCCCTGTGAGCCGAATGGAGACACGTGAATCCCCAGGAAAATTCAGCTTTCGGGATGGTGGTACTGGACGCTGTCGGGACCTCACACCGGGCACCCCCCCCCCCCAGTACTCAGAATCAGGAGGGTTGCTGCAGGGTCTACCCAAGGCGGGCCAAAGAACGACTCGGCTCCGGGGAACTGCACGTGGGCCACTTCCCATTGGCAGGGCCGAGCTGCTGGCCGTGAATCCGGCGGCGATAAATCCATCGCTGTCGATACACCGATGGTCACATGGCAGCCAGCTGTCGTAAAGGAACGCCGGCTCCCCCCACATCAGAGAGACGCCAATCGATCATCGGGACGTAACGTGCAATCACGTTTCCAAGGAGGGCTCCGTTTAGCAATGCTCTCGTGATTAATGTCTCCACGGCAACATACCCACACCCCCCATCAGAAGGCACAAGCCCGGCTGTGAAGGTATTATTTCTGGCTCAACCCCCTTATGCGTGATTCAACGTGACCCTCTGGAAACCTTTCCATCCCCAGCGAGACTCCTCGTCTCATCTGCACCCCTCTATCTACAGCCTGCCATTTTAACCTGAGGGAGGAAAAAAAAAAATCAAGACGACGACAGTGGGAAGACTGACAGGTGGAGGAAGAAATTAAGATCAGGAAAGCGGAGGCGGGCAGCTCCGCATCCCTTTAGAGCCGGATCACGTTTCGGGACGTTCTAGCCAAGCCGGAATAATGGAGGATTGGGTTTCACATAACAGGACGTATGGAGAGATGGAGCGGATGGGTGGAGAGGGAGAGAGGATGTACATGTCTGGGGAGGACGTGTGCAATGGGTGAAACGTGACAGGCAGTGGGTTTGCAAGCAAACACAAGTCAGGTTAGAGCAATGAAAATTGTGAAAACCTGGGTAACCGAAGACCTAAGGTTTGGTGGAAAGAGAGATGGGAGCCGTGAACACTAGGGGGCACTCAGGAGCTAGTATGGACATGTGACTCTGACACATCAACGGAAGCATGGCACTTTCAGGGAGGAGAGGAAGTGAATTAATATGATGGAGTGCTGGAGAGAATAATTCAGTGACAATAAGAGGGATTCACAGAAGGGGTTACTAAGTCCGAGGTGAGGTGTGTGTGTGTGTGTGCGCGCGCTAATGCACAATCCTGTTTACATGAGGAATGGCTGTTCGGGCATCTGACTATTCAGCCTGGACAGGTGTGCATACTTCCTAAATCGCAAGGATTGCAAACCCTCAGGAATAGACTGTGTGCAGACAGTGCCTAAAGGTAATATTACTCATTTACTGTAAGAAAGCATTTCTGTCCCCAAAAAACTAAGAATGTCAAAATCATTTTACCAGGCCAAATGGGGAGAGTTAGGATATGTATTGTGCGTGTATGTGTGTGTGTGTGTGTGTGTGTGTGAGTAAAACAGACACTCACCTTGACATGGGGCTTGTCCAGTAACCCGAGCAACTCCTGAATCTCTGGGCCGACAGGCTTGTTCTGCAGCTCCTTGACCAACTGAGAAGACAGGATTGATTGGAGGGGGGGTGGGCACCCAACCTAGCGCACACTATCGGTCTCATGTGGGGTGGGGGCAGCTTAAATTTTCTGACACACACAAAGACACAAATACACACACCTGGATGGGCCCCCCCCCCCCCACCCCCCAAAGACAGATGAAGTCCACAGCCCACATAAAGGACTGCTTGTGCCACATCAGAGCAAGACCGTTACCCCGCCAGTGTGGGTCGGCTTTCAACAGGTTGGGGGGAAAATTCACACATCCTCAGAGAATCTTCTTACCAGCTTGAGGTGGTGGAGTTGGAGGGGGCATCTAAAGGGAAAGGAGGTGGCAGTGAAAGGAACTGGGGCAGAAAACACACATGCTATGCCCCCTACTGGTCCAACATTGCACCCACAGAAAGAGCCAAATGTCGTAATTCAGCTAATGCTCCTTTTCACACACGCGGGGTCACTTTGGGCCATCTGAGAACAAAGAACTGTCCATCCTCCAGTTCATAAAGTCGTCCCACAGAGGAAAGTAGGTGGGAAAGTATGTCATCAGTTGAGGAACAGTTGTGACTATCACACCTTCACCTTCAAAAAAAATGGGGGGAAAAACACCCCACCCCCATGTGGAACTAATCTATAAGTCCAGTCTACCTCAGCTGAGAGTTTATTTGGACAGCCGAAATTCTGAGGATGGAGTTTACGTTTACGACGAGCCCCGAAAGCAATCACGTCATGAAAACAGTGATACGCATTTCTGAGGCAGATTTGTTTAAACTATAGGCATCTCTTTTGATTATGCCAGAAGACATGGAGGACTTTCGTTTGGTTCTGCTATGAAAGCTGACATATTGGGGCAGAGTGAGGGGGTCCATCTTCAGCTAGGGGAGAACTGGGAATCTCAGGATCGAAAGCTGAGAAACAGGCGGCTTCCTCCTGTGGAACGGCGGGGTCATGTAGGTTACACCAAAAAAAAAGTCGTCCTGATAAACCTGAATGAGCTTGGGATGGAAACACACATTCAAGTCAAGAGGGGAAATTTTCCGTAGGACGTTACTTTTGGCAGGACCCAACCCCTGACACTCAGAGCCATCACCTCACTGACATCACCAGCCACACAATCACTGGAGGAGTGCTGGCCGTGGCCTGGGAACCGTGCTCTCTGGAGCCATCTAGTGGCTAGGGTGGTGTACACTGCTCTAAAGAGTATGGCTGTAGGAGAAGCACCTTACTTTAAAGCCAGGGCAGAGATATTGCACACTGGAAAACAAGACTGATTATGCTGATTGTTAATGCCATGTCTGCTACTAGGGCTAGAATTTAGGGTGAGAGGAAATGGGTATTAAAACAGAGTGAAGAACCAAAAAAAAAGGTCAAAACCTTTTATAGTTGTTCACCTGTAATCCTGGAGAACACAGCCATGGGTTAGTGATTGCGTGTGGAGTGTATTGCTGAAATGAAAATTTAAAGGTGCATCCATGATGTGCGATTCAGAAAACCCAGCAGATAAATCCCCCAAAGTTAGATCCTGCCTAGATGTTTGGACAAGTGGTGCTGAAGAAAGACCCTCCTGGGGGGGGGCGGCAGGACATGCGAGGGTATGTTGCCAATATGCAAGTTGCTAATTAGAACAGGCATGTTGGAGCAAGGCTGAAGGCTTCATGTGAACCCTGAAGACATGGGGGGAGGGGCTCTCATTGTAAGGGGAAGGGGCATATAGAAATCCTGCATGTCACCTGCCAGGTAAGCTGCATATGAAACTAAAAATGAGCAACAAAGAGCCCAGAGTTCCTGTTGGCAGCCGAATAGGCAAAATAACTGAAACGGTTTTTCTGGGAGCACTGGTGAAGGTCTGCACTGCAAATGGAACTTCTCTCAAAAACATGTGAACTCTCCAAATAAAATCGATCGATTCTGCAGCTTTGGCACCCTTCGGGATTTTAATCCAACTCCTTTATGGGGGAAAAATGCTAAATGTAAGCCCATAATTTGAAAGAGCTGATCAAGAACAACTAATTTTCGACTTCAGGGGAAAAATGGGAAAGAGGAACAGAAACATAACCCCCATCCCTTGTGCCAACACCCCCGTGACTCTCCATCCATCTCCCACATTGACAGAATATTTCCTTCCAGCACTTGTGACGTCATGCCTGGTGTCAATCTCCTCAGGGTACCATTTTATTTGCAGTGTCTCCTGCCAGCAGGACCCTCACCTGTCCATCCGCCTGCCTGTTTATACTCCCCTCTTCCCCCCCTCTCCAGCTCTCAAGCCCTCCCTCACTCACCCCTTTGATTTGGACGTAATTACTGAGGTTTCGTCATTCATAAAGTAGCGAAAATGGAAACAGTCTGAGGGGCTTTGATTACAGCTTGAAATGAAAAGCACGGGCCAGTCAGCCACTGGAAGCGCCGCCGGCGGCCGCGGCAGTGATGGCGGTTCTCCTGTCACCATCTGGACGCGCAGTGCGTTTACACAGGTGCGTGTGCGTGATACACAGCGCACGTCACGCACCGGCATCAGTAGGAAGGACACGGGCAGCATTCTCCTTACAGGGAGATTAAGCGGTCGGCCTTTAGCTGGGCTTTCACGGGGGCATGGCGCTGGCTCCAGACCCGAAAGGCAGGGCCGTAAATCACCCACACGAGAAGACAGGGGGCGGCCTGCCTCGCTCTCCTCTTTTCCACCACCTTTATCTGCCAGCTCGGCTCCTTGCCTCCCCCTGTGTGTTCTCACACCCCGCCTGTGGCGTCCTGTGCTGCCCAGTCGCTAGGGGACTGGGACCTGGATCCTCTACCACGGTGGGGGACCCGCCCTGACAATCTACACCTTTGCTCCCTCCCAGCTGTCGACCAATCAGGAAAACCGAATACCTGAGCTGCGAGGGAGCAAAAATGTGCACTTCCCAGGGTTCTTCAAAGACTGGGCTGAGAAACACTGCCCTAACACAAAAACGAACATGACGTTGGGGTTGACTGTTGTTCGAGAAGGGAAGGGGGTGTTGGAACAGTGAGAGTGAAGCAGGTAAGTGATCAATGACCTAGAGTCATGCTTAAGGTTCAGAGGAACTGTCATCTTGGATGGGGGTAGACACGGCTCATAAAAGTTGACACGCGCTGCACGGTGACGCTTACATCCTGGGCCAGGGTCCCGGCGCTGGCCAGCACTGGGGTGGGACTCTGGTCTTCATAACGCTGCAGCTTCTCGTGGATCTGGAAGGAGGACATGAAACTCAGAGAGGCCCCAATGATTAATCAGAACACCCCCCCCCCCATCACATGATTATTACCCCCACAGAAATTTACAACCTTAACAGAGGGAACCATACAGAAATACCAACAAAAATAGTGGAGACCAGCTAGGCAGCATGGGATTAACCTTTATCTATACATAAAAAGACATGGTGCATCTCATTAATAAATCCCATTAATGAACCATTTCCGAGTCTGAAATTAACCCAATAAAACTCTGGGTCATAATTCTTGCTATTAATTGAAATGAAAATTGCCTTGCATAGAAGTTTCTAAAATCTCCGATTATGAAATATCATTTTTCAAAAGGGACTTGAATGATGATAATTAAGTTTCAGAAGTCCTGACAAACCTAATAGATCTATCAGATTAAACCCAGAAAGATGTTACACTGCATACAGAGATGGCCAAGAAAAGCATTTTAGAGAACAGACTTCAAAAAACAAATTCTCTGGAGGGGGTTTCATGTCCCAGTGGAGTGAGACCTACAAGTTTCAGTGGCCTCATGCACTGCGATGCCCCTTACACTGCAGCAAGGTCTAGAGTGAGCAACCCCCAGTGCTGAGGAGGAGTCAGGGTTTGGGGGTCAAGACAATGACTTGATACGGGAGGCCCGACTGGCTGGGACACTGGGTTGGGTGTGCAAAGGGTGGGATGGCACCCGCCACCAGGCCGCCAGACCCAGCTGAACGCAGACTCCGGGTCGCGTCTTCAGAGGCTGGGCCCAACTCCTCGTCTCCTGTGCTATGTAGCGGACGGTGCCAAGGGGACAGAGCCAAGCTGACAACGCCAGGGGGACAGCCGCACTCGTTCAAAAAAAAATTATAAAAAATGTGGAATTGATTCGGCCAAGAATATGGCTTGTCCTTTTGTGGACATGGCTCTCCAGGACATCTGCTTTGGTACTTGCAGAGAAGCTGCTTCATTACCGTGGAATTCTCTCTCCGTTTTTCTTTTTTCTTCGAAGCGAACGCAGAATTGCTTTTATTTACAACTGAAGACCACATCCAACGGGACGGTCCCATTCCATTAAAGGAATGCACCTATCTGCTGTGGCAGCCAGTTACGAGTTGCGCACCCCCCCACCCCCCCCCAGACAGCGAGAACTAAGGCGGCATGTGTGCTTGCACAATACAGATGTGATAGAAGAGGGGGGAATGGGGAACACTGAAATAACAGGAGTGGAATTGGGGGTGGGGGGGTTGGGGGGGGTGCTGTAAATTAGTTAAAACATCTCAAATTCTGCCCAAAAGAAATAAACCGATAAAATGAAGGTTGGGCAACCAAAGCACGCTTAATGGTCACCAACCACTCCCCACCCTCCCGGGAATCAGGTCCCTGTGTGAGAAAACAAGCACGTGTCATCAATCTCCCAGATGAAGACAGGGGACCTGAACAAACCCAGACGCTAAATTGAAGAAGCAGTCCAGTTCCGGTCGGGAGGAGGAAACTTTCCAGGATGCTAATGGTTTTTGGAATTCAGACTCTTTGGCGCTCACAGAGATCGCCCTGAGCTGCAGGGCAGGAATCACAGACAGAACAACGACCTCAGGTTCTTTGTTCTGGTCAAAAGTGACCCCTGAAATGGGGGTCTTCACCGTCTGCCGGCAGCAGACCTACACCCACTATAAGCCTGTCAGTGGCTGCCTTTTTGACCCTGATGCAATCAGTCTCCTGCAGCAGGTAACAGCAGGATGACTTGTTAGAAAACAGGGCCCTGAGACGTGGCACAGACTTGGTATGGCCACACTCCACCCCCATATATTAGAAGCTTCCAGACAATGTAAGAAGTGGGGCAACGATCTAAGCAGGCCACCAACCAGGGCAGGTGGTAGTAACCAGGATCCATACACAACCCAGCACCAAACAGGCAAGAAGAAAAAAAATAAGCTCAGCAGAAAGATACAGAAACTCATCCTCCTAATCTCTAATGCTCACTTGCCAAGGCACTGGTGCAGATCATCAGAATGTGTTTAATTTATTTACTTTTAAATAAAGGTCTTCAAACTGTCAAAGTAATGTACACCAGTGCCACTGAGAATTATACTGAAAGTACAAGTAATACTGTACGAGACAAGCAGTCAGGAACGATCTACTTCAGCGGGATAACACGAGCCAGTACATGTACTACTTTAATAACCCGCTTATACGTGTCAGCTACACGAAAAATAGATTGAGAATAAGGATAAAAAAGAAATAAATCTACTTTTAGCTACCAGTTAGCAAGGGGGGAGAAAGATATACCTGTCATGAAGGGGAATCTGACTTGTAAATAAATGCTAACATTCGATTTGAAACGATGGGAGTCTTTGCTTCAAGTGGGACAAACAAACGATAATAGGGGGCTGTTATTCATCAGGACGAATGCTTGAGCCATAGGCTGGTTGGGGGGGAGCTTAGATGGTGCCTGAGATGTGGGCCCCAGACAACACACGTCAGATGAATCAGACAGAGTAGACAGAGGTGGCTGGTTCTGTCTGGGTCTCCGACATGCTCTTTCTGGCCTGAACACCTCAAACCCCCCCCATCCCCCAGCTGGACCAGACAATCGCTTTGTAAACAGCACAGGTGGAGGTTGACAGCCTCCACTAGACCGGCCTTCTGTCAAACTCATTGGATTATCGTGCTGTTCCTTTCCCTGGAGTCACAGTCAGCACCAAATATGAGCCCCCACAGACTTAAAATAAAGTAAGAGCACCACCTAGCTTTCAAAGGGGAGAAGAGGAGAGGGAATCAAAGACAAATGATGTCGTCTCTACGGAGTCATGTCTACAACGAATCCTGCCTCCAAGCTGGCATGGCTGAATGGGTCCATTCCTCTCCTTTAAGGATGTATAGTATAATCCTCTCCTTTAAGACCGTATAATATACTACACCACAGTAGGCATGATGAATGAGCGGGCATTAGGCAGGACTGTCTGGACACGTTAATGAGCTGCGGTCAGCGTCCGACAGAACCCGGGTTGGCCCAGAGCCCCACATCATATGCCTGAAGGAGACAGCTACCCTCCCGGCCCCGACCGAACTATGACGTGCTTAGAAGTATTAGAAGAATTAAGTTACGAATGAGGATATTTAATGGCTATTTTGACTGCCGTGTAACTAAATAGTTCAGCAGTCACTAGAGAAACCGGAGTAGAGAAATGAGTAACTATGCTAACCAATCACAGGGGTTCAACTACACATGCAGAATATGCACAATCTTTCTAATTCATGTATTCCTGAATAGAGTATGTGTAACTATCCACAAGCCACAAGAAATAAAACTTGTATTTTATTAATTTGACAAAATTGCATTCTAGTGCGCGCACGAGAGAGAGAAAGAGAGAGAGAGAGAGAGAGAGAGAGAGAGAGAGAGAGAGATGGAGACAAACAAAGGAACAAAGACAGAGACGGTGAGAGAGAAACAAAAAGACACCGAGGGGGGGGAGTCTAGGCAGCTGACATGCTGAAGTTCCTCACCCTCCTCTCCAGCATTTCACTCCTCATCTGTTCACACCTTGTCCCAAGGCCCAGCTTAGCACACCAGACCAGGCCATGCCTGTGTCCCATCTGGACGACAGCTGGGATCCCCTCATCTGCACACTGGCAGCCCACACCCCCCATACCCCACCCCAAGAACTAACTCAGCACCTCTCAGAAAAAAAAAAACAGTGGCAGTTCTTCCCAATTGTCTGAAATTGTTATGTTTCAACTCCTGTTTACAGGGTTAAATAATCCACAGGACACATCCCCATATAGGTGCACCACAGTAACTCCACACCAGGCCCCAGCAGGAAGTCATATGGGACATGAAATTACTCAAGAAAATGGAGCAAAAATCATTTGGGGGTCCTTACGTCTTAACTTTGGGTGTCTGAGATGAACGCCTTTCCGAGCTCTTTACATGCTTATAGGGTCACATAAAAAGCTGAAGTCTGTGCAAACAAGTCAACAGAGAGGTTTTGCTTTGAAATGGGAGGACAGGATATCATCTTTTCTTGCCGCTTCACTTCCTGTCTGTGGAAAAAAAACACGATAGCACTGGATACGAGGCTTCAGCTAGACCTCTCGCTTCCGGAGCTTCCCCGAGTAAACAGGGGTTCACTTTTTATGTCCCGACTGAATGACAAAGCAGGGACGCCCCCAGGAACACTTAAAGCCACAGGTGTACGCCTCCCTTTCAGTGTCGGTTACCGACGGCTACACCAGATCTGAGCAGTGGGCATATGTTTCGCTCATTAGCACCAGACGGAAGAGCGCTAAAGCTATCACACGCGTCGATCCCCGCATCTTGGTGGGACTGCCACTTTTAATGCCTCCGATTTGGATGCCATGAACAAAGAGGTGCTTGTATGAAGTGCCCAAGATGGGAGGAATAGAAAGAGAGAGAGAGGGAGGGAGAGAAAGAGGACAGAATGGGTCACGTGAAGAAGCGCCGGGGTCCTGCCTGGACACATCTAGAATACCATAGCAGCCAGAACCTGGAACAAAGTGGAACGAGAAGCGTGGAGATGTTTACCTTGACCAGCGCCTGGAGACTCTTCTCCCCGAACATGTCCTGCAGGAAGGCACAGTCTGCTTGGCTGTCCACATGCGGCTCGAGCTGTGAGGGGAGGGTGGCCAGCAGCTCAAACAGACCTGGAGGGGTGGAAACACAGTTTGGTGGCTCTCCTGCCCTTTTCCAGACCCCCCTAACTTTCCCGTTACTACCCCGTTTCTCCTTGAAATGAGTAAGGTGACCAAAATGCAAGGGACGTTTGACAAGTAATACTGTCTAACTAATCAGGGAGTTGTACGCCGCTTGATCTGTAGCACGCTCCCGATTCGGGAAGCGATCAGACACACCCCCTTCACAGCCTGAACTTCCTGTGATTGTTCTGTACTTCCTGTTGTTCTAAGAACTCTCTGACAGCACAAACATGGAGTCCTAGACATGACCAGACAGTATGGCATTGGATGCGCTTAAAGAACACTAAATCCAAAGCCTCAGTCTTACGGATGTCAAATGCCACCACGTTTCCAAATCTTTGGGGTTTTGCTCAGATTTGAAAGCTTAGCCGGAATTTTTTCCTCCTTCGTTCTGCAATTTTAAACCGAAATCCCAAAGCAAGTCCCAGAATCCCTTCCGGCGCAGACGCTAAAAAAGCAATTAATACAAACATCTTCGGAGTCTATGGCTACCCTGAGGCTTCAGGGCAAAACACAAATCACGAGGTCCAGTGGGGCTTCCTCAGCCAAGTTTAAGAGGACCAGACTGCAGATGCCGTTTGGTAGATCAGGGATCAAGAGATGCGCATACTGCCACCCACTCATCAATCCTATACTATCCTACACCCAGCAATGTATATTCTGCAGCTATGATTTTTTTTCCCACGCTGCACCGTTCCATGCCAGGCCAAGTCAATGTCGTTCCATTTCTAGTCAGGCCAGGCTAAACTGTACTAGACCAGGCTGAGGTAGCACAATGCAAACTAAGGGGGACCCATACTATACAACAAGACTGTCACAGACTTGTGTCTTCACCCCGGATGGGCCTCGCCCCTCCTCCCCCCCGTTACAGGCCGCGCTGCAAGGGCATCTGCTCCCCTCGTCAGTTTACAAGCAGGGAAATCTAAATAACATGTCATATTATAAAAGATTTAAGGGACACAGGATGATGTGGAGGTGGGGAGGGACGTGGAAAAGTCATCAGGGCCACGGGCCCTCGTAAGCGGCCGGAGCACGGCAGGGTCACCTGCATGTCTTGTGTGTCATGCCCCCCTCCCCTTGGAAAATGTAAAGATTTTCATTTCCTTCTGCTGCTCCTTTGCCTTTTATATTTTATATATACATATATAAAATTCAAATAAATGGGGAAGAAATCAATCAGGGTGTACCCCCCCCCTCCCCGACTGGTCTGCCACGTTCCACCAGCCTGTCCTGGAACACGTGAAGCCGCCAGCGCTGCTTGCCAGCCGTCTCTCCGCAGACGGAGCCCTGCGGTCAGATGGGATTTCGGGGGCCACCCTCCTCGCTTCGACCCCCAGGCCAGATGAGGTTTGAACCCAGTCCTGTTTCCCTGCAAAAAGCCCCCAAATTTATCCCCTCAGAACTGTGGCACTTGGTGGCCAAAAAATTGCTTGGCAAAAGCAAATAAGGAACGCCCCACCCCCCCCGCCCTCCCCCAGCAGATCCTCCAAAATGGATGTTCTATGTTCATTGCCTGCTCACCAACTTACAGAGAAAAGTATCTGTCCACCAAGAACCACAAAGGTTTGGGCCTTTGGGGGTGAAGGCCAAAAAAAAGCTCAAAGAGGTTCACGCCATTTGGGTCGTTGGGTGAGGGAGGTTCTCACAAGCAGCAGTAACAAGCAAGGCTTGGAGTGAGCCATTGGTCTAGGATGTCCAGAAGTCCAGTTCATTTGTCTGATCGCACATCGTTACTCGGCCCGATTGGGACCCCAGTTTGAGGACAGATAGTCCAGCGGATTGCGTGGCGAAAGCAGGATAACGAGGTTTTGGACATGACACGCGAGTCTCTGCAGCTGGCAAGGAGAAAAACGTAACGCGACTTTCAAAAATTAATTTTGCGACATTGCAAGGGCTTGCATTACTGCAGTTTGATGAGAGTAATACCCCCAAACGTGTCCGGTTGCGTTCATAGAAAATTTCAGTCTTCTTTTACTTTCCAAAGCCGACAGAACAAAATAATCTGACCAGTGGAGCAACCAGCGGGACTTGGAGCCAGGAACTCGTATCATATCCCCCTAACACCCTTGCTCCATGACGTTTAAATCTGATTGATTATGTGTGAGGAGAGGAACCTCTGGACCATGCAACTTAGAGTGCAAACTACATTTCATTTACAATAACAAACATCTGCCAATACTACCCCCTCCACTCAAGACGCATGCAATTTGTGATCTTAATAGCAAAATAAAATCCACTTCTCTCAGACAACACCATCAGTGGGTGGGTTGATGGGGGGGAACCCTTTGGATGGGATTCACCCCTCCCCCCCAGGGTGCTGAAGGAGAGACACAATTTGACTGTATATCTATCAAGCCGTTATTAAGAGCAGAATGCAGGGCTGTCATCCAGGATGAGAAACACCCCTCCTCCTACCCCCTGCCTGGACAATATTTCAAAGGTTGTTCAGTGGACAAGATTCAGGCACAAGGTGAGCCCTGAGAATAGATAATTAACCAAATAAAAATGTAAGAATGGAGCCTGGGGTTGCTCTCCATGTCAGGGAGCCCACTTTCTGTATGGTTTAACTTATACTCTGAAATCAGCCGGGAGACAAAAAAAAGTCAACTAGATAAACGAGGAGATAAATGATTTATTCATGGGGAAATAAAATTTAAGAAATAAATTCTCAGCCTGATGTCTTGGACGCTGGGACTTCAGTGTGCGAGGTGGAAAAGAGGTTAATCCCCAGAGCCAAACACACAACCCCAAGGATTTATCTTCCACCTTCGCCTGGCCGTCTGCCTTCAGCCACGCTCCTGGAACATTAAGCAGCGAGGTCCCGCAAAAGCTACATTCCGGGCCATTCCATCTTCTAGGAGCACTTTCCCCAACATGAGAAAGGGACGGCTGAGACAAAGTCCTTCTCTACTACAGTGCTTGTACTATCTGGGATGACACAAATTTCTTCTTAGGAATGTATGATTTCCTTACTGTGAAATCAAATTAATATTTTTTCTGAGGTTTTAAATATTAGGCCACAAAAAGGTCCCAACCGAAGATTCCGACATACACACACAAAAAAGGATCCAACCCAAGATTCCGACACACATACAAAGGTTTCACCCCAAGATTTAGACATACACACAAAGGTTCCAGCCCAACATTCCGATATATGCACAAAAAAGTTCCAACCTGAGATTCCGAGATACACAAAGGTTCCGAGCCAACACTCCAACATATACGTATACACAAAACTGCAAAAAGGTTCCAACCTGAGATTCTGACATACACACACAAAAAGGTTCCAACTTGAGTTTCCGACATACACAAAGATTCCAAATTGAGATTCCAACATACACAAAGGTTCCAACCCAACATTCCAACATACACACAAAAAGGTTCCAATCCGAGATTCCAACAAACACAAAGGTTCCAACCCAACATTCCAACATATATACAAAAAGGTTCCAACCCGAGATTTCCCCACACACAAACACACACACACACACACACACACACACACAAAAAGGTTCCAACCAAAGATTCAGACATACACACAAGGATCCAACGCAAGATTGACATACTCAAAGGTTTTGACCCAACATTCCAACATACATACAAAGGTTCCAACCCAACATTCAGACTTCCTTGAAAGTACTGATCCGACAGTCCTACATACACGTGAAAGTTCAAATACATGCATAAAGGTTCTGACCCAACATTCTGACACAAAGATTCTGACCCAACGTCCTAATATGCTTGAAGATTCTGACCCAACATTCTAGCACACATGAAGATTCTGACCAACATTCCAATATACACCTCGCTCCTGCTTGCTTGCCATCTTGCTCATACCTCTGGTTATAATGTTATTGCTGAAGAATGTCTTCTCCCCAATCCCACCCCAGAACAGTGCAGTGGTCAATTTAAACATTGGAATTTAAAATAAAAGTTTAAATCAGCAACAAAAATGATGTGAAACAAATCTGCGTATCAGCAGTGTCCAGAAATCCAGATTTTACCAAAAAAACAGGGAAAACTAGCAGTTGAATATATCCCGAGGTCAATGAAGGCACAAGTACGGCAACTGGTCTTTGACTGTCGGGGGTGATTACCAACTCAGAAGCAGCTGGGCCACAGTGCAGAGTTTTTGGCTTTTGGAATATTGAGAATTCACATTGAGAACCCTTGATGGTTGGGGGCTCTGGTCCAGGGCCCCTGAAGTCGGCCACAGGGATTCAAAGTCTCTCTGATGATGACGGGCAGGTCAAGCCTTTCAAAAGATATTTATTCTTCATTGTGCAGCCAGCAGTGAGCACATCCAGGCAGGAACGCGCCCGCGCAACTTCAAAGTGGTCCTGGCACAGCCGCTGAGACGGCGGGGCCCTCGACCGGAGCCCAGCCGCGCGCACGCCTGCAGCGTACCTGCTCACGTTTCGTCCCGACGGTTAAGGTTTATATTCCCATGCCCAGCTTGGCGCAAATACGGCAAAGGGCTCAGGTCACAGAGCATTCCGTAAGCAAGGACCTGTCAGTGGGCGATTTTACTGTGGAAGAAACCTGGGAGGGGTATCAGTGGTGGGGGATGTTTAAGGAGAAATACACAGGGAGGTGAGTCTGTGTCAGGGGGTGCAGGCAGCTAAGGTTACGAGTGAAAGCCAGGTCATATAGGAGGATCCAGGCCCAAATTGGAGGGGACTTGGATAGAAACAGCAAGAAAGGACCAAGATGGTGGCCTGGAGCTCCAGAACACCCCTGCCATGGTTAACAGACAGCAGCACACTGTATCACAGCTGTCTCCTTCTCCTAACAGGGACACAGACTGAGGCATACCATCCACTCTCATTTTCGGAATGCCGTGCCACAAAATCGGGGCCATGGAAAGAGCCGACTCTTACATGTTTCTAATTGTACAGGATTATCTGATATTTTAGTGCCTCATCCTGGAAATGACAGGCGTGGGCTCCAGACCAGCACTCCGAAGTCGCCTTCCTGCGAGGAGGCTTCGCCGTCGGGAAAGGCGGCCCACTTAGGACGGGGGCGTACTTCGGATTAGCGCACAGGAGGATATCATTATCCCTTCAGAAATATATAAATAAATCACATTCCTTCGCTCTCTTTTTTTCCCCCCTTCCTGGTTTGCAGAAACCAAGTGGAAATTTTCGTTCTGATGTAACTGGAAAAAGGGACATTTTCCAGTGGCAACGTATCCTGCCACTACAGTTACTGTGTTCCTGCAAGCCGTGCGGCCGGATGCTGGGAGGGGAAAAAGCGGCTGGAAATCGGCAGAGCGCTCCCGTCGTGCGAGCGCCGTGGCTCCCAAATGCCTAGCATTCCTTGACATGGAGACGGAAAAACTTACCGGCACCGGGGAAATTTAACACCCTCCATTCTTGTCATTTTGCTCATAGCTGCACGAGTGCCTGCGAAAGCCATGGGACTGACTGAGCGATAAGCAAGATGGGCCACGTTTCATCATCGCCCCCGGAAACACAGCACTGTCTGGACACACGTGCACGCGTGCACACGTGTACTCACACACACACACTCACACTCTCTGAGTGAGTCTGCTAAAAAGGTCCCCCCCCCCCCCCCTAATATTTCCTCCTGGACCCTTCCAGTGCCCCCTCCAGCCCCCACAAATGACAGACAACATTTCATCTAATCTTTTACAATCCCGCTGTAACATTAAAACTACAAAGTCCTGCATGCACCATGCCGCCTTCTCCACGACAACGTACAAGACTTTTATAATGGGGATGCTGAACCCCATCTGTGTCAATCACTCCCCCCGTCAACCCAACCAAGGGGGCTTTGCCCTTGTCCAAAACCTTAATGCTTAAGCCTAACCCAAACGCAGTTTCCTGTTTGCTGGATGATAAATATACCACCTGTTTCTCCCCAACAGGGGGCACTTGGTGTGTGCCGTGTGACTTCTTAACAAGAGGGGGACACATATGCAGGTAATGGGGGGGGGCATGTATGCCTAGAAGATGATGTGTGCGGAGACTCCTTTGACCCAAAGCTGCAGCACTGTGACCTTCATGGGAAAAACAAGAATCTAAGACCTCTAGGATCGTTCGACTGGACATCAAAAACCATAAGGCGAGGCCCCGGATCTGGGGGTCCCCTCACTCCCATCATGCCCCAAAGTGCAATCACACTGTTACATCCGATTCACCCCCCCCCCTCAATTACTCAGGACCACTTGGAAGAAGCAACACATCTTCCAGATCACACCAGGGACGCTTAAGAGATCGTTGTACACACATAAAAGCTGGACATGTCAAGTCATTTAAGCTTTCAAACTTAAAACTCCAGTGAGGAAAAGGATCTTCCTGGAAGAGAGTTCCACCAGCTTTAGTGCTTTGCTTCTCTCACATCAATCCTCCGGCCACCTCACGCCACCCCCCCAAAAAAAAACATCACTCCTCCAGAGACACGCAATATAAAGAATATCAGGGATTGACCGGATTGACTTGTTTCACTCTGGGATAAACTTTCACCCTCATTCAGTGCATTTATGGGGGTGTGGTAAGGAGAAGTTTATTAAATTTTTAAGAAATTTTAAGAAATTTTTATCCTGTCACCATGCAGACATGCCCTGTTCAAACATCTTCTATAAGAAATGATCAAGGACAGATGGAAAAATGGTCGTTGTATAGGAGTGGATTTCAGGGCTGGGCCCGGCAGGGAGTCAACGTGTTTTTATTTGGAACGTTCTAGAACGCCAGCAATCGCCACACATAACTATAATGGCAAGTGATGGTCTGGCTTTCCACTTTGTCCACATGAATTTCCACCACGAACGCGTACTCATTGTCAAAGTCAGCCCCAAATACCAACACACTCTTTATCCATCACTTTTTCCCCTGTGCTCCCCCACCCCCCCAATCCCAATGCAACAACCC
>JAABNY020000001.1:19422198-19466452 GCA_015164015.2 Brevimyrus niger
GCCAAATAAATATTTTGAAATTGTATTTTTGTTATTTGATTTATTTCTCTGAAAAGCAACACAAAATAGTAAAAAGCTATTTGAAAAAATTGGCAAAATAAATGGAAAAAAATGCGAAACACCGCGTTCGGTATTCGGCCTTCGGCCAAGAATTTCATTTCGGTGCATCCCTACAAATTAATGAAGTTGTCTGCCTGTTGTCTTAGAATTTTCCTCGAGAAAATGTTTAGGCTAGAATCTGGGCTTATTCTATGCTGACTGATAGTGCCAGGGTGTGTGTGTTCGCGGGGCTTGCCAAAATCAGTATTGTTATCAAACAAACAATAAATAAGTAAAAACTATATTTACAAAAAACAAAGTCAGACTGCAGAAAGTACCACCACAGCACCAATGGCTTTTAACCTTGTTTATCCACAATATCTCCTCTTTTAAAAGATGTCGTGCCTGCTGAGCTGCCCCTTTCTTCATCACCGCTTCAACCAAAATAGTCACATGCGGCATTCACCACTAAATAAAATAAATACGCATAAGGATACACCAAACTTACACAGAGTACTCACAAAATGCCTCTCATTAATACTTTAGATGCACTACTAATCTGCTTATCCAACTGTGGGCGTAATAAGAGCTCCGAAAAGCCAGAATCTGTTATCAAAAGCCCTGCAGTGACATACAGTTTATTGACTTCACTTAATGGACATTTAAGCAGGGGTTTGGTGTGAACGGTTGCAATGGGTGCAGCAGTAGCCCAGATTGTATTGTTTGGCAGCAATCCTGCGTGCCAGTATATGTCAATGAGCCGTCCAATGTCCTTCCAGTGGGTGGCGGCGTGGACTTTCACAGATCAGTGAGTAATCGATATCAAAACGTCATAAAAATATCTAAATATAATGGCATGCTGTAGTACCATAATGCCGTCCAAGCACAGACAAATCACTTCAAAACTGTTCATACAAACATTTACCTATACCAATACACTGCTTGCATTTGTGTTGGATGCAATACACTTGCCCTTTCCTGGGGTGGTGGAATATCACTCTTGTATGCATGCACTGAATGCGACCATCTGTGTCCATCACCGAATGTAGCATGAACGCAAGCTGTTGCATGTATGACTGCAGAAAAGTGTAGCAGTAGCCCTAAGCATAGCACTAATCTGAAGCGAGTTTAACCTTAATCCTAGCTCTAAAACTAAAAGCATACCTATGCATACCTATAACCCTAGATCTAAACCATAAGTCAGCCCTAACCCTGGTGAGTAAAATTAGGTGACTAGGTAGTGGATGGAGGTGACAGCAAAAACAATGGCGCACTGGGCTGCCATTCATTAGTGGGACGACATTAGATCTATGTTTTTCTGTGAAAAATGATCGATTGATTGGTGGGCCAGATTTTCACTTTGTGGGCCGGATAGAACAGTCAGGCCAGTGGTTTGAGACCCCTAACAGAGCATCTGTGATTCGGAGTTAAACAAGGGAGAGGAAGCAGAAGCCATCTGGTGCTTAACAGCATCACACCACTAGGTGGCAGCAACTCACCGTGAACGCTTCAACATTCGGCACAGAAGAGGCACGAGAGGAGACGAGCTGTTCTTGAAGTAAGAGCCAGGAGCTTGTTGAGCTGGATGTGAGTGTACCCTCAGCCCAACTTGCCCCCATTCACAGCGTAATCACAGAATCTTTGGCCCGTTTCCAGGGTGACAGCACAGGTGCGACACAGTAATTCCTCACCGAAGGCGGCTGGAGCACCAGACCCGCACGGCAGGACCTGTCACACCAACAAGGCGAATCAGTGACTTCCCCCGGGAGCAGGCCCCGCCCCCTCTCCAATTTTTTGTTATTCAAAGCAATATGGGATTCAGGGCAAATGAAGGGACCCACCACTATTGCTGGGTCTTTGTGGGTGGGGAGGGCGACACAGCCATATTCCATAGCTCACCACGACAATGGAAATGCTGTTTAATAAAACTGCAAGGACACACCTTGTCCTGGGGAGGAGGAACCGATGAAGAATCATTCAGCGTTATAAGGACAGCTTGTTCGGCAGAAAGTGCCCCGGACCCGCCCGTGAAAACGTCCTGCCACACAGCCGCTGGGGGTCACATTCATTTGGAAAGGATTTGATGCTAACCTGCCCTGGGGGAGATTAATTTTAGCCCTGCACCCTCCCCCGCCCCGCAACCAGTGTTCACCTTCAGCTCTCTACCAGCCCTAATGGGGGAAGTGGAACGATCTGTCTGTGTTTTGTCCGATTCACAAACCCCCAGCCCTCACCCACCCACCCACCCTCAAAGCAGATACCGCCGTTGGCCACTGATGACGAACACACCTTGTTGCCGGGTAACATGAAAACCCCACCCTCTATTTCCGCAAAAAAAAAAAAAAAAGAAAACAATAGTTCCATCCTATTACACAGCAGTGCTGTTTTAGATAGGGCCAAATGAAGTGCCCCTATAACCACCCCCTCCCCCATCCCCGCAGCCAATTTCCACTACGCTGCCTAACTGGGTTGTATCAAAACCTTCTGAGTGGGACACAGTCAGGATTGGCTCGGTCTAAAACTACAGCAGGGAAAAGCTGCAGAACCAGATACATTCGTGAAATTCCAGTTTTGAGGAGAGCTTTGGTTTATGCTGAACCGGCCAAGAGTCTGGGCCAGAGATGTCGCACACCTACCAAGGACAGCTCTTACACACACAGCGAAGTGCCAACTGGGTGACTGATCCCCAGCGCCAAAATCCATGTCGCCACTGGTCTTCCTGAAGAAAGGGGGGTGGCGGTGAAGGCGATGGGGATTAGCAGGTTGGCAGATGAGGGACCTGCTCCGGTCTGCACAGTCAGCAAACTCAGGTTAAACACACACAGCTGCATGGGACACAGCAAGCCCCCCCTTCCACAGCCAGACTGGATCATTTTTCAACGGGCAGATGAGGCTGCCAACTTCTTAGCCAACATAGCGACGCTCAACACATAGCAAACTCAGTGCCCTTATGTCTTTAATCCCAGATCGCCCCACTACCTACACCCAGTGGTAGATTTAGAATACGGTGATCAGTGGTTATTGTTGACACTCCACAGCACACAGTGCACAACAACGAAATGTGTCCTCTGCTTTTAACCCATATGTGACATCATGACATAGCATAGCACATGACAATGCTCAGGGTCCCTCAGTGGTGCCTTGCTGGTCGGGGATTCAAACCAGCAATCTTTCAATTACAAGTGTGCTTCCCAACTCACCACAAAAATAGGTGACTTTCTAGGGTGCCAGTGATGAAGGTCGTCTGGGATTCAACTGACACTGCCTGCACAAACGTTAATCTGGGAGACTCAGCTCGGGTCTGGCATCTCCAGAGGCACCACAACCAAGCTGTTAGGTCATGTTAAATAAATAAATAAATCAAAGACTGATACTGAAATATAGCTGGACATCTCCGACATCACAAAGCCAATTCAATCTCTGGGACACAAAATTAGTTATCGTTAGATTTTAACTAGACTGTGCACTGCATACATTTTTGCAGCTTCTCCACAAATCATAAAAAAAAAAATTGTGGAGTCACTTCATAGTGAACAAAAATCACTGTCCTGATCTTAGCTTTTACAGCAGGTAGCTTAGGCTAAGCTCTAGCTGGTAGTTAGCCTGCATCAGGCAAGTTTTCCCCTGTAGACTCTCAAGACGACTTTTGGAAGATGTAGTTATCCAGAACTTCCAACATAACACACAGGTATATACTGAAAATCAAGGAGAAGAATTGTCAAGAGACAATCAAGATAAAGTTCAGACCATTTTGTAAAGATCTGAGAAACATCAGGAACTAAAGAACCAATCCAGTCATTCTTAATTTCAACACAAGGATGGTGCCACACCACCCCCAAGCACTGCCATAAAGGAGGAAGAGACAAACAGGCAGAAACCTTCTCTTCCCCCACTGTGAGTAAGTGCTGTGTACAGTTTGGGAATTGACCTGCACAGGCCTGCAGAGAGGATCCATGTAGTGGTGAGGAACAAAGGTTCCTTCAATTAACTCCAAGTTAAAAAAAGAAACTAAATTGCCGCTCAAACAAGTTAGCATGAATAGGAATTGGCGCCCAAAACAGAACCTCCTCATTACTTTGCAACATGTTTCGCAAGCAAACTGTAGTGGGGGCTGACAAAAGGCCTTGAGTTTTGAAGTACAACCGCAAAAGTTGTGTGATGGCCAAATAAGTTCCGTCCCCAGACTCATTTAAATTTCTTTTGGTAGGGGTAGCAACTTCTGGTACAAGCCCCTTTTCTTGTCCTTGGAAGGAGGGGAAAAAAGATCACTGTAAATTCCCTGCGATCTTACATCCATAAAGAAGCCCATTGTTCTCCCTGGATACCGACAAAAAGGCAAAGTTATTTATTGTCGGCCTTCATCAACAGCACCAATCAGGAGACGGCAAACACACGGAGCACAGAAAGAGAACTTCTCACTGTGTGCAAAACTCTCATCGTAAAGCTTCCCCCAAGGATGCCCCGATGTTAATACCCACCAGCAGTTCCTCACTAAGTCGGCAGTTCCTCTATTTTGATATTTATTTATTTTAAGGCTTCAAGCAATAAGTAAAAAGAGAAATGATGACAAATGCTAGAAATGCAACAGTGAGGTGGGCACATATAGGCATGTGACCTGGGAATGTTCACTAGTCTACCCTTTATGGACTAAAAAAGAAATGTTATACTAATGAGGAAATGGGCCTTGCGTAGCACTGCACCATGCCTATGACCACAACTTTGTCTCTGGGAGACAGGACAAGAGCACCACATTTGAGCATTTGATCAAAAACCAGTTCACCATAATGACCATGGGAATCGTCACAGCAGTGAGACTGATCTCCAACAACTGGAAATCTTCTAAAACTCCTGACATGAAAGACTGAATGGATGCAATGATTAGAATAGCATCTTATAGAAAAATGTTGGGTGAGACTAATGATATGGAAGACATGACCGGGTTATGGAGCGATGTTATATGGGTAATTACAACTTAAGCCTTCCATATGGTGACTGATTTTTTTTACAATTTTATATTTAGTTTATATTTATTCTACATTTTTTTGAGCAATGTGCTGGTGGGAATTGTTTTGTTTTATGTGAAATGGCGGTTTGCCTTGCTGCACATGTGAAGTTTTATAATGATTAAAAACTAGAATTCCAATTAAAAAAATAAAAAATAAAAAAACCTTGACAGACACCATTATGGGCATCTCGTCCAGATCGATTTTTTTGCCACACTGCTGAAAGTCTTCGATGGAGCCTGCAGCATCACTGTCGGTCTGTTCTGTTCAACACACATCCAAGTTTGTAACTGCACTGCTAGAGGTTACAGATTCATGTTCAGAAATCAGAATTAAGACTCATAGATGCTTCATTGTCTAAGGGGGTGGGGGATATGTGTGGAAATAATGTGACCGAATAGACATTAAGTCACCCCAGAATAACCATCTCCAACAAATATTCCAGTGTAACCTTGTCAAAGCACCAGATCATGCAAACATTCATTCATAAACTCCCAGGGAAATGCACAGATACTGCAGCCAATACACCATCGCTATACATTGGTGCTTCCTTCTCCATTCCAACCAAAAGCACAGTGCTGCTCTGGTTACCTCAGACCTTTAACTGGGCGCAACGCTACCCCACAGTGTCAGCTCCCACTGGAACGACACAGGATAGGATCCTTTATGGGAAAGCTCTGAAAGCAATTGGCAGAGCAAGGTAATCATGAATATATAATGAGAGCAGGTAGACAAAAGACGGCTTGTGAACAAACAGCCCGTAATGCTATAGCCAGGAAGGACTGGGCGTGGCACCAAGGGTCAACTTGAAAATATAACTCGTGCCCCACTAATTGTAAAACTTGAAAAGGGGTGTGTAAGCTGCCTTAGGACATGAAGAGCTCAGGATCCTGACAGAAGCTGGAGATATTAACAAGCTGAAGATATCACAGGGTACAGCTCTACAGGTAGCAGACATACAGAGATTGCAGCAGTATCATGGCAACCTTGTGTGATCTACAACATTCTTAGTGTCCCCAAGACACAAGAACTAGGGCCTAGACAAGACCTCCAAACAAAGCAAGGCCCCACTGCTGGTCAAAAAGAAACGCATCGAACCAAATAATTGTGCCGCAGCCCCCTCCGCTCCCCCGTTGGCCCTCGAGGAATGGCTTACCGAAGCCTTAGCCAGACCGCCGTGCCAGATTCTCCCAGGAACTTCCAGCTAAATGAGTTTCTCCCGGCTGTCGCCCAGAGGCTGACAGACATGCACCAGTGGTAGCAGCTGAATAATAATGAGCCCCCACCCCCCACCTACCTCTACACTCATTCCCAGACACTAACAGTGGCTCCCAGCCAGGCCGGACAGTCCACCACCCTTGCAGCCAAGCCTCTGATGTGGGAAACAAACACCTACGTGCTTCGGCATGCACTGGATACTGAGCAACCACACCCCATTTGCCCAAAGGTCACTTATCTGCATCGTAATCAAGTGAGTCGCCCTCCGCACCAGCAAAATTCCCATCATCCACATTCTTTGCGCACTTTGGAAAAATCAACCAGAAAATCCCAGACATTGAGTTTTACACAGATCCTGTGGACGTGCTTCACAGGATCAGAAAAGAGCTCTTTTGCAAGAATTATGAGAAACCACAAGATGACATCCATAATTAAAAAAAATCATCCATTACCTTTACTCTGTGGATTTTTGCATGCATTAATGGGATTTAGGACAAAATTTCTCCAAAACCACACAAGCGTCCAAGAAGTTCTAGGTAAATAAACTGTCTGTCAACAGCTGGGTGTTTCTAACTTGCAACATAATTTTTCTAGCCCTTATAGGCAATTCTGTAAGCTCCTTAAGAAATCCTTCGAGAGATACCAGAGATATGCTACTATGTTACAAATTGCACAAAAGCAGATTCCCAGTCTGTAATGCAGGGACAATCCTGAGAGACCCCACATCCTTGAGTATGTCTCAGAGAACGTCGTTCGCATGAGGGAAACGGAGGAACGTCATTCAGCTGAGAAACAACTCAATAACAAAGCCCAGGTTAAGACGGACAAACTGGAAGCGCCGTGTTCTCCTGTCAGGATCGCATTCCTCTTCGGTCATGTGTTCAGAATTCTGGTTTGCTGAAACGCACAATTAATGAGTTTCTGTGCGGCACTGTTGCAGTAAGAAGTGCTGGAATGTGGACCCTGAACACAAGACCCATGAAGGTATGCATTACGAGGAACGCTGGCACCGTGGCCAGTGTAAACATCATCCTCGTGCCCTGTCCAGCTTAGGATAAGCTCCAGGCCATCCTGTGACCCTGGCCAGTTCGGAGACTGATGGATCACAAGAGGCATTACTGACCTGACACGCAACAAAAAACCCAACAAATAATTAGCCAACTAAAGTCAGCATGGATTTGCCAAGAAACTGTGGGGAGATGGGCGGGGGGTTTAATCCACCCTTAGGGCTTGAGCCTGAATCTCAGCCAGAATGGAACATGCACTCTGGAAAAATACACAAGAAAAATAGCAGGCGGGGATCAGTTTCTAAAATTAAAAGCAGGTTGATGTTACTCCTTGCAGGGTCTGCAAGCTTGGTTGGGGATGAGCATTTAGGAATCAAGCAAAAAATTATTCTTATGGGGTGGGGGATGAAATCCTGACACAGGAAGGACTGCAATTTCCACCCTGCGTGTCTCAGGGACCAATTAATAGAGGTGATGCAAGGGTGACCCTAACTCACTGCCATCATGACACACGTCCATGTCCCTGGCTCTTGGTTTCTTCTCTTGAGTTTCCATGATGCCAGTAATAATGCAAGTATGAAAGGTGTCATTTAACAACCAAGTCGGAAGTCCGAAGGCATGCAGATTGCATGAATTAAACTTACGGAACATCCAACAAAGGTCATAAGGTTTAATTCATTTGGCTAAACCTTTTCATTTTGGCAAAAGGCTTCCACTAAGAGCCCCTGGGCAAATAGTTTTGGTTACCTCAAGGACACAATCTTTGCAGGGGTAACCTGGCCCAGAAAAGCTGCTATTTCACTGCTGGGGGTGTGGGGGGATGGGGTGGCCATCATGGAAGCCATGGTGTCCTTCGTTATGGAGGTGACAGCCCAAAGACCTCAGAACAGGAAAGGCAGCAGGTTCGGGAGAGTTAATGCACAGTTTCTTTTTCATTAATTCTGGAGGGAAACAATGTTCCAGAACTGTGGCATTCAAGGAATGTGTACAAGATCAAACAGGGGGGAAAAAGATCGAAATAAGCTTGATAACTTGTGCTTTAGAAATCATTTTACCTGACTGGCGGTTGACAAACATGAGTACAAGCAGTGGTGGGGAAGGGGGGAGGTGAAGGGGGAGGGGGAATTCAAGTCTGTCTTTCCAAGTTAACATTTTAACAAGCTAACAAACTTTTCACCTCAGCATGCCCCGATTTCATGGTTCCACCCTTCTGTTAGGAGGGGCCGTACAAAGACTGAATTAATGTCATATTTCGGCGAAGGGAGAGGAGAAAATGAGGCCGCCTCCTTTGAAGGCTGAATGGGTGGGGGCCACCAGGGAGCGACGGGGCAGCCTCTCATCTATCTGACTTGTCATCTATTCTGAGAGTCTACTTCGGTCAGGGCAGAGCGACCCTTAATCAAAACTTCACAGTAACGAACTGGCGTTGAGTGCTTCTGTAGAGCGTCGATGAGCGCAAAGCCCAGCTACTCTGACAGCCCTCCTTTAGAGTGGCGACAATACAGTCAGGTGACAAGAAAGGCAGGAATGTTTAAACACAAGCAGCAAGACAGTCACCGCAGCCTCCCCACCTCGTCCATTAAACAAACATATCTGGTTACCACGTTTCTAGCTATCCAGTTTAACCGGCCAAGAAATTCAAGCTAACTACCGGAATCTATACTTAACTGGTACTGTCCCGCCCAGGACTGCACACAGGCTCCCCTGAGATGAAGATCACCAGCCAGCACCTGCTGACTGGGCTTGGATGAACTCAGATGCCAGCCAAACTAGCCCAGAGCAGCTGTTTCGCTGAAGCTCAAGAGGAGAAGTCAGACCGCCTCCAGTCAGAATAGAATCTGAGACCAAAAAGCTTGGAGAGTCATAAAAAGTGCATGAAATAAACCAGCATCACAGGGTGTTCTTCCAATTTAATGTCACATCGTAATATGCAGTCGTTTCATTTTTCTAAGCAATACACTAGCCATTACTTGCTTCTCAGTGCATCACAGTTGGAATTTTGTATAACACCCACAAATACCATGCCAGCTAAATCACTCACCATCTTAGTGCGAATTTAAGGGACACAAAGGATTTGTAATCTCTTTAAAAAAATCACACACACGTTAATTTTGATGTAATGATCATAATAAAGGAACATCTTTTCAAGAAGCTGAACGCATCAATTAATAAGACAGGAATCGGGGCACCCGTTTTAAGAACTCCGAAATGAATACCAAAAGGAAATTCGCATGCCATAAATTTTACACTAGCAAGGTAAGGTCAGAGTGTTACAAGACAAGTGGGTGGAAGTTAAGGTCAGGAACGGAGGAGGAGAAAGGCAGGCAGACAGACTGACTGACAGGCGGGAGGAGGCGCTACGCATCAGGCAGCGGTAACCAAAACAGCAGCTGGTGCAGCACAGAGCAGCCCGAGGAAACATGGAGCTGCCAGATCTGTCAACTTCCTGTCAAGTCACTGGAATCAACGGGCAGCCCGCTGAGGCGGCCACATCTCGCTGGGAGGCCAAGCTCTGGGAGAAGATGCATGTTCTGCTCTCTGGGAGGTCATCACTGAATAAATGGGGAGTTCTCAGCGTGAAGGGGCTCTCGAAACACTGCCCCACTTTAAGCACCGACTCCAACAGGTTCCCTGGGCATCCACCTGTCGAAAGCGGGGTGCCTCAGAAGCTGAACCCCCCTCCATGTCTCCTGGCCGCCAACCAGCTGCCGCAAAAGGGGGGAAAGCGAGGGGTTTAATTGAACACGGCCTGCCAAATCCTCAACAAGGGCTCCGTCCAACTGCTCCGCCCACAAGCAGCATGAGAGTAGTCAAGTGGATGTGTTCATTTTGGTAACGGGAGCACAGAAGCGCACGGACGGCACTATGTTTAGAATGAAGCATGCGGCCAAAAACCTGCAAGCGGGAACAGAGAAGCGGCGGCCCACAGCCTTGCGTCTAATTAAAGGAAATAAATGGCACGTCTCCTAATTACCAGGCCGAGTCTCCAAAGCTAAGTGCCAAGACTTCAAGAAGGAGCCCGTAGACAAAAACAAAGTCATGGTCCAGATATTGGGCAGCGCAGCTCAGAGGGTGGCAGTGAAAGTCATGAAAACAAAGCCTTCTTTTGAGAAGCTCACACCTAAAGATCACACTAAACCTGAAACCTTGGAGATATTCTGCTTGAATGCCAGAGTAACACAGATGTCCGTCACCAGGAAATGGCCCATGACAATGGACACACTGACGACAAGTAGTGACATGGACACCGGACAGCACAGCACCGCCGTCAGGAGGCTGAAGGGCCCGCTGGCTGTCACAGCAACGTCTAGGGTAAAATGTTACTGGTCGGTCCAATTTCCGGACTTGCTGTACAACAACCAAAGTTCAGGCTAGAGCTATCATGATATCAAATTCTCAGTGCATGGTTATCATGGCCAAAAGTATACATGAAAACGTTAATATTGTAGTATCTTTAAAAAAATTTGTACAAAATTGGAGAAAGGCTACCAGTAACATTCATCTTTAAATGTGTTGTTTATTTTATGGATGAAGACGAGTGCAGTGAGATGGAGAATCTGACCATAACTGTACAAAAGCTTAGGAAAAGAACAATTACACTACATAGACAGTGAAAAGACAAGCTTTTAACAAAATCCTGTAGCAACACCATTAATATTTCTTTTAACGATATCAGGTTCATTTTACGCTTGACCATTTTTCTAGTATACTTTGCTTATCTATTGCTCTATCTTTCTGTCTTTCAATTAGATTTAACCAACCGGTGTCGATAGAAAATATCGTATCGTTATGTGTTCAAGTAATTTATAGTGCACTATGGCTGTGTGCGAGGCATCATTCAAAGTCTGTGCTCCCCGTCTCCTTATATAATGATGGCCACATTTGGTCTCTGTGCTCAATATGAGTTTTGGTACCTCAGAGCTTGCATATTAAGCACTGGTGGAAACCAGCATTGAGGAGCAATATCACCACCTATTATATTGGAGTGTGAACCAGATAGCTATTCACACATTTTCGTTGGATCTACAATGACAAAAATATAGTCTATATTCTACTGGCACTGGATTATTTTCGATATTATCATAGGTGTGTTGTCAATTTCATTTTTTTTTTTTTTAATATATCACAGTTATCATAAACCCTGGTGTATCGAAACACCCTTAGTTCAGACCATGAATTACATGGGACATGTTCTAGACTGCCATCAAAGCTCCTTCCTGCATGGCATCTCACCAAACAATTGGTCCAGAAACATTAGAATTCCCAATGATGAGAAGAAAAAGACCGGTGCCATGCCAAAGTGGCAAGCAAACATCCGTCCGTCCATCCATCCATCCATCCAAATACTGGCCTAAAACCTATCCTCTGTGGCGTGGGGCACGAGGCTGCGATACACCCTGGACGTGAGGAAATGGACCGCTGACAAAAATTTCTCCACCATTTCTCCTTTCCATCACAAGACCATCACAAGACCATTTTCAGAGGAGAAGGGAATTTTTAAAAGTGTCCAGGCAAGCAAAACAAAACAGCGGGATGTGAAACAAATGCCCTCCGAGAGTATACAAAACCACCCATTGTCACTGGACAAGAGGTAATCTGCATGACACAAAGAGAAAGAGAGAGAGAGAGAGAGAGAGAGAGAGGTTGCCATTGTGATGGACGTAAGAGGTCAAAGAGCAAAGGCAGAGCCGGGGTTGCAGATTCTGGTGACAGGGATGTCAGAAAATGAGGCCGAGGGAATGTCATCATCCCCCAGCCCCCCTGCAATGAATAAATATAAAAATATCTGATATTGCACAAGGTGGCCGACTTATCATATTATCATATGGGGCTGTTGCTATTTATTATGATGGCAAACTACTTTATGTGGGCCACCCTGCACAACTGTGGGTCTTTTGAAAAAATCATGCAAGTCTTGCAGCCCCCCCCCATACTGTGCCTCCTGGGGTAGGCCCTAGGCTCACCGTGACAAGGTAAGCAGTTAAGGAAGATGTATAGATGCGTTTCATGCTCAAAATACACAGGTGTGCAGAGACACTCAGCTGGTGTATGATTACTTGCGTAGTGACCTTCACAGAACTCTCAGAATCGCGTTACTGCATTAGACTAAATTATTCAGCACCATATGATGCAAGGGCTCCTCCTTTTCTGACACGGACTTTGACCAACGTGTCAGCTGGTCAGATGCTCATCTCCCAGGAATGCCATTGGATGATCATGTGCACGGGAGGCAATATAAATTTACATGCGAGATGAAATCACATTTATATAGAAAATACGTGAGGTTGGGGGGGGGGGGGGAGGGAACACAGCTCACAATTACATCACACTGATAGGATACAACATTTCACCTTAGAAAATAAACATTACATGCAAAACAAATGCATTAACTGGCATTTATCAGACAGTCACTGGTTGCCAAAGTCCAGTTTCATCATTACAGTAATGGATTGTTAATCTGCTCATGTGCCATATTTGACTTAGAGAACAATCCTTTAAATGCATTACATAAAAGTCCATAAAATCTTTGCTTGGTTTTAAACAAATTAAAACACACACACGGGTTTAGGATATCCATAACAATTAATCCTCCAGCAAGTATGACAAACTCATTTTTGGGACAAAATTTCAAACTTATTTTTTGAAAAAGAAAAAAAACTTTTTTATCTATCATAAATTCTTCCATCTTCTTCCATCACAAATCACTTATACGGAGGGTTGTGGGGGGTTAAACTTTTTATTTTCTATAAAAATTTCAGGCATGATATTAAATACATTGTGTGGAAGTTTTGGGAGAGACCTAACGGGCATTTTCTTCAGCAAACTTCTTGTATTCACAACATCCTACATAGGGTTGGATCTCAATTCAACTGGACTGCTTCAGAGTTTTAAAAAAATAATAATAATAAAAAAAAGTAGAAAAAAAAAAGTAGCCCAAAAAGCTATTTTTTGGTAGCCAGTAGGTTAGTTTTCAGTGTTTCTGTACTCGACCTTTGTCTAAACCGCTAGCTGCAGGCGAATGGTTGAGCGTAACTATCAGCCATGATCCCTGATTGAGTCTCTAGGTTCGCCCGAGTTCGTTGGCTTCCCATGACCAGCACATGGTTCTTCCTCTTTCTGCATTTTCCCCACCCCGTCACTTACTCAGCTCTTACACACTAAATTGTCAGGCTGGTAGACCTGGCTACTGGCACCTACCCTTAATTCTGCCTTTTTTGATCAGACTAAAAGATCCCTCACTTGTCCATACTGCAGCCTCAGAAGAATGGGGGGGGGCGGCGAATGTTCGGTCCCAGTCTAGGCTCAGTAACTCCAAAGGGTATCGGAGAGAGGGGGGGCATAGGTCACTCTGACCCGACGGACCAACAATACCGCACTGTCCTGACACCCAGCAGGACGGCACAGATTCGCAGAGGCCAGTGCCACATCAATAAGGGGGGGGGTTTGCTGATTACGGAAGCGGGCCAAACCGAGACCCAGCTGGCAGCAAGAAAGAGCCACATTGTTCTGGATGCAGCAGACAGAGGAAGACATACTGGGGGGGGGAAGTTCACATTAAAAATGAGGAGATCCTGAAACATCTGCACACTTTGAAGGGAAGACATTCCTCATTGACACTGAGTCCCATTCAGCAATTCTTATCGGCGTTGAGAGAGCCTCCCACACACACACTCTTAAACCCGATCCCCCCTCCCATCACTATTTCAAGGCCCGTCTTGGGCTTAATGAAGAAATTCCTGGCTCTGACCCAGCCCGTCTACGCAGACCCGGGTTCCCCCGAGTCCTCCCTTACCGATAAGACGTCAGGCTTATGAAGAAAAATAGCCACCGCTCAACTCCATGGTCAAATCCCGCTCGCATTCACCCGCTTCCACGCCTGCGAATTTCCTGCACATTAAACACGATAAAGGTCCATGGGAAAAACGCTAAGGAGGCTAGCATCTAGCCAGAAAAGGCCTTCCAAGACCTGATACTACAGCGAGAAATTTGCTAGAGCAATAATACACTTCAGGAAAAAAAAATCAAATGCTTTATTTCCCATTGCCCAAATATGAGAACAGGTACACTGGAGTTCTTTAATATTCAGATGTCCCATCTCACTCTACTTTGAAACATACATGTACATCATTTATATACGCTGAATAGACAAAAGTATTGGGACACCTGGCCATTACACCTCAAGGAACTTTTATGACGTCCCATTGTAAATCCATAGGCATCACTATGGAGTCAGTCCCCCTTTGCAGCTTACTGCTGCCACTTTACTAGGAAGGCTTTCCACAAGTGGAACTTTTTACCCTTTCATTCAGAGAAGCATTTGTGAGGTCAGGCACTGATGTTGGATATGAAGGTCTGGATATATGTGTGCTGTCATAGTGTATTAAACAAAATACTTATTAAATTTGTCATGTAATTCTAATCTTTTAGTTATATCTGTTTTTCCAACCAGATTGCAACAAATTCTTTTCTTATCTTGTTTATCATTGTTTTCGGAGTTTGTAACTTTTTAAAGGGGGCATTTGTATTGTGATTCGGCAACAGGCTATTTGCATAATCAATCAACAAAGAAAGTTCTTAAGTCCCACCCCAAAGTACTGGAAATACCAAAGAAGTACCCCAGATGGTTTGACACTTTTGGTACTGGTACTCGACCGAAAGTCAATGGAAAAGCAAAAGTACCAAAACTACCATACCTGAAGTACAGTACTCGGCGCGGTGGAAAAGTGCCCTTACATGCTATGTGCCTCAGCTCTCGGCGACCACACTCTCTTCCTTTATATGGTCTGCCAGTTCATGGCCGAGTTTCTATTGTTCCTGAACACTTCTACTTTATAATACTACTACTTATGGTTGACCGTGGAATTTCTAGCAGGGAAGAAGTTTGACTTAGTGAAAAGGGGTCATCCTATGGCTCACTAAGCACTTCAGAGCTCTTCAGAACGACCCATTCTTTCATTTGTAAACCTAACTGCATGGCTAGGTGCTTGATTTTCTATAACTGTGGCAATGGGTCTGAATGAAACACCTGAATTCAAAAAGGTATGACCTAATGCGTTTGTCCAAATAATGCATACATGCTCACACACAAGCGAGTGAGCAAAGCTCGTCATCTGAATGTCAGGCCCATTATCCCTTAAGGCTGGGCCATACTTCTCCACACGTGTACTAGCAGGCGTGTCTGCTCGAACGTTTACAGCAGTTTATATTATAAATATTATAAAATACAACATGTGCGTATGTGCAAAGTATGCGACTTGACCAGCGACTATGAACGTTTCCGTGTACGCAGACGCAGACTGGATGCGCAGACTGTTGCATTTATAAAACCAGCCTTTAGGGGGTTAAACAGATGTGACTATTCTACAGGGGACAGGATTCAAACAGAAGGCCATCAAATCACAGGCACAGGGGCCACCTATTACTCCCCATTATTATTCATAGATTAAATTTAGGCATTTCATACAAATACTTACTCGCATAGACTAATCATCAGTAACTTCTTATACTGCTAAAGAAACCCTGTGCATGTCAACCTCATTTAGCAGAATCTGAATGGAAAGCAGCCAGCCTGGGGGCCGGCAGACGACTGATTGACCAGCCTGTCTCTGGAGAGGGGATGACCTCAGTTTGCCTGGAAAACAAATGTTGGCTCGCAATGCATGTAAAAATATATTCAAATTCAGTCCAATCGCGGAGAGGGGGAGAACTGCAAATCAGAGACAGACAGGTAAACTGGGGACATCCTTAAACTTGGATTCCATATTTTATGAGCACCACCCTTTGGCACATCGGACAGAACCATTTCAACGGAGGGTGGGGGATTTTTATGAAATATGGTAGGATCCATATATGTATACGTATATATGGGTGTGTGTGTAGGTATATATTACACCTACACATTTATACACACACACACACACACACACACACACACACACAGCTTCAAGCAGTACTGCCCACGGGGTTCTCTGCGGGATGGAACCCAGCTCCTCAAACCGCTCCAGCTGCTATATTTAGCCACGTCATCCTGAGAAATGGCGTTTAACAATTAAGTGCAGATTAAATAGACTTGGCCACATAAGGCGGGGCACATGAGCCTACTGATTGGACAGTGTTCAAATGAAACATGTTTTCCCGCCCCGACACATGTGCCATAAATTACAGCGAGAAGCCGTAGGCTTACGTTTAAATTAAATTGCGGTGCCACAGCGCAAGAACATCATTCCACCACCCGTGTATTAAAACAGCCAGACATTTTCACAAAATACTAATTTGACAGTGACACGCCTTTCCACAAATACTTATGGCTGACAGGCCAACGAGAGGTTTTCTGCTGGAATAAGGCATTCACAAGTCATGGAAAACAAAAAGGAACACAAGTTTCGCATGATTCCTATAACATCATGCAACTGAATCATTGTCATTCGACAACTGATACTTAGGTTATGCACATGCAAAATTTGTATTCAAGTAAAATACATCACAAAACACAAACCAGCACATGAAGATCTAAAATGATTTTAGGGTGACAGATTGATGCAGGACAGATCAGACACCTTAAGCTTTCCCATTCACTTTCCAAGATGGTTCACCAATATATTTATACAGAATCACCCCAGTAAACTGCTACACTAGAGCGAACAGAAATCATGACCAGCTGTTGATAGAAGCAACAGCTAAACATAAATAAAATTTCTTCTTTTCTGACCAAAGGCAAACTCAAGATCAACAGCCTCACCTGGTTGCAACAAATCAGGGTGACTGCTGAAGATCATTGGTTGTGCATCAGTCTTTATAAATGTGATAAAAGTAAAGACAAGAACCCGACAGTAAGAAATTCATGCGTGCCAAGTTCAGTACAGGACACCACACTCCCCCTGGGCGAATCACAGAGAGAATCCTGGAATAACAAGAACTAGGAAGACTAAAGCAGCCAATCCCTGGCCAACAGCCACACTCATTGTGACAGACATGGGAATTCCCCATGTCCCATAGCAAATGGCAAAAAAATATATCCAGCACAAGCCAGATTACAAGAGCCACACAGAAGGAGCCATCTCGACTCCAGTCGAACAACAAAGGGGAAAAAAAACAGAGGAAGAGAGAAAACAAAAGGGAGGGGAAAAAATAAGCATGGCATAAACAAATAATCGCTGCCTCCGCCCCACACCCACACCGTAACAGCCAAGATGCATGGTGCTCACCATGGGGCAAGGAGCGGGTGTATACGCCACAAGGAAGAAGGCCAGCTACCGAAGGGGGCCCAGTGAGGAGCCCTGGTGGAGAGCGGCCGCCTGAACAGACCACACAAGCCCCATGCCTTGAAAGAACCCACAGAGCCACCTCCCCCCATAAGTACCACCCCGAAGGTGGAGGTTTCTCTGAGTGGATGGGGTTGGGGCGCTCATTTGAGGCAGTAGTTCCACTGTCTAGAACAAATTACGTTCCAGTTAGCGTTCCTCGTAACACATTCGGTAAAATTCCCATAAAAAAAAATTGTGGTTGAGTCACTGTTAATGAGACCAAAATATAGATTCTAAAATGATGTCTGTAATTGGGATCATCAAGTGCCGTTTCCATATTACAGTGGTGTTTTATTTAGCAGTGGTTATAAAATATTTCTATACTTAACATCTTTTGCCTAGCCACATTTCACACTGCTGACATCTTGTTCCCTTCATACCAGGCACCCAGGTCCACATTCTGCACGTACAGGATGGTATTTAATGGTAGTTTTCCATGTTCACAGTGGTAAATACAATTTGGAATTATGTTAAATTAAGTTAATGCACAAAAAATGTTATTAAAAATTCCTATAAACAATGTGAAAGACAATTTAACAGCAATGTTAATTGAATTCTGCACATCCCATTGACAAAACAAATTACAAAATAGACTCAGAAAATTAACCACCAATAAACCAATATAGGCTATATCTTCTGGTTTACAGCTGGCTGACAGATGCTGAAACATGTTTGGTTATTTTTACCTCAAACGAAAACTGGTGAATAATTGATGGATAAACTCATGGATAGAATTGTCATTACAATTCAAGGTCTACTGTGGAAATGTCTCATAAATATTTAATCAAAGGGTACACATGCAACTTAAGTCTGTTGTTCAGCAGCAGACAAACAGACCTTGCTCTAACGTCTGTGTATTTCTTGCGTAGCATTCATTAGCTGCCATTGATGCCTAGAGTCAAGCATTATGATGATTTGAGAAAAGTGCTTTTTGGGTTTTTGGTCACCCATTAAAGGTCAAATTTACTGGTTTCTGCCACACAGCACATTCATAAAACACACGTAGACATCCTACGTATGCACTGAGGATCCACCTCCACAAGTTGCTGTTCTTGCGCTTAAACAACACAGAGAAGACGGCACTTCCGAGCGTCGCTCCACATTACTTCAACTGCATGGGTTCGGCCAGGCATAAGGATATTTTTCCAGCCCCATGTGCTTTGCACACACATTTTCTGCTGCCTGTATGACAGGACTGAGGGGGATCTTTAAGGCCGGGGGATCAGTTGCAGTCGGACGGTGTCCGATAACGTGCATATGCTGTGTGGACTCATTCCAGCGCCCCACCGCCCAGTAACCCAATGCTGACGAGGAAAGCGCATCATTCAAAGCTGACCTCAAGAAAGACGAGACGTGCCTCACTTAGCTTGTCAGCTTTGATATGAGCGGTGCAAGTTAACAGCGAGGGCCAGTCGCACATCACTCAGTCCCCCAGCGGCATCCAACAAACAGGGTGTCCCTTTGCCCCACTACCACCCCCATGACCCCCTGAAATATTCAATCACTGAAAAAATCCAGGGGAAAAAAATTGTTTCAATCAAGGGACCCGTTATTGCTGAATTCTGCAATCTGAGTTGTCCGCTGTTGTCTCCATCTGACCAGGTTAGTCATGAACACAAGATGCTCACTCGTTTATTAGGTCTAATCTAGTACCCCATGTGACATGGGGGGTTTTGGACACATCATCTTGTTATTTGGGGATTCCCTTTTGAAAAGGGTGACTGGAATAGGGAGGATAAAAACAATTTAAAACCGTTTCTGGTGCGAAAGTTACAGAAAGACAAGTACAGAAGATGGAGTCCCCTTAGAAACCTATAACGACGTCCTGGTCGCTGAACAGAGAGCGATTATATGCTGGCTCAACGATGACTGTAACCCGACTCCCCATACAGAGAAGGAGGATGCCCCCCAATCCTATTTATAATATCACCCCCCCCCCCAAAAAAAAAATAAATAAAGTTAAGTAGACTAAATATGCCTTTTGCTAAACAGTGTGAAAAAACAGCAAAGCGGCACCACAACAGCGTCTAGCAGAGAACCCGCCCGGCATGGCAAACGGTCTTTCGCAATCAGAAAAGGCGCCTTGAATGACGCCGGAAACAGAGGTAACATTGCATAGGGTGTCGTAAAAGATCTTAATGACAGTTACTTTTGATTAATCGTTTGACATTCTCGCCATTTGTGCACCATGAATACCCTGAATATTACTAGGTACAATCACAATGATGTGTACATTTATCACACTGGACCTGGGGAAGACACCTGGGGCAGAGGGGGCACTTTGATCGCCTACCCTGGTTGCGAAACAGAACTCCATCATCTTAAAAGGTCAAGTCATCCTCGTTTTTTCACTCAGTTGCACCACACTCATCGAGATGTTACATAGCTGAAGGCCCGGCCCGCAAAACGGCGGGTGGGAGGTTAGCGGCTTTGCTCTGGAAAAATCTGCCATCTCAGCCAGCGTCCCTGAAACAACACGAGAGACTGCCGAGTGATCACAAGCCAAGCAGTCCCGAGGTCTGATGTAGTGGAAATATCAGACGTCAAAACAGGTCTCCTGCTTTCCGCAGAGATGGGCAGGGCCAGGGTGAGAACGGGACGGGCATAGACTTAACACCAAATGCCATTTCACCCAATGGGATCTCTGAGCAGTGTCACCAACTCCATCAAGGGGTCACTACATCTCTTCTCCAAAGGTGGTGACACTATAGACAACTTGGGAAAATCAAGAACAAAGTCCTCCTTAAAAGCAGGACCCCTGCACCAAAATTGACCAGGGCTGTTACAGATTCATTGCCCGGCGGGAGAACACTATGGATATATCCATCACCAACCCACAGACTGCATTTTAGTCAACAGGATGACCGGTGTCATGATGCATTGCCGTCATTATTGCGTATACCCCAATCAAAGTGTCCATGTTTGGTCAGTTATAAGGCAAAGCATCGACTTTGAGGTGAGGAGCTGGTCCTGATAGTTTGTATCCAGTCCCAGTCCTCCCCGTCGCAGAAAGAGAGGGAGGAAGGAAAACAGAAAAACCCTTTCACCGACTTGAAAATCTACTTACCAAAGTTGTTAAACTCGTCAAACCACATGCGTGTCGCGGAAGTGTTTACGGTTTTAATAATGTTGTTAGCTCTATACCAGAAAACAATCGAGGATAAAATAACTGTACATTAAGCAGATGAGTGCATTTAAGTTTATATATCGAGCATTAGCAGCTCTTAAACATTTCGCCTTTAACTATATTTTTGACTCCCGCTGGTACTTGCATAGCAGGTGTAAAAAGCAGGTAAAATCGTACCAACACCTGACAACCTCCTTCAGTTAAAACCACAAAGGCAGCGTAGGCTGCTTTGGAAAGATGACGAGATCCTGCTCCTAATATCGCCTCAAAAGCAGTAGATCACAAGTAACCAAAACTGACATCAAGCTTATTTCACGGCTGATTTCACGTTGACAAGAGACCTGCTGCAATGTAATAATTGAAAACAATTAACGAACTAACTGCGTTAGCTGCCCAAAATTCTTATAGAGAAACAGACGGGTTTTGCCATCGGATGTATACAGCTCAAATGCGTGCCGTATCTTGCCGTGGCTTCCCCGGCAGGGATCAAGTAGTATAAATCACAAACCCAAGCTACTTTATGCGTTTAAAAAAAAAAAAAAAGCGGCGCTGTCAGTGTCAGGCTGCACTTCAGCCCGATTCCAAACAGGGAGACAGCTGCCGTCCCAAAGAACCCACGCTTATTGCTCAGGGCAACAACTACACGTTAGCGCACAATTCCGAGAAACCGAGTTTAAACTATTACGGGAAATAAACTAAGAGCGAAAAAAAGAAAGTTAACTGGTGCTTGACTCAAGTGCGTGCGTAGTAAGACACCAGGATGACTAGTTAGTGTTACTATTACGGCTACGGCTGTACTTACTCTACGGGGCTGCAGATAGTCAGCTCGGTAGTTCACTAATCACTTCCCTTTGTACTCTTCCCCTGGAAAGTTTACTTTTTCGAATACAAGGCTACCACGGTCTACTCATAAACTAGCCTATTTCCCAAGCGAATGCACTGAGATCTTCCGCCTTGTGAATCCACGCTGGCCACCCGACCGCATCCTTGTTTTCCCAACGATATCCTTTCTAAAAGGGGGACGCTCCGGAGCGCGAGGCACTCATTCAACGGATTAGCCTACCGGAAGTAAGAAATAAAAGCTCGCGCCTGATTGGCTCATACTCAACCATGGGGCGGTGTCTATTCCCAATTCGGGTCATGTAGCGGCGTTCTTGGTTTGGCAGCGACCGATCTTCCAGTACTTCGGTATCTCAGTAATTTAAAGTCAGCATTAACTTACTTAACAATACGTTTACAGCTTTCTTTATTTCATTTAATTATTTTTTTGCAATATCCTTAAGTATAAATACTTACAATCAAACCTCAAACCACACTGAATTTGCATAGTACTTTGCCTATGATCATCCAGTCACAGACAATTCAGAGAAGGTATAGTTTTTATTTAAGGTAAAATAAACACAAAATTGGGTTTGTCTAAATGACTAAATGCATCAGTTTTGTTGAAATTCATAGTGCCTGTCCAATATCACATGAACTCTCATCACCTCGTAATAAGCAAGGCATGCTTTTATATTTTTAACTGTGTGAACAAATTATCGCTACAGTCATCACTGTATCATCATTAATGCAGTCCTGTGACTGGGAGCTCCGCAGCCTATGTCAGGCAGCATAGAGCACAAGGCAGACAACAACCTTGGATGGGATGCCTGTCCATCATAGGACACACACAAACATACACATAACTGCAAACTATGGGCCAAACCATGTATCCTTGGACTGAAATAAACATTCTTTTAATTTCTATACATATATATTCACTGACTATCAGCATTTAAGAACCATTTCCAGCTGTTGAAGAAAAATATTTTTATTACTTCAGGAGACATACACTTAACAGATCTTGCCAGAAAGCAATTTTATGTATCCTATTTACGGATGCATTTCATAACAGTCCAATAGAGAACAATAATACCCTCATTCCCAATAGGCCTACTTGTTTTAGTTTTACATACAGATTATATATAAAATATATATATATGTGTGTGTGTGTGTATTTATTTTTCGTAAAATATTAAAAATTTTAAGAGGCTTGCACATAACTAATAACATTGTTCTATATAACATTTCCTTGGTCTGGTTGTTTAAACAAAATGTAAAATGATTATTCCTGAAGACATCTACAACACGATAATACAACGCCCCCTGGCGTCAAAAATATAAAGTCACATAATGCGTCATCGTTTCTGCTTTCCTTCTGTTATCCTAATTCAGAAGCTCAGTACACTTGATGCGATTTGACTACATTTACATTTGACGTCAAAGCAATTTCTAGGTGATAAAAGTTTCGGTGTCCATTTGACCATAAATAGGCACATCAGACAAGTTTTCAGCTACATCATGCACCTGCTCTTGAGTTTAAAATGTCTATTTACGTGATTAATTTGCAGAGGGGTGCTATGCAATCGCATGTGTTGTGTTGCCTTGTGTTTTGGTCACATTTTGCTATGGAATGATATTTAGTTGGGGTATCACGGTACAGAGCCCCTTTCGACAAAGTCCTTAACTAATCAGCATTCGGAACAAGGTCCACCAGCGAAGATCGCAACGTCCCTCTGGAAAGTGACTTACACTGCGGCGTTACATAAAGGACAAGAAAATACGGCAGACAATAAAATAAAACGCACAGAGATATGACAGACATCTGAAAGCATGAATAAAAATTATGCTTGAAGAAAAGAACACTCGGAAAGCGAAATATTATCCACTATAAATAATTAAAAGGGGATGCATCTCACTTACGCCATTATTTTAAAGACTTCAAAAGGTTCAGTACTGACTTGGTGTCGTCTCGCATTTCACTAGTTGCACGAAAATTTTAAATGATCCCGAATGTCCACAAGATGGCGGAATAGTTTACTACGGTTACTTTAGCGAGGGAATGCGCATCATGCTCATGCAAAACAAAAAAAATCCTTAAAAATGGTTCAAAGTACATTATATAGTAAATATAGTAAATATTGGCAGAAACATCCCATGAAAATAACTCAAGACTGTTCTTATAATTGATGGTTCTCCCTGCGTCGTGTTTACTAAATAAATGAGTACTTTGTGTATAGCCAGTTAGACTGTGAAAGGATCTACTGTAAATACAATTTCAATAGTAAAATAAGCATAATAGTGGCAAAAGTGTGAATGAGTGAATTAGTATCTGAATAATTTGAAGTGTGAATTGGCGTTTATATTTAATGTCACTGTATATAAGACATTAATAACTAACACACATACACACACACACACACACACACATACATATTATATGTGCAGGAGTTGGACAATGAAACTGATACACTGGCCAATAAAGTGTCTGAGGTTCAGGCCTCTATGTGCGTGGTGGCCAATCATCACTGACTGCACATTTCATCAGTTAGAGCAGAATGTGAAGGTTGAATTAAAGCAATAGCACAGCTGTACATAAAATATTGCAATCCACACTATGTAATGGGAGACACGTCAGAGTTCAAAAGAGGCCAAATCTGAATGCCTCACTGGCGCATCTGTGAGCAGGACAGCAAGTCTTTGTGTTATATCGAGACCCACAGTACTCAAGGTAATGTTGGCATAGCTCCACAAAGAATGGGCCACAATCAACAGGAGTAACTGAATGCAAGAGGACGCTGTCTGAAAGGGATGTCTGGGTACTAACCTAAAAAAATAAAAAATAAAAAACAGCCACCCAAGTCACTACAGAACTAAATACACACCTTGACATTCCTGTTTCTATCAAGACTGTTCATTGGGAGCCCCACAGGGTCAATGTTTATGGTCAGGATACTATAGCCAAACCTTTGGTCACTCATGCTAATGTTAAACATCGGTTTTATGGTGCCAGCAGAGCAAATCTTGGGCTGTGGACCATGTGAAACATGTATAGTTATCTGCTGAGTCCACCTTCACTGCCTTTCCCACATGTATGAGAGTTAGTGTGGAGAAGCCCCAAAGAGGCTTACTACCCAGACTGTTGCGTACCCAGAGTGTAGGACGGGGGTGTATCAGTGATGGCTAGGGCTGCAATATTATGGCATATCCTAGGCCTACTACTTGTTCTAGGAGGGCGTGTCACTGCCAAAGACCACCAATCCATTCTGGGGGACCATGTTCACCCCGAAAGTGGACCGTTGTACCCCGAAAGTGGTGCTATGTATCAGGGTGATAATGCACCAACACTCACAGCAAGACTGAAGACAAATTGCTTTGATGAACATGAAAGTGGAGTTAAACATCTCCCATGACCACCAGATCTGAAAATGACTACACCACTTTGGGGTGTTTTGCAGGAGATATTCAGGAAATGTTTTCCACTGTACTGCAAAGAACAAGAAACGTGGCTCAAAATCCCTCCAGCCACAGTGCAGGACTGGTATCTGTCATTCCAATGACAAATTGCTGCTGTATTGGCTACAAAAGGAGCCTCTACACCATACTAATAAATTACTGTGGTTGAAAATCAGTTGTTTCAGTTTCATTGTGTATAGAATAAATGTGTAGTTCTATTTGACTATACCTAACTTTTCTTATACATGCAGGTACTTTGTGTTTGATACTATTAATGCTAAAAACTACTACTTTGTCGGAATTGGAATGGTGGTGGTGGTGATGATGATGCTGATAATGATAATGATGACGATGGTGGTAATAAGATCTTTCTCGGTAACCGGATGCAGCGGCTCGAGCGCCGTCGCGCGCAGGTGTCCCGGATGTGATTGTGGGTGGGGGCGGCCGCGGGGCTGAGCTTCACTCCTCGGCAGATCGGAGCTCGGCTCAGTGTGTGCGGGTGTGAGATGGACCGAGGGCGCTCCTTCGACTAGCACAGTCTGCTCGAAACGCTTTTAAAACCGCTCTGATCGTAGACGCGATCGGTTCTCCGAAAAACCATAGGGAAAAAAAGACGAAAACAGCAACAAAAAAACGAATTAAGTAGCCCATCTTTCACATCCACTCCACACACACTAACACGGCATTGATGGTAATGTATGCAAGGAAACAACCGAGACTCAGTGATGGGTAAACAGATGTTTTATATTCAGATTCCCCTCCCCCTCTTTTCCGCTTTGACAATCTTCCATTTTTATCTAAAATCAGAAAAAGTAACAACTTAAGAAAGCTCCTCTCGTTTATTTTATTATCGGCTGCCACTGTTTCTTTACGCCGCGTCGGTTGATCCGTGCACGTACGCTTTAAAGTCTGTAAACGTGTTTTCTGTCTTGTTCTTGTTTTTGTTTTCGTAGGTGCAACGACAGAAGGGATCCCCAGTCCTATCAGGTATATACGAGAAATAAAATTAAAACGGAGGGGGGTACTCGGCGCAGGCTTGGCGGCTCCTACAGGCCTCGGTGCGGAAAAAATACACCGATATAACGAAAAGTTCGGGCTTTTTCACTAGTATCCAAACGTTAAAATGTCTCTGGCTGTGCGTTTAGACTCACGGGGTGTGTTTCGGGGCACATCGGTTTCGTTTCGTACGGTCGGGCTTGATTTTATTAGTTTTTTATCTAGTCGCAAACCGCCGCTAACTCTGCTAGCCGAAGGCCTGTCATCGGGAATAGTTAGCGCGCAGGCTAACGAAGATAAATAAATAAACCACCCCCACTAACAAAACCTTTCGGCTTTTGTTTTGTCTTTTGGGCTTTAGTTTATTATACGTGTATGAAAATTAGCCTTTAGTTGGGTTAATATTGTCGTTCTTAGTTTATTTACACATTTATTTATTTGGAATGCATGCAAACTGCGACAGGGAGCTCTAAACTAACCCAACGGGTTAAATGTCAAGCCCGACCGGTCCACAGGTCGAGGCTGCGCTATGATTGACAATTACGTTAAACTTAATCTTAATATCAGTGTGCAGTACGTTAGAACAATGATATGTATGAGGTTTTCATACAGGTAAATATGTATATAGTTTACATTGGCTGTTCATATATTATGTGCTTATTCGCTATACAGTGTGCATTATATGTCCTTGTATATGTCACCCGCAAAACTTAAAATTTGACTGCTGAGCGGTTCTGGGCAAAGTGACCCAGCTCGAATTAGGAGTGTTGGGCAGCTGTTTTCTGTCTTGAAGGCTCTAAATATGTGTTACAGACTCTTAAATACCCATCAAAGAGCCACCCAGGCAATGATCACCGCCATGAGAAGATGCGCGGTGACTCGGACCCTACTCCTCCCTGCAAAGTGCTTCGCCGGTCAGACAGCCCGGAGAATCGGCATGGTGACAGCATGTCACAGAACAGGGCAAAAGCCATCCAGTCACATCGGGCCAGAGACAGAGATGGAGGTAATGCTGAACAGTATTGAACCCCCCCTGCATAAATGCATAAGTCAAGTTGCAGCAAACTACAAATGTTGGTTCTTTACCTCTGTCCAACCCCATGGAAGTTACTATTATTTTTATTGCATTAATTACATTTTACATAATTTTTCCTTAATGCAATTGTTATGGTTGTGTGTTGGGCAGTCTATTGCTTTGTTTGCATGTGTATGCATATGCTATACAGGTATAATCTGTAATTTATCTCCTATTAGAACACTTCTCTCTCTAAGGCACTGAAGATTCGTTGTACCCAAAACTACAACAGATTTTTTTTATCCAAGAGCAGAATTATTTGTGTGGGGGGTATAGGATGCATAGCATCAGGTTACTTAAATTCAGTTAATCTTTGGTTTGCTGTACATTTCCGTTTGCCTTATTTTTTACACCACTTTGGCTAGCTTCATGGCAAGGTTAACATCTCGCAGCCATTGATGGGCAGAAAAAGTTCTTTACTCTTAATGAACCTTGTATGTCTCTTGGTTTAGTCTGTTAGATTAGCATACCTTGTATGTGCACATTAGTTGGGAATCGTTATTTTCTTTGGTTTTCAAAACATGAATAGTTAACATTTGCACGTCATGGACAGTAGAATCAGTGGTTTTAGCCTCCAGCACATTTTCTTGAGTCATTTTGCGTCTGTAATTGGTGCTCAGTGATTGTCTCATACTGATCTGAGTAGAGCAAGATCCAGTGGTTCTCATAGCTTCACTGAAGGGAGTGCATGCCATGTAAAAATGCCGATTATGATGCAATAACGTTAAGGAAAATGTCTCAGCTCTGACCATCTCTAGTTATATTTGGTTGAAAAGGAAAAGTCCAACCCAGCTCCTGGCGCTGTTTTCAGTATTGCCTCTGGAGTTTACCTTGCTCTGCATGTTCTCTGAGAGCCTTTTTCCATGGAACCGCAAAGGTTTCATTTTAATGTGGGGATGTGCTGTCTGGACACACTCGCTTCATCTGAACCATTGTTTGTGGCTGCTTATCTTTGGCTTATGTCAGTTTTACACCGTCTTTTGGAATCTTGAGCATTCCAGGTGCTTGCTGGCTTGAGCCACCCAGTAATTCACAATTTCTTTGGGTCCCTTGAAACAATTGGTCAGATCCCTTTTAAGCTGGAACCTTCACAGCGATCAGCAACCAGGGTCCACATTAGACTCTTCCTTGTATCTACCACTGCAATGTTTTTGGCTTCTAACATTCTAAAGATGTCAGTTGTCTATGGTATGTAACCATATTAAATGCCTTTGTTTGGAATGTCTTCTGACTCTGAAGCATTAGGTTTTTTCTGTGTTCCTTTTAAATTTGAGTCCTTTGCATTGCTCGACTGCGAACCAAGCATTCTGTTTAGGTTCTGGATTCACAGAGTGTTATATTCTCATGATTGTTTTTGGTAGTGTCTCCCCAGTCATGTAGGAATCCAGACTATGTCTCGAGGTCACTGTGGCCACCCTTCATTAGTCTGGTCCCTAGCAGAATTGCCCAAGCCAAATTTTGAAAGCCCAGCTTGAAATTTCTCTCACCGCTGTCTGTTCCTTGACTGACCTTGCAAGTGTTCTTCACATCGTTCAGCCAACCCTGGGTAAATCTGTGGTATTGTGGTGACAGCTCCCTAAAGCTCTTCACAGCTTCAAAGTTTTGAAATGTACTTTTTTGAAGTTCTAGTACACCTACACTTTTTTTTTTTTTAATCTTTGAGCTGATTATCTTAAAATCATATTCTTGGCAGGACATTCTGCGATGGCAGGATGCTCTTGGACTTTTCTTTCACTTCATATTATGGGTCTGTTCAGTGTTCTCATTCATACATTAGTTTTGAAGGTTGCCGGAAATTAATTCCACCGGTGGTGTGGCCAGGATCACTAAGCAGAACCAGGTCTTTTAGCTTTGCCTGTATTTCAAAAAATCACCCCGTGCTCATGAGATCTGGCCTACGCAGCACCTAAAGTTTTAAACCCAGTGTAGCTAAAGAGTGGCTTGGGGTGGTGGCAAGCTGTACGTTTAGAAAAGTCAAGAGTAGTCATAGGTAAATGGAAGCTATCGGCTTGTACCAGTGGTGAGGTCTGTCGTGTAAATAATCCATAAGGATGCAACATACTCCTGATTCATCTGGGGTTCGGGGGGGGGCAAGCTTGTGGCCAGGCGGGTTTGATGGTCACTTCCTCCACAAAAGCCTCTAAACTGTGTGACAAGCTGGAAGGTTAAGGTGGCCTAAAGCCACAAATGATGGTTTGGCATCTTGACCCACAGGGTCCGTGGAGAGTAGTGGGTTTGAAGGCAAAATGGAGCTTGCTATCATCAGCAGGACATAAGTGTTTCAAGTTTTCATCCGTTTTGGGCCTCACTAAATGGTATCACTATTTTGTAATGGTGGCATCACTCCCGACGTACAGCACTCTGCCAATTTAAAGCCCTAATGGGAATAATATTCATGCTTTTGCTGTTTAATGAATCAAAGTGGTTGAAAATTAGACTCGAGTGTTACTTTTTACACAAGATTTGGTCCATGTGGACCAAACTTTGCCTCATATTTTTATTGCAGTTGTCTGTGGGCACATTGGCTTTAGGAAGCTTTCGGCTGCTTGACGGTCTTGGGCAATCGTGTCAGCATCAGTGCTGTTTAGTAGGTGACAGGCTGTTGGCAGGTTGCAGCAGCATGAGTCCTGGTCTCACCTAACTCGCTTGTAGTCACTAATCAGTAAGTTCAGAATTGATACTTGCTGGAACCAGTTATCTTTTCAAACCAATAAACTGCCCAGCACACAACCATACCATGCATTAAGGAAAAGTGTTGCAAAATGTAATTAATGCCGTAAAAACAACTTCCACGGGGTTCTTTATAAATCCAGTGGAAGTGCTTTTTAAGGATTCCGCTGTCTTTCATGTTATCAGAGTAGGGTTAAAGTGTACTGCCTTTGGCTTGTTGGTGATCTCTGTCCATCAGCGTTTGTTTTGGTCCAGTAAATACAGGCATATTTAATAAATTGGAGGTTATGTTAAAGTTGGGCCCTGAGAATGTTTTGAATTGGAAACAAGTGTAATTGGGTGGCATGTATCTGTTCTTTTATCCTTGCCTTTTGCAGGCTTGGTTTTCTGAGTGTATGCGTTTCACCACAACGAACACCAGGGTATTGTTTAACTACTTAGGTGTTGAGGGAATGACATGGATTAGAAGGAAAGCTCACTGTTTCTTGGAGGATACACTTGAGACTTTCGGTGCTGCTGACATTTCAGTCGCTGTCCTCCACTGGCATTCTCTTAAACCTTAAACCGCAGTGGGAAAGTCAGTATTTCAGCTGCAGGAAAAGAATGGTCTCATTAAGAAGGCTGTAGATGTCAAGCATGGTAAGTAGGGATGGGTTTAACAGAAATGAAATGAAATTAAATGAAATGTAGAATTAAAGGGGTGACTTTTGTCTGTGTGTCTTTTTTTTTTAATAAAAAAAAAACCCTGTAGTTTTATCTTCTGCTTTTGGGCATCATGTCACCGTTGAGCATGATACCCCAGGGTGCCAACCGTTCACAGGCCATGTTTTCCCAGCAGGTGGCCTGCAGGAAAAATCATGTCTGTTTAGTTTTGTTTTAGGCTTTCGTTTCTCTAAGGGAAAACACCGCACATCTTTTGACAGTCCTGTCAGTGTCAAGCTTAAGGGCAGTAGCAGCATATCTGGGTTTTCTGTAACTGGCTAATGCAGGATTGACGTGAACTGTGCTAGGTAACAGCCTGGCGTTGCTGGGAATCGGCGCCTAGATCCTCAGAGGATCCGCCTGTGGTTGCGTGCTGCAAATTCCACTGTGTGCCAGTGGTTTGGTTTGGGGAGAGATTATTTTTTGGCAATTTTTTCTTATGGTTTTAACATTATTGCTACGATTTCTTTAATTCCAGCATTGTTTACTCCATCATAAAAAAAATAGCTCCAATATCTTTTTTAAATGATTTAAAGGAAGCCATTATGTACTTTTCAGTAATGTACTTACAACCATGGCTGTTTATTTTATCTTCCAAGTGTTTTATGTTAAATCATGTTGGAGCAGAGTCCTGAGGTGCTGCTTGCACACTGCGTCTTCGTGAGCCTGCTGTAAGCTGCTATAGTTATTGGGTTCCTGTGGCAGCTCAGGATGTTGTTCTGTCGGTGACCCGCTGGTGGGTTTCGAGCAGCAGGTGTCAGTTGGCTCCTGCTCTGCGGCCTCCTGGGAGGTGGGTCCCGCCTCGCCGTCCCACCCGGCTCCACATCCACCTGCGTCTGGTCCATTGTCGCTACCCAGTGGGCTCATTGGCCTCCTGGTTGCCTGTTGTGGTAATAGGTCTATATTATTTATAGTGTGCTCTGTTGCATATAAACTGAAGGTAGAACTCCTTCAAAGGCGGCTGTATTATTTTATAAAGTTTTTTAGTGTTTTGCTTTGACTGAGCTGTTACCTGATAGTTGTGTAATTATAAATGGTTAAACTGATTGTCTTGCTTGACTTGCTGTATTTGTTGCAAAACTGTTATTGGTGTAGAGCCATTAATAATAATTTATGCTCCATTAATTGTTTGAAATTACCAATTTCTTTTTCAAGGTTAAGTAGACATTTAGTATTTCAGTGCCAAGAATGACTGACTGTCATTCATGAAATTGTGTGCTTGTTTATGGAAGGTGAGATTATCAAACATCTCACAGCAAAGTATCCTTCAGGTTCATTTTTCAGTCCTTTAAAAAAGCAATATTAAGTGACTTTTCAACTAAGGTGTTTAATTTAAGTGATTCATATTGCGATTCATTCAGCTGACACCTCAAACAAAATAAAAAGGCTAATTAAGAGCCCAGCCAGGCCTTAAACCTGAATACCCTGTAGTCTTCCAGAATTGAGTTTAGAACTCTAGGTGTGAATGTGCTTTTTTTTCCCCATAATTGCTTAAAATTACATTACGTGGTTATCAGAGAAGGGTTTCTGTCTCTCTTCAAATATTTAAAACTAACAAGGTATTGGAGGCTTTGCAATTCACTTTCAGGATGGTCTCTGCGTGCAGTGAACCCCCCTCCCCCTATTTATAAGTATAGCTGCTTGTTGGGCCAGCATTGACAGTACATTATATAGGTGTCTGATTTAAGTGTGGCTGGGTTTCACCACACACTGCAGTGGTGTTACTCTGGTGTTTTGTTTCTGGATATCGACCAGCTTGGCCTTTCTAGTCAAGCATGACTGAAGCTGATCTCCTCTTAATGCATGCAAGAGCTGTTTACCAAAACGCCGGCGTTGAAGAGGGCCTCGCTTACTTTGCCTTATTTAACAAACAAAATGCATGTTTGTCTGCTAACGTGACTGATGTGCGTAACTGAGTCAGTTGGGCTTCACTCATTCTGATCATTAGCATGTTTTTTTCATGCCTGTTTTTTTTCTTTCTTTCTTCCAGGGACCAGTTATTCTCCTCAAGAAAATTCACACAATCACAGTACTTTTCATAGCTCAAATTCACACTCTAACCCAAGCAAAACGTCAGACATAGTAAGTATTTGCTTTTATTGAATCTTTGTTTGGTTCTGCATATGGAAATTTGGATGTTTGCCTGCTAAAACGTTATACATGTATTGTCAAATACTTAACTATTAGTATCATAAAATACCTTGGAATAGATAATCTTACTGTAAAATGCTGCTCTTCTGCAGTTATGTAATCTGTGACAATTACCAAATTGTTCTTTTTGGAAAATAAGTGTCTGTGTAATTTCCTAAAAGTGAATTTTTAATCATTTGCTATTCTTCAGCATCAAAAATATGGAATTTCTCCCATGATTTGCTATGTAAATGATGGGCAGATCTCTCGGCCAATCCCAAGGCACAACTAGACTTGTCACTGTAAGGAATGTGTTAACTGAGTAATAAAGGTTATGTATTGACATAACCAAGCTTGGGTTTATTTAGTAAGAAGTCCGAAAGAGTCCTGTGTTTCCATTGATTAGTGTTTTTTTGCCCCTAGGCCCATTCACTATTGTAAACTGAGCTTGTTGCTATGGCCACACACAGATAGGCTTTTAAGCAGCCAGTTATGCTGGAGCCTTGGATGCTCCCAGCTCAGCCAAGGGCCAGCCATGTTGCTTTTTCATGTCATCCTTCCTGGCGTTTGCTCTGGCGCTGTGTGATCCACAGAAGGGTAGCGCTTGCCTTGATCATTCCTTAGGTCTTTGGAGCCATGATGTGCTGACTTTTCAGCCCTTCTACCAGTGTCCCACCTCGGGGCTGAATTTATTAAGCTAATTGGTTAATAGCACTCGGGTAGACTGGCAAGCCCTGGCATCTCGTTCTTCTAATCCTTAAAAGGCCTGCTTTCTACCTCTGTCTGCTTCTCCATAGGCATAGATCATTCGGTCCCCACTCCCACATTTTATCACTTTCGCAAGTTAGTGATCACTTAATCTGTCACAGGCAGAGGCTCACTAATGACTCTTAAGTTACCTGGGTTGTACATTTAAATGCTCAGTCATCTGTTTTTTGCGTCGATATTCTTGGAGAGAGGGATAGAGGCCACTTGCGATGTAGTTGTATCGGCCTTAAGTTGTTGCATTTTAACCTGAAATACTAAAGTCATTCGTCACTTTATTTAATGCTGATTGTTAGCCTTTGGCCTTCTCAAATAGATTTCTCTGATTTATTCCTGCCACTTTAAGAAATTTTGTCAAATGATGGTTTGTGTGCAAATGTGTTTAAAATTGGTTTGTAGTTTTTAACAGAAAATTCTTGAATTTGAAGGGTAGGGAATGACCACTGAACACCTTGACATTTACATGTTTACGGTTTATTAATTGTGTGCATTTACTGTGTATTTCAACTTTCATTGTTGTGCTGCAGAAGCAGCTGTAACCCAGGACCGTGCTCTTCTGTTTGTATATCGGCCCTGACCTTTCACACACGCCGCCTTGTGATCCTTTAGGGCACATGGTTTCATCACACTACAGCGTTCTGCCAAGGACATGCCCTTGCACCATTGGCGCGTTAAAATTATGGGAGGCACATAGAACAATCAAGTATGTGGGCCATACAGCATGTCAGTTTTGATTGAGCTGATTCAAAATCCACAATTTGTGAAGTTCATTTAACCCATCCCCAAAATGTAAATTGCCCCTATTAGCTGATGCTTATCGACTAATTTTATTGACTGTTCACATTGGAAGTGCAAATAAAGCCATATATATTTTACTTTCTTGTATGTGCAGCATGGCCGACATGAAGAAATCGTGGAGCAAATCATGCTTGATACTTTTGTTTTTTCAAGGCTCCCAACCCAAATGGGAAGTCGATGCATGTGAGACACAACAATTTGGCCCATAGGCCATCAGTGATGTCCGATGTAGCCGCAAATACGATTGAAACAAATGATTCTTCACGCTTGTAAGCAGACTGTTCCTCATTGATGGGCATCAGTGAAGTTAAGCTGTCTGATATGAAAGAGAATTTTCTAGTAAATGGTTGAGGACCCAATCATGGTTAGAATATGATGAGGAAAAACTGCATGATTTGCAAGCTTTGCATAAAACATAGTAAATGTAATGCTCTGACTAGCACCCTTATTAGACACGCTGACTAGAGGCCATGAGCAGGCTGTGGTTGCTGAAGCCATGACTGGGTCCATAGTGTAGGCTGCTGGGGGAAAAAATTAAGAGGCAGCAGCTTTATGTGCATTGAAAGCTGCCTTCTGGATAGCAAAAGAGGGTCTTTCAATAACTAAATCTGAAAGCCTTGTCAGCCTATTGAACCAGTTGAACTGCCCTGGCATCACTTCTCTGAATGTAGACAAGACTGCGACCTACACCTCTGACAGTGCAGCAGAAGAGTTCATCCAGTCTCTTGCACCTGTTGTTTGAAAGAAGGCTGAAAATAGTCATCTGGTGTCCAGGTGTCAGTCTGTTGTATGGGGAGACTATATATCTGCTCTCCAGAATCTGAGTGTGTATTATCAAGGTATAGATGAGAAGCAGAGGATAATATTCTGATGCAAGAAATAGCCTTTCTTCAAACATTGTATGTATGTTGTAGGCTAGAGTGGTGTGTGTGTGTATATATGTATATTATAGTAATATAAAAATATTACCCTTCATTTCTTGACACCATTGTCCCCCGTCTGAGGCCCCACGCACACTAGCTTTCATGTATTCCATGCATGCTTCCAACAGCTTACTTTTTACATACTTAAATGAAGATTCAATCACTACGAATGCCTCAGTATAACATCTCCATTAATTTCAATGAAAGAGAAGCATCTGTGATTTTGACTGTTAAAAATAATACTTTTGGGATTTCTAAATACTGGGGCATACCATAATACCATCATACTGCTCAAACCTAGAGCTACATGTTGAAGAATTTACAGTGTAAAGTTCAACCTTTTTTGTGAATGTCCATAATAATAATCTGCCATGGACATGGTCTTTGGACGTATACACACACCTCTATAAGAAACATAGAATGCTTGTTTTGGTCTCTAGTCCTTTGTCCCACCATTTTTGAAAATGGCCTTTTTCTCTCGTGTCTCGTGGACCATTTGGCCCCACATTTTGAAAACCTTGGCAGATTACTGCCACTATATGCTTTTTAAATGAATGTGATAACTTGAGTTTCAATGCATCCGTGATATTTCACATCCCCTTTGCTGCCATACCTGCCTGTTTTAACACTTAATTTGTCCTATTCACTTTTGATTCACACTGTTAGTTAATGAAAAATGTTTCCATATGAATAGTTTTTTAGTAAAATAGTAACCATATAGTTTATGTGAGTGTAACACTCTTATTCCTGCCATTTCAGAATTTGTTTTAAAGCTACCCTCTTGCTAGGGGAAATTCATTTCGTCATTGTCACTTCCAGCTAATTTTCTGATGATCCCTCCATTTTTAAGTGTGTGGGAGTGTTGAGTGGCTCAGCAGGTTAGCACATGACGGTTGCAGGTTCCTGTCCTAGGGTCGGCAGTGTGATTTTAATCCTTTATTGTGCCTCATGGGGAAACTCTTTACGCCTCCCTCAACTTGCTCCTTGTAGAGCAAGCTGTCCGCGAAGGCCAGCCACCTGTTGATGTACCCAGGGAGCTGGGGGTTAAGGGCCTTGCTCAAGGACCCACAGACTTGCTGAGGCTGGGTTTGAACTGACGTCCTTGTGATTACTGGCACAGAGGCTTAGCCCACTGAGCCACACGCTGCCCCCCCCCCAATGATGTCACCATTAGGCTCCAGAGCAGGGCCCCAACCTCATAGTTGTTCCATGGACTGACTGACCCTGCTATCTCAAAAAAAATAATGAGTTGCTTTGGATAAAAACATCTGTGCTCATAAATAGAAAGTACAGTTGCAGCTCATGGTATTTTTAGCTAAATGAACATTGGTCTTTGCATGTTCATAGAGCTTTTGGCATGTGGAATCTTACTCTAAAGGCCTAATAACATGATATTTCAAGTAAGCGTGACTGATGTTAATTCCTCATAATGCTTCTGATTGTTTTCAATGCGGCAGGGAAACTGGACTAGCTGGGTGAGCAGAGCAGCAGCTGTTGCATGGCCGGGCTACATTTTTCTTCTCGCCATTATATAGTCTAAATTGGAACGGGTTCTTTTTCTTAATCCCTTTGATTTTAAAGCAGTCGCCTAGACACGCAAGTCCACATCCATAGCCTTTTGGTTGCGGTCCGGAGCAGTCAGTCCTCCGTGGCCTGGGGAGAATGGGAGGAGTGTAGAGGAGGCCTCAGACGCCCCGCACTGGTGTCTGCAGGATTGCAGAGCTCTTACATCATGCTGGATCCGTTCCCCCGTATCCCTCTGCTGTCTGAGATGGCGCGATGTGAGCTGCACCTTTTTAACCCGGGCCCTGCTTCCCCCCCCCCCCCACCCGCAGCCTTATGAGCCTCCCGACGACTGGTCTGAACACATCAGCTCTTCTGGGAAGAAATACTATTACAACTGCAAGACCGAGGTCTCCCAGTGGGAGAAGCCCAAAGAGTGGCTGGAGAGGTACTGATGAGCCTGCCTCGCGCGCCGCACACCCTCCCCTCCCCTCCTCCCCACCTCGCCCCCCTTCGGGCTGCACAGATTGGAAGAGTCACCCATTTCGCTGCCTTTCGTCGTCTTGTCCTCAGAGAGCAGAGACAAAAGGAAGCTACCAAGATGGCCGTCGTCAACAGTTTCCCCAAGGATAGGGACTACAGGCGGGAGGCCATGCAGGCCACATCTGCCGGCGGCTTCGGCAGCGCGAGTGAGTACGGACAGCTGAGTGAACTCTGTCACCCCTTGTCTCCATATACCACACTTCCTCTATTTCAGCTTGATGACTATTTTCTGAAAATAATAGAGGAATAGGTTAGTGCTTCAGAATGTAGTCTGCAGACTTCCTGGACTGTTTGCGTTGGGGTGGAGGTTGGGTGAATAACAAGCTAACTAGTTAATGTCAAGGTTTGTTCTGGGTCTTGGGTTTTGTTTTCTGTTGTAGTATGATTTATGGAGTCTTAGGTGGTCTAGAATTTCCGGGAGTTGAGGGCTGGTCTCCTGTGTTGCACTTCTGTATTTTATTATGCCAATTGCTGTTTCAATCAGATGTGCCCTCAATGATTTTATTGGTTGTTGCCTTTTAAGTAGCACTCTTAAGCTGGTCACCTTCTCCTGGTTGCTTTGACCAGGTTAAACACATGAAAAATGAATTCCACGTAAGTGAGAATTTAACAAGGGTTGCTGTCATCAGCGTGAGTGTTTTAACCTGAGTGTTGCTATTTGATCTTATTAGATATATGGAAAGCTTATGTTAAATAAAAGGAACCAAATTAACAGGTTTAGTGGTTGCATACAAGTATAAAGGTTCAGTTCAAACTAGAACTGCACCTTCTATGAGGTATTACAAAATAAAGCTATGTAATGGACAGTGCCTTGGTTAGGTCATTGTTGCTCTTAATTAACGCTGAATGCCTGACGGATATGGTCATGTGACTGTCCTCTGATGGGGGTACAACTGTTCTGCTGGCCCTGCGTCTGTCTCAGCCTATCAGAGGAGCCTGGCTGTCATGTGGTTAGCTATCTCAGTGGACTTTTGGCAGCTCCCACTCAGCTGTTTTGCTTTTATTTGTCATGCATGTCTTCAACTGGCTTTTTGGATGGGTTTCATTTTGAGCTGTTTGGCATTTAGTTAATTCCTCCCCCCCCCAATCTGTCACTATGGGAAGGATGTTATACAGTAGCAGTGCTAGTCTCTTCTGTGATTCTGGGAGCTAGGAATATATTGTAAACTGGGGAATGCATTCTAATTTGTCTTTGACTGACATCTGGATTGCCTGCTGGGGTAACATGAAACTTCAAATGGTGGCTCAGTTCAGTCTGTAATTACTGCAGAGAAGCAGTCTGCAGTAGAATAAAGTGAGTGTTATAGCACATTTTGAGAGCTACTGCTTCAGGTGGTCTCTGCAGAGCACCATAGGCCTGATAAACATGGCAGATGTTTACTGAGAATGCCGTATTCAGGTACCAGCCATTCAAAAGTTAATAGAAAGGTGCTGTGTTTGTGCCGCCCCTCCATACAGGAAGGTAACACTCTTTGAGCTGAACTTCCCTGGTATTCAATTATCCAGGGTGGATAGGTTTTTTTATTTGTTTTTTTTTTTTTTATGGAAGTCCAACCTTTGAGTAGTTTACAAAATTACTTTTAATATTATGTAGGTCCCCCCCCAGTCCTCCTCAGTTCATTTCCCCAGGTTGACATTGATTCCCCCATCCTACACAGAATCTTCTGCGGTAGACAAGCCAGCGACCCACCCCTGCAGCACCCAACCCTCCCCTGCTTCTGGTCTGAACCCTTCGGCCGCCCCACAGGGCTCGTCAGCCCCCACTGTGCCCGTCTCTCCTGTCCCCCAGTCCCCGGCAGCACCGCCTCCGCTCCTCCAGGACCCCAACATCCTGCGCCAGCTGCTCCCAGCACTTCAGGCCACACTGCAGCTAAACAACACCAGCGTGGACATGTCTAAGATCAGTGAAGGTAGGGTATCCTGGCTCACTCGCCACGTGTCGCTCTGTTGACCAACTGCTGTAGGCAGATTTAGGGATGCCAGACCAAACTGAGCTAAAGGAATTCAGAGAAATGGGTTTCCTGGCCCCTTTGCATAACCTGGTTTTCCAATTGGTTAGGCTGCTCAGGGTTGTGGTTGCATCACTCATCTATATGTGCAGAAGATACCTACTGAGCACTAGTTCAGTGTCTGTCCCTAAAACTACAAGGCCGGTGAGATCGGGAACCCTGTACCAATTTTCCAGCCTGGGAGGGACTGGCTTGTTTTGAGCAGGGGTCCAGGGAGAAGGTCTAGATCTTTCTCGCATTGTAATTCCATCAGATTTCAAGGTGGGCTTGTTTGGCGTCTTTTCGGGGCCTGTTCGCTTTCCAGGCGTGGCTCTGTCTGATGCCACCACTTTCTGTGCTTTTGGGCTGCTTCTAATAGCTGGGTATGACTCACCATCAGCTGCCAGCAGACACTGCTGCCCGCCCTCTGCAGTTCTGGGGATGGACTGAGTCGGTGGGCTTTAGTGGGAGGCGGCTTCCTAGCCTCCCTCCCCTGGCTGCCTCCTTGATCCCCCTGCCACACCTCCATCTGTTCTTACTGAGCTGTGTGACCTGCTCTCTGCTGCCAGTCCTGGGGTTCCAAGTCTTTATTGTGCATTTCACCCTGACACATGACTCACGCCACCCCTTGCACCTGTGTGAATGTGAATTGTCCACTAGATCATGTACAGCGTCAGTCCTGGCTTCTGGCTTATACCGCAGAGAAGCAGTCTGCAGTAGAATGAAGTGAGAGCCTTACAGCGCATCACGGATAAAAGGAAGCGGTGGTTTGTGTCCGAGAGTCCATTTAATGCTGGTCGTGTGTCCTTTCTGTATGAATAGGTGTTGTAGAGTCATCCCCCCCCCCCGCCACCACCCAGTTCCTACACTAATTGGTGAACTCCACTATAGAGAAGCTCTTTATGTGGCTCTACGTGTATCAGATAATGTTTAAGAAAGCCTAAAAGTAGATATGTACACGATCGGTTGATATCTTGACTCGTTTTCTGCCTGTTTTGACTGGTGCCGGTTTTGGACGGCATTTTGTGAATGATCCGTGTTTGACATTTCATCGTGCACATCTTTGAAATCTTCCCACCCCCTTGTCCTTCTGCAAAATCATGAAATGAGTTACTTCAGATTTACTTTTGCTGTTTTTCCAGTTTTGTGCCAGCAAGATCAAGGCTAACCAGTTGGTTTTGTTTTTTTGTTTCAACCTGTAACCTGCTCTCGGGTGTCGGCTATAAGGTGGTGACACACCTTTGTTCCTTCAAAATGAGCCAGGTTTAACCTATTCATGGACAGTGCTAACTAATCGCACAGAATAACATCCAGATTTATTCCAATAGCAATGAACACAAGAAAATGCACACCAGCTAGACGGGTTCTGCTATAGTGAAGTAGCCTAAACACCCCATTCCATAAAATTAGATTTTACAAATCTGTGGGCCATTTATGTTTGGAAGTGTGAAATAATATGAGCTATGCACCTAAAATGAGATCCAGGGGTGTTGGGCTGTTGTCTTTGAATAGCGATAAATGACTGGATTTTCTCTATGGTATGCAGTTGGGTTGAAATCTTGACGCTTTGTCAGATGGAACCAAATCCCTATGGTGTGACTTGGTGTGGCCTGACGTTGGGGGAGGGGGGGGGGCGAAATGTGGCTCAAAATTGAATATTTAAGATGCTTATCCAGTTTTTGTGATTAATCATTTTAAGCTTGAGGTTACAGTTGACATACTGTTTATTTTTTCAGATGGTAAAGCCGTCCCAAGCACAGTCTTGTATTTGGCATGTTTGTTCTAGTCTGAAATTTTAAATGAGGAAAAAAAAAACGTATGGTAAATCTTTTCCAGTGGTGGGGTAGTCACCTGGTTGAGTTGGACCAAGTTTTCAAAGCTGCATTCTCCTCTTTAGAGTTAAGATTGTGTATCTGTTTGGGATGTTTTGGGTGAGTTGGTTAATCATGTTAATGACCTGTAGCCTGTGAATTGTATTCACTGGGCCCTTTGCTGAGCGACAGATGATATACATGGGATGGATTGTATACATCTGAGCACACTAAAGGTCACTCTTTCTTGGGTTTTTTATGCCTTTGTTCATTTTTATGGAGCTTAAATTAAGGTCAGTAAAGGATGAGTCCTCAAATCAGTAGGCTCCAGATTCTTGTGCGGAGAGGGTTTTTGCTGTAGATCTGTTAAGTTTAACTGGTACTCGGCTGTGTGAAGTACAGTAGAATTACCTGCAGCGTAGCCCTGAGCATGGAGTGTTTGGCAGGGCTGATGGCGATGGCTCTCACCTCCCGTCGTCTGACTCTCTGAAGTGGCGGCAGGATGGAATGGAGTCTCTCAGAAGGCTGCTTTTCTCCGGCTGCTTTCTGCGCCATGTATCTGTTGGCCTGCTTTTCTCTCGTTGGAAGACCCGAGTTTCCCTGCGGAGAGCACGGGCCATGGCGCACCAGTATTCCGTTTCATGGTGATGACAGGTTGTGCAGGAGCCCGTCCATGTGATTTGCTGGATTGACGCTGCGGCGCTGACAGAACCTTGGACGGTGTGGAGCTCAGGGGGGGATGGTGTTTGCGGGCTGGTCTCACCGTTCGGCAGGGTGAAGGACATGAAGACGCTTATAATCCGCATGTCGGTGTGAACCTGAAACAGGTGTGGGACCAGCTCAGCTTACAAGGAGAGTGCTTCAGGGCCGATGCATGTCAGTTTGCTGGGGGGGGGGTGTAGTCCCCCTCTTTGCTGCTTGAGGTGACCCAGTGGTTCAGTCCATTTTCCTAACCAGCATTACAATGTATTATTTTATTTTTTTTCCTCTCCTCTCTTCTTCCTCCCTCCTTTCCTTGTAGTCCTTACAGCTGCGGTCACACAAGCTTCACTGCAATCAATGCTTCATAAGATCCTCACAGCTGGACCATCTGCCTTCAACATCACCCCTCTGCTTTCGCAAGCTGCACAGCTGTCTACACAAGGTACTGGATGCGATTTGAACCCCATGAAGTTCTTTGGCGTTGTTGTAGGTTGTCAGTTTGGTGGAACTTTGTGGTTGTTGTGCAGTGTGGCTATGAGACACCAGTTTGGTGTGTGGGGTTTCGTTTTTAATAAATACTCAGTCATTTCAATACAGCCTACATATTAACTCATAGATGCATCCAAACAATGGGCTCCGCTGTGCGCCTGCTCTACTCGGCACAGTTCATCCTAAGTGCATCTCTTGGAGTAGATCCTTGATGTGCTTCACACATTTTAACAGCGAACCTAGTATTAGAGCTAACAGCTACTTAACCTATGCCTTTTACCTAGGTACAGTATTCAAAAATAAAATATCAATTCTTTGAAGATTTGATGCAATTGATGCAAATTTCAAATGGAAACTAAATATTTAAATACACCTTGCAATTGGTTGTCATTTTATTTATTCACTATGAATGCAGTTAACTTCACACCCCACCCTTTTCCCTCTGGGCCCATGAAACAGCCCAGCAATCGAGTCAGTCTCCAATGTCGCTAACGTCCGACGCCTCGTCGCCGAGGTCATACGTCTCTCCGCGGATAAGTACGCCGCAGACCAACACCATTCCCAAGCCCGTGCTCAGCACGCCTCCCGTGTCCTCGCAGCCTAAGGTGAGGCTGACGCCGCCGGCCGGCCTCCTCCTCCCGTTATCATGCATCCAGTTTGACAGTGCGCCCCCTTGTGGCCCTCCAGGTTAGCACGCCGGCAGCGAAGTCGGGACCAGTCCCGCAGGTGGTGCCGGCGTCACAGCCGCCTGTCAGCGTGGAGAAATCGGGGCACGAAGCTGCCTCCCCACGCACATTTCAGCGGCACAGGTGAACTGCTGCCATGTGCTCTGCGGATTTTCTGATGCAGTGGTAGCAATCATGGATTATATGATTTTGATTATGTAATATTATTTTATATGATTTAGTCAGCTGTGGTAACCGCTTTCATGCTAATGCTGCAAGGAACCGCTATGCGTTTCCTCCCTGATGCCTTGTATTATATCGCCATCTGCTGGCCCATTGTGGAATGACAAGCAGGTCCAGTTTGTTAGCGTGGGGAGCTCTATCTGCTGGGATGTGGTCTGAAGCCCTCCTGTTTCCCATCCAGTTGCCAGAGGAGTCCCTCCCCGGGCTTGGACCACATCGCTAGTGGCAGCAGCAGCAACAGTGTGAGCAGCGTAGCTCCCGATGTCCCTGTGAAAGCCGTGTGTTCACTCACACCTTCCCTGGTGGCGCACTTCAATGAAAATCTCATCAAACACGTTCAGGGCTGGCCGGCCGATGCTGCGGAGAAGCAGGTTAGGTGCCGCATCCACCTCCCGCATCTCTGCACACTGCTGATGCCCCCCCCCCTCCCCCCCAAACGTTGACATCTCCCGTCTCTCCAGGCATCCAGATTACGCGAAGAGGCTCACAACATGGGCAGCATCTACATGTCCGAAAACTGCACAGAGCTGAAAAACTTGCGGTCCTTAGTTCGGGTTTGTGAAATTCAGGCTACGTTACGTGAGCAGAGGTAGGTCACATGACGTGGGCACAGATGCTGATTATTTCCCATCTGGTGTGTTTAGTCTGCCTGTAGATAGGCGGAAAGCTTTAACAGGAAGGTAAATATTCATCACACACATAAAGCAATGCCGCCTAAATATCGCTTGCATTTCAGTCTAAGTTTAATGCACAGTGCAGCCGATGTTCATGAAAAATGACATGTATCTGCACTGGTGGAATGTTTCGTATTGCCAGCTTTCACTATGAAAATTGATATTTGTTTGTGCTGTGGCCTTTGTTCTTGAGAGTGAATTGTGGACATGCTTGGTGGTAAAAACCTGCTTCTCACCCCATCACCTGTCCCCCCTGCCCACAGGATACTATTTTTGAGACAGCAAATTAAGGAACTTGAAAAGCTGAAGAACCAGAATTCCTTTATGGTCTGAGACCCCAGAGGAGCAGAAGACATTGCACATGGCGTATTGCCCCCCCCCCCCCCCCACCTCCCCGAGATTGGTGTTCTAAGCCTCAGAACCTGGTGTTCTGAGCACGGTCTTAACACTTTCAAGCAGCCTCTGTGCCGGCTTTGGACCGTTGGGCAGGGATGGGGGGGGGGGGGGGGGGGGGGGTTGGGCCGGGGTGGGGGGCTTGTCCCCAGGGGGGGGGCGGGTTTGGCGCGGGGGGCCTTGCGTTTGTTTTCCTCGTGCTTCCTTTCGC
>JAABNY020000001.1:19467327-19493930 GCA_015164015.2 Brevimyrus niger
CGAGGGTGCTGTTGGCCTGAACACTCAGAGCACAGATCTCAGCCCTGAGTGCGAGGGTGCTGTTGGCCTGAACACTCAGAGCACAGATCTCAGCCCTGAGTGCGAGGGTGCTGTTGGCCTGAACACTCCCACTCTTTAGGGATGTTATGTTTTTTTTTTCTTTAATACATGGTTGTTTGACTCCCTTGGGTCAAGCGAAATTTCATTCCTTTGTACAGTTGCTAAAATTATTAATGGGATAAAATGTTATTAAATTATTTCGACACTTGGTCCCTTGCGCCCTTTATTGGCGTACTGGGGTCACTGGTGAGACACCCCGGACAGATCTGTCACTTAAATTCAAGCTACATTCAATAGCCAATTAGCTTTGTGAGGACGCAGATGTTTAGTTTGTATTGTAATAAGGTGAAGTAAAGCGAGCAGGGGGTTTTAAGCGGTCAGGTTTTCGCACTGCAGAGCCCATTCTGAATTTGATTCCCCATATTTCTTGAGTATCGTAACTTTTTCTGTTATGTTTTTTTTTTTGTACGCAAAATGACGGCGGGATGAAAGCACCTGACCTGACATCGCACTGTTTTGTGTTTGTCTTTAGCTTTACCGTCCTGCTCAGAACTTTTCTCTCGAATGGGGCATTTGTAAATGTGACTCAAGATACAACTGACCACAAATCAGCATCAAACACACGAGTAGCCTACGTCTGGTTGGACTGTACACCGCTGTTCAGAAATTAGTGGAGAAGCTCGGCTTTGTATATTGTTTCCTAAAGTATATTAAAAATAAAAAAATATGCTACCATGGGTTTCAATTTTATTCCCTCCTACTATTTTGTCCTTTGCTTTGTAGCGTATTTTTATTTAGAGGTGAAGTTTTTGTGAAATACCTATGCAGCTGTAGTAAACTTTAAGCAAAACTTAATTTTTATTGATTTATTTTAGTGGAGAGAATCTTTACACCTCCCCCAATCTGCTCTCTGAAGGTGAGAGTTTGCTTGACGGCTTAGGACAGCCACCCATAGCAGCGCCCAGGGAGCTGGGGCTTAAGGGCCGTGGTCAAAGACGTGAAAGGGAATTACATCAAGTTATACCTCATCGCAAAGTAATGTTACAGTTTACGCATAAATGTGCTAGTAATTATTAATCCTAACAGCAGAAATTATCCCGTACATAGGCCTATATCAGATACGTTATTTGCGATCGGAATTAAACTTTTGCCCTTCCGCAGAGTTTCAGGTTACACGCCGGTTTTTTAAACCAAATCAGGCTACCTTCGTTGGGGTATCAACTGTTAGTCTGACTTCTCAGTGCTGCGATTAGCGTTTTGAATACATTTGGGAAACCTGTGTAAACTTTGGACATGTGGCGGTAATATTAATGGGCAGTGGTGGCTTAATGGTTAGGGAAGCGCACTTCTAATAGAAAGATTGAAATGTACTGCTCCCCGGGCGCTGAATTAGCTGCCCCCTGCTATGTCACGAAGGTAACGTATGGGTTAAAAGCAGAGGACACATTTTGTTTTTGTGCACTGTGTGCTGCGGTGTGTCGACAATGACAAATAATCACTAAATATAAATAAATAACCGCTGACCTAATCAAGCGTGAGCAGGTCCGGCGAATTCAGCGTGGCCATCAACTGAAGTTTAATGTTAAAATTCTGAGGAAAACTGGGAGACGCCCCTGATCGCCCGCTATTAAAACTAATTAATGGAAGCTGCGTGTTTTTATTTTACGGCATGCATGATACCATCAGCACAGGTATCGTGAAATTGTCAATGCAAACAGACCTGTTATATCCACAGTCAGCTCTGTGGAACCAATCGCAATTCTTTTACTAATAAAAGGGGGCGATTCTAAAGAGTAAAGGGTGTAAATAGTTTAGAATTACGGAAAATAAAAGCTATGACGGCGTTATTTCAGCTCCGTTAAGCCAACAATTATATTACTCCCACCGATAAATGATACTGCTACTAATCTAGACCAGCGCATACTAGCCCTGGCCAGCTATTCAGGAGAACTGATTTCTAATTGCGTTTGTTTTGTTGGAATTCAATGTATTGTCGTGGCCAAAAGTTTTGAGAATGACACAAGTATTGTTTTTCACAAAGTTTGCTACTTCCGTGTTTGTAGATCTTTTTGTCAGATGTTTCTATGGTATACTGATGTAAAATTACAAGCATTTCAAGTGTCAAAGGCTTTATTGACAATTACATAAAAATGTATGTAAAGAGTTAATATTTGCAGTGTTTCATGACCTCTGCAATTCACCCTGGCATGCTGCCAATCAACTTCTGGGCCAAATCCTGACTGCTGGCAGTCCATTCTTCCATAATCAATGATTAGAGTTTTTCAGAATTTGTGGGTTTCTTTGTCCACCTTAGATAAAATTGTGAGTGAGCCCACTACCTTGGCTGAGAAGCAACCCCACACATGAATGGTCGCAGGATGCTTTACAGTTAGCATGACACAGGACTGATGGTAGTGTTCACCTTTTCTTCTCTGGACAACATTTTTTGCCCCAACCAATTGGGTAGGGGATTTATCAGAGAAAATTACTTTACCGCAGTCCTCAACAATCCAACCTTGATACCTTTTGCAGAATATCAATCTGTCCCTGATGTTTTTCTTGGAGAGAAGTAGCTTTTTTGCTGCTTTTGTTGACATCAGGCCATCCTCTAAAAGTCTTCACCTCACTGTGCATGCAGATATACCTGCTTACCGCCCTTTCTGAGCAACCTCTGCACTGGTGGTGCCCTGATCCCACAGTTGAATCACCTTTAGGAGATGGTCCTAGTGTTGCTGAACTTTCTTGGGCACCCTGAAACCTTCTTCGTGACAACTGAACCTCTCTCCTTGAAGTTCTTGATGATCTGATAAATGGTTGATTTAGGTGTATTCTTACTAGCAGCAATATCCTTGCCTGTGAAACCCTTTTTGTGCAAAGCAGTAGTGTGTGTTTCCTTGCAGGTAACCATGGTTAATAGAGAGAGAATGATTATTTCAAGCACCACCCTCCTTTTAAAGCCTCCAGTCTGCTATTCCAACTCAATCAGCATGACAGAGTGATCTCCAGCCTTGTCTTCATTAACAAGCTCACCTGTGTTAAGGAGAGAATCACTGAAATGTTGTCAGCAGGTCCTTTTGTGGCAGAGCTGAAATACAGTGGGAATAAATAAGTTCATTTTCATAGCTAAAAGGGACTTTGCAATGAATTGCAATTCATCAGATCACTCTTCATAACATTTTGGATGCAAATTGCCATCATAAAAACTGAGGCAGCAGATAATTAAATTAATATTTGTGTCAATCTCAAAACTTTTGGCTGCGATGTATATTTTGATGTTTAGACTAAACGCTAGTGGGCGCGATTCAGTCGTGAACCGGATCCCGGACGAAATTCGCCTCTGGCCGTTTCATTCTGAATGGTGTACGACACCCATAAGTAATTAAGAAATGCAAAATTAAGTAGAATATTTTCCTTAGCGTAGGCCTACATTGTATAATACGCCTACGGTCTTTTAGACAATATTAAATCACTTTCAACGACTTCAGCAATGGTCATAGATTAAGCTGCACGCTATGTTAGTACATTTTGGTGGTGCGCTAATTTATGCGTTTGAAAAATCATAAAATCTGAATCTCCGCTGTTAACCACCAAAGAATATTTAAAATATTACATATTACCGCATTGGTTTTATATTCTGTTCTTATAAACAAGTTGAAACTATATAGGTCAGGTAAATTGGTTTAAGTAGATTCAGGTAGAGTGAACTATGTAAGAGTGGGACACTTTTTTTTTTGTAAATGATTTAGGAAAATCTAATGAAAGCCATTTTTAAAAACTAATATTTTTTTCTAATAGTTGCATGTCTCTCTAAAAAGTTTTGTGTAGACATTTAAGCAGTCTGTGTAATATTTAAGAGCCAAATGAGATAAAACATAAAGAGGCACCAATCATTTCTTGATGAGCTTGTTTAGGAAAATAGGAACAGTGTTTTTTTTTTTTGTATAGAGGTAACATATACTTAAATTGCACAATGCATGATTTTATTGGCCAAGAAAACAGACCATAAATAAATTCATTGTAACATTTTTTTAACAAGATCCAACTATTTCAAATAAGTTTTTTTTTTTTTTCACTTCAGTAGTGTCTAAATCTAAAACATGTTTTGCGGTGGTGTGTGTGTGTGTGGGGGGGGATTGTATTATTTCGTCCGCGTTTTCGGCGATTGACCAATGAAATTCTAAGTATTATTCTTTTATCGTATTGCGATTAACCTGGAAACACTTGTTGCTGGGCGCCCCCGATCGACATAATTTACATTTACATGTACCTGAAAAGTATGCTGTCCTACTTCAACTAGCACCTTCAGCACGAAAGTCAAAACAAATAACTAATATCTTTAAAAAAAAATGCTTTATTGTTTAAACAACCCACTCCCATCTTTCACTAAAATACAACATCTTAAACAACATAGCCTATAATATACTTCTAGCAGCCTTATCTTTCTAAAGAGTTATTTCGTTTGTCGGTGAACTTTCCGTGCGATTGCAATACACAACGTGTCTTGATTCTGAACACACCATCATAAATATGTCACACCAATGACAACAGTTGTTGAAGACCAAGTCCTGTTGTAGCATGATTTTAGCAGTTTGTTTTCATTGGATGTTGTCAGAATAGAATAATCCTTTAATCGTCCCACAAGGGGAAATTTGGTTGTAACAGCAGCCAGAAAGACACATATACAAACAAACAGTACACAGGACACAAAACAGAAACATACACAATTTTGTCGTTTATATATATAGCACAGGGCAAAGCTTGAATGTCCCACTTTACCTGATGTCACATTTTTGCTGAACTCATCCTATATAAGATGACATTTTAGTTTCACTGATAAATTTAACATTACTTTCCAGTGAATTCTTTTTAACTAGGCCTGTTAGAGGAGCCACGATTTTCCGTCGTAAATGTGTCACGGTAGATTCTGTTTTAATTTTACGGAAAAATCGAGGGTCTGAAAATTGGTTGTGCACTGGGCCGAGTCTGTAACGGCCGGGGCAAAAAAAAACAACAAACAAACAAACAAAAAAACACGGTCAATGAGTAAGTGGCTCTCAAACATTTACCAATCCTTCACAAACCTGATATTCCACTTCAAAGCTATAGAAAAAGAAAAGACATAAAGAGGCTGTCTGCTGTCGACTGGGCTGAACCATGGTGGAGGGGGATGTGAGATCTGCCGAAGCTCCGGTCCGAGTCTGCGGGTGTGGCTACTGGCGCCCTCCTCAGTCCATGGGCGCCCGTCTCAGGTGATGTGTCCTTATTCACGCCTACCTAATTTGCCTCTCAGAATACAAGCCGTTCCCGGCAGGGATCCTCCCTTCCCAGTCTTTGAAGTGGTCTTATGGCGGCAATTACACGCCGTATAGAGACGACGGCATTTCCCAGTACGAGTGGCCCTCTAACACCTTTATTAATGGCTGGTTGACTTGTGGGCTAAGGTTCACTCTCCAGTGCAAAAAGATTCGCACCAGCAAATGTTTCATTAACTTTGTACTGATTAAATGTTAAGAATGCATTTTAAAACACGATACTGCACAGTTTTACGTCGGGTAGGAATTTTGTATTTAAATATTATTGATTTAAAAACAATTTGTAACAGATACAACGCGCACTTCCGTTTCTTGCCTCTAGGTGTCAATATTCAGTCGTACCACAGCTAAGCCGTCCGAAATGGCCCTTAAATTAAAGAGCTTTGAGGGGAAGACTTGCAGGAAATGTATCACCACTTATAAAAGAAATGCTAACCTTTTACCGAACTCGACATATAAACGAATATATAAATATGGTCAGATGTTTATGAACTTGCCAAACAATACGACCTAAACTGGTTCGATTTCAAAAGCAGTAAAAAGTGGATAATTGCCGGGTCGCTTTCACGTGACGAAAACGTATGAATCAGCTTTAACCGGTTTCGTGATAGCGAGAATTTTAAAAACGCAGTTTTAAAAGGGGGCATGGGAGATAATTGTAGGAGGGAAGACATGTAATTTCAGACAAGAATCTCATACTTGTACTATCAGGAGCTGACAGTGATCTATACAGCCGCCTGTACGTGCGCCGAGATTACTGCTGATAAGCAGCAGCCCAGTATTTGTTCGCCCTTACACAGCGAAGAGTGGAGGAAACAGCGACAGGCTACACGCAAACAAGGTTTTTGAAAGGCGGGCGTTCGCCTGAGCCCGACTGAAAAAGAAAGTATGGTTTAGTTGAAGAGGTTGGGCGGATGATGCAAAGCAGATTCTTGGCTGGCGCCTGAGCGTCATTACATACAATTACAATAATTGCCGCCTATCCAGCGTTATTTCTGTACGCCTGCGTCCCCCGGAGCGGAATCGCTGTCTTCAACCCGTCTGACATCACGGTGACGACCACCTATCTATTACGCGTAATTTAAGCAGTAATATTGGTGAAAACAACTAGGCATGCAAAGACAAAGCAAGAACAATTAACAACAAGGGTGTGTTTGTGAATCGACATGAAAAAACGTATCGATCGGCTTTATAAATTAGTTGTAATTGTCTATGGGAGACTGAATATATAAAAATGGGGCTGTATAGTATTTCTTGTTTATAATACGCAAGCATATAATACGTTTATTATCCTTCAGTATAATAAAGCAAGAAACCAATTCGCTTCAATGAGTGTAGTTTATTGTCCGCAGTTCACACTTGTGATGTTACATTATTTTCTTCAGTATTTCACATTTATATAAAAATGGTAGTATATATCTTATATATAACACTTTGGATATGTGAAATGTGCTAAGATGCATATGTGAGTAAAAGCATCTATGACTAACAATCTGTAAACCTATTAAAATACTACCGAGCACAGTTTGAATACGAATTTATTTTGCTTGGCTTCACGTTTGCTTTGCTCAAGTCTTGATGTAGCTAGACGATCTTAGACCATACGTACATTAAATAAAAACCTCATTGTGTTCTGTCTTCTTCCTGAGTCCTTTACAAGCTTTGAGACATTAGGTTTACTCTAATAAAGTAATCAACATATCACTGAGCAGATCGCATTTTGATATCGATCAGACTGTCTTGCGTTTTGCATTGGATTGCTTTGGTGATAATTGAGTGACAGTCTCTGTCTGCGTCGTCTCGGCGGCGCCATGCGGTGTTTTGGGTTGCTAATTTCACTAACCGCCTGCCTGCTCCGCCTACAACATCCATTCGCGACAACTCAGTTAAATCGGTATCTTATGCAGACACAGAAAGGCACTTACCTTTGCCCTCGGCTCAGATGTTATACACCCAACGATAAAATGATAAAGTAAACGTAGGAGTTTTACGAATTCTTAAGTCACTAAGTCCATAAGGAAACCTGATGGTCACTTCTGGCCTTCACTAAAATTACCAATTTTTAATTTATGTGAAAATGCAGGCGTTCTGCCTTAATGTTACGATACCACTATGCATGTGGTAACCTAGAGTCAATTAGACGTGTATAACTTTGTCAAGAGTTTGTGATTACAGATTGCAGGGGTGGCGAATTTAAACAGGAATGATGCGCATTGCATCTGCAAAAATAATTATTGTACCTGGCATTACACAGTGCATACCCCCATCCCCCGTTCCCCTTTCTAATTCAAAATAAGCGGAATCAGTGACTGTCTGACCGCATCAGTAACCAATCATGTCTTTAGTTGCCCTCCGTGTTTAAGAAATAATCCAATGGGATTATCGGGGGCGGGGCCATAGTTAGGTTGCAAAGTAAGACGCAGCTATTTCTTTAACAGTAAAGTCTTCTCTGCTGGTGGCTGTTTCAGCGGCGTTAGCAGCATTGACGAGTTCGCCGGCTTTTTCTCTGGATTATTATATCAGTAAATGCAAATTCATGCCATGGTAAATATTACACCTGGCGGCAGTTCCCAGTCTTTACTCGTCACTTATGCATGGAATGCATTTTTGTAGTATCCAGCAGCGTTGGCTTTCTCGATAGCGAAGATACCTGGATTATGTAAACTTGGATGCAGTTTTACGCGCAAAACCATTAAGCGATAAAAAAAAACTGCTGGAGGTTTTTGCCTGTGGGAACTCCAGCGTTAGTATTTGTCGTATTAATGTAACGATAATTACGAGGTGAACGCTACGGACCAAGCGACCAAAAAAAAGCGGAATAGGAGGCATATTTGTGTCTTAAATGGATCGCCATTCCAGCTTCATTTCTATTTGGCTACAGTTGGAACTTTGCGCCATGGCTGTTCTACTAACTAAAGGTAAGCATTTATCTGTACCTATGATTACCGTGAAGTGGTCGTTTCAAAAAAGTCGCTTTTCGGAGTTATTCTCACTCATCTCTGGGGTATTGTTACAGATATACTGGCTCACCAAACGTGATTTTAGGTGTCTTGAGATTTAATTGGAAAGCAAAGCGGCTTGATTGTTATCCCATTCAAACAACATTAATCTAAGTGCAATATATTGTATCCGTTTCACACCTTTATTCAGGGCGGTTGCGTTCTCTTCTTATGTTTAATAGTTGGAAAATAGTTGGAGTACGGTTCTCTGTACTCGAGTACTCCCGATATCTAATTTATTTTGTCTCAGTTTTATATGCAACTTCCTCATGAAAATAAGCAATAAGCAAGAAGTATAAACTAAGTTAGCGCTTAGGTTAAGCGCAACTTTTCCCATACTGTTTCGATAAGAGAGAAAATCATCACAGGCTGAGGGTTCCTGTTACTTTCTCGAAATTGCCTTGATGTGTTTGGAACAGGCTGAAGATTGGATATATGTAAACTTAGCTTCATGTTCATCGAAGTTGAAGTTTTCCTCCCCTGATTAAATGGCAAGTTCGCATCTTAAAAACCATGACAGTCGGTTGTATTAACGATAGAGGTAGACAAAACCACTGAATAAATCAGGCCAGATGCAGTTCGTTTAAATGTCATGTTTGTGTAATTATTTCGTTTTTAGTAACCGTTTTCAGTTCAGTGGTTTCATCCCATGTCTAGGGTCCAGACGGGACAGGAAACCGTAACCTTTCTAAGCGCATAAATCCAAACTAAAACCATCCTTTCATCCGGTGAAAGGCCCGTGTTTTGGTATCAGCCTATGTGGAATCAAAGCAGTAAGGTTACCCGCAGATCAGCTGCAGAATGGACATAGCCTAGTTCAAAGAAAGAATAAAAGAAGAATACAAAACGTAGAACATACGTGCATCTGTTATTGTGTGTTTATCTAAATTAATCGTAAGAAAGCATGGCCCCACTGGTATGTGTGTGTGTTTTTAATCCTATAATTCATAAAAGCGTTTCGGACGCGACCCGTCAGCCCAACGCGCCCGATCCCTCCGGCACAGCCTCGGCTGCGAGCTGATTGCGTGCAAAACGAAAAGGGAGCCGTACGCGGCTCATTCGCTTCACTTTTTACGAGTTTCCATTTGGATTTGAAGAAATTGACTTTGGCAAACAAACCACTCATTATAAGCTACACGGTTTCTGTTTTATAATAGTGACTAAAAGGGCCTTTTTGCACGGAAATCGCTAAAGTAATAGTTCGCCTTCTCTGCACATTTCGTTACCTCATATTTTTCAGTTATGAAGCTTTTCTTTTTTGTTCCGGCTTTTTCAGGCCATGTAGCTGTTTCTGGCTAGTCGACAGCCGCTAGTGAATAATCGGAGACATTTGGATAATTTGATTTCCGATCCCATAAATCACGGTTTAAATGAAGGTTTCTGGGGGACAACTCGTTGACCGATTCCTGGTAGACGATATGCACTGCTTTTGAGTATTGCACACCGATGGTTAAACTCGACTACCTTTTCCCGAACAACTGTAGCCAAAATTAACTGCACGTGTATTTGACGAACTTTAATTATACGGAAGCTGCTGGCGCTTGCTCAGGAATTATCAAATTAAAATTGAGACGCACTGTACATTTGTGTCTTATGAAAATTGACTGTCGAGGATTCCTCCTGTTCTCGCTGAAAAGAATCATAGTAAAATCGGTGAAGTGTGGGAATGATGTTTTAGCTGTGAATCTCTTCGGATCAACGGACCCGGTGGGGGCGGCGTACCCCGACAGTAGTTAATACCAGTGCAGACATTGGGGAATCTCACTGACCTTAACTTTTAAAGTTTTTTTTTTTTCTTTTCTTCACAATGCTATTTTAATTTTTTATTTGCAGGAGAAATCCGGTGTTACTGCGACGCACCACACTGCGTGGCCACTGGCTACATGTGCAAATCCGAAATGAATGCTTGCTTCACCCGAGTCTTGGACCCGCAAAACACGAATTCGCCGCTGACCCACGGCTGCGTGGATTCAAACGCCACCCCGGCCGAAACCTGCGCCTCTAAAACGGACGATATGACGGCAGGCTCCCCAACCCTGGACTGCTGTCATGAGGACATGTGCAATTACCGCGGCCTGCACGACCTGGCGCACGGCAGAGACGCTTCAGGTAGAGGATCGCCGCTTAATCTCTTAACCCGCTTTTTAACCGCTTAAGTAACCACAGCATTGCCCGCTGTTTGCTCTAACGGCTTAATCATATGAAATTTTTAAAATTATTAAATGCCATTCCCGAGCTAAGTCATCCTTTTTAATGTCCCCTCCTGCCCTCTTTGCGAACTTTACGGGAAGCGTAGGAATCTATTATTCAGGGCTCTCGGATTTATTAAGTGATGCATTTTGGACCGATGGGTAATCCGCTGGGTATGAACTCTGTTTACATTAGTATTAGAATATATCAAAATACCGCAGCTTGACAGATAGATATAAATATATAAATAAAGTGCAGTGTAATGTTTGATTTTTACTGCACATTTCCCGTGGTTTTAAAGCGAATGTTTCAGTAATCTGGGCATGATAACACATAGGCTATGTGGTAAAGTGAATATGACTCTTTCCTGCTATTGGTGGGTTTGATTTTGGTCTCATACTTGGTGCTTTTTTCTCTAATGCCTTTCAAGAATATGGAAGCAGGTACCAGTCAGATGGCAGCAGGAACTTGATTACCAGAGTGCAGGACTTGGCATCAGCCAAGGAGGTGTGGTTCCGAGCGGCTGTGATCGCAGTGCCCATCGCCGGCGGCCTCATCCTGGTGCTGCTGATCATGCTAGCCCTGCGCATGCTGCGCAGTGAGAATAAGCGTCTGCGCGCCCAGAGGCTACAGATGCTCTCGCGGCTGCACTACAGTTTCCACGGACACCATGCCAAGAAGGGACACGTAGCCAAGCTGGACCTGGAGTGTATGGTTCCGGTGACGGGCCACGAGAACTGCTGTTTGACCTGCGACAAGATGCGACAGCCGGACGCAGGGAGCGAAAGGATGCTGTCGTTGGTCCACTGGGGAATGTACAGCGGCCAGGGAAAGCTGGAGTTTGTATGATCCCAACAGCAGACTGCCCTGGGACCACTTTTTTTTTTTTTTTATAATTTTAAACAATAAAGACGGCAGCCCTTGTGGTTTGCTGTGAGGCACTTTACTTGAAATAAAGACTCGAATCAAGAAGAAGCTGTAATTTAACTTGAGATGGTGGGAGATTTTATTTTATTATTTTTTTTTTTTTTACACCCGGAATGAATCCTGGACTCTTACTGATTGCTGAAGGATTCCAAATGTCTCTTATTTGCACATTTTGTATAAAACATGAACAATGTAGGTGTTTGTTTTAAGAGAAGCTGAATAGAAGAAAATCTACACTGAGACCAGGGTAAAAAGACCGAGGAGGGTAAAATTGAATTCAGTGTTACTGTAGGTGTACACACTTCTGTGTGTCTTAATTCTGCTTAATGTAAAGATTTAAAATATATTTTTGTCGGATAAGAAATGTTTGTGGCCGTCTGTAATTTTTGCTCTTTGTTTGGTGGGGGGGGGCATCCACATTTGCTGGTAGGCCAGCATGGGGCTACTCGGAGTAAGGACCCCAGTTATGTCAGTATGTTAGACTGCATTTGCCAGTTGCTCATTTTTTGGATGCTTATGTTCTAATATCCTCCTGAGACAGGCATAGAAGACTTTAGATTTTTTTCTTTTGTTTTTCTTGGTTGGTGATTGTGTGGTTAAAAAGCACACCCCACAATTGCAATTGTAATTTTTACAGCCATAACTGTTCCCTTTAAGGGACAACAGCACATAATTCAGTGGCATATATAGTATGAGAGAGGGAGCTGTAAAGAGGGTGATGTTAGGACAATTCGCAACCTAATTGGATTTGTCTGGGTTGGGGGCCCTAGACGGTATACTTTCATGGGCCCTCAATCTCTAGTGATGCTTCAGGATATGAGGGGGAAAAAAAAAAAACTATGTCCTCTCCAGAGGACAAAAATAAATCGCTGGGGCAGGAGGCTGTTGGGCTTCCCCTCGCCGCGTTGGCCTGCCGTAATTTATTTTGTAATGTTTTAACACAGTGGCACAGTGTTTCTGTGTTTGGTTTCTCATTGCCTTGTTTCCCAGTGTGAAGTGGTGGTTTTCTCATTATAACCTGTGCACTGTGAGAATTGTATTGACACCCCCCCTCCTCCCCATCATTATCCTGGCGTCAGGATGCCACAGCTCACCATGCCGCTCGGCCCTCCCTAATCGCGGCGGTGTCGCCGGGCTGCCGGCTGACTCACCGACTCCGTTACTGAGGTCACATTACACAGCCCTGGGTGCCTCTTAACAGCCCTGAGCTGATGCTTCACGAGTCCTTTTAAGCTGCTGCTTTCGCTTCCTGAAGAGTGCTGTACAAATGAAAAGCACGATACCTTGTCATTAAGTGCTATTTATTCCGTGCTCCCCCTGTGGCGTTGAACCACACCCTTGAGCTCTGCTTTTGGATTTTTTCTGCACCATTTTTCCCCAATACATTTACTTAGTGGATGCCTTTGTCCAAAGCACCAGTTTTTAAAGTTTTACTTTTAGAACACGGGGTCCTTGGAGCAATCGGACATTTAAGAGGTCCAACAGTTAGGATTTGAACTGACAACCTTCTGATTGCTGGTACAGCAGCCTAAACTCACTGAGCCACACACCATCCCATTGGGGTAGGAGTGGTCCCATGTTCTGTCTTTAGCTTAAATGCTCCTGCCCAAATGTGCAATGGGCTGAATGAATTTGTGCTTGTTGGTTAAATGGAAAAAAAAATGGCTTGGTGTGGCTGCAGTTGAAGCCGCCCTCCCAGTAACCTGAAGAGCCACTGCCTGGGCACCTTCTGCCACCTTTATGTTGGGTGGAGGGCGAGGTGCCCATGCTATTTTTACACATGACCAGGTCGTCACCTTAGCCACAGACTGCAGTCCAGGAATCTGACTGGCGACGCGATGGTTGGGCATTGGCCTGGAAGAGGCGCTCCGTCCGTGACTGTCTCAGACTTGGCTTCCTTCAAGGCATGTTTTCCTCTGAGGCGGTATATGTTTTATCTTGGTTAGCTTGGAAGTCGCAGGTTGTGTTGAGGCATTGGTGAATAAATTAAGATTAATCACGACAGGTAAAATTCTGGCTTCACAAAGGCAGGAGCAGGTAAGTTATTAACTGAAGAAAAAAAGTCTCAGTATGAGAATGTAACACCCGAGTGCCTTCTGCGCTTAAAGATGGAGAAATAATCTTACTGTAAATCGATAGTTCACGATAAAAAATTGTAATACTAATTTTGAACTCAGACAGGCTGCCTATAAAGGGTCCTGTGCCAATGACTGTTTTGAGCTGTGTGTCAGTCAATTGCTTTGAGTGGTAGTTTGCATTTTGAAGGATTGTCTATCCTGGGTTTAACTCACAATGGGTGCATACATTGAGGAGCGTGTGTAGGATCTACCCCCCCCCCACCCCCAACACCACCTCATCCGGCCCAGAACTATTATCCTCATAATGATAACAAACTCCAGAGTTAGAAACCGCTAATGTGCTCAATGTTTTCTTAGCACTGGCTTGATTGGATCACCTGCTGGCATGAGACAGCGGTGTGTGTGTGTTTGTGTGTAAGTGCGTGAGACGAGCACACCGTTTGCAGAGCCCCTGGGCCTCAGCGGCAGCCTCCCGCCACATCTGAGCATACTCCATTGTTTTGTCATCACAATGGGGAGGCCCAGTCGTAGGCTAGTATGCGTCAGCCATTTTGTTGGGCACCGGGTGGTCAAACTGTTTGCATTGACATGTAAATGCAGGTCGCTCGTTTGGTGTCTGTCTCCAAAGAACAATTTGTTTTGGAGAGACGTCAAGCTGTCCCTTTTTCAACAATACTTTCATAAATTACGTGCAAGTTTTGGACCATGTAATTTATGAACAGGTGTGGCAAGTAGGGGTGTCTCAGATGCAGGTCTTTTGTCAATTTCACAATATTCCAGCAGGAGGAATTTGTTGTCTGCTGAGTCAAATTACAAAGGTTTTTACTCGTTTTTCTTAGGCAGTTCAGCAGATAAATCAACAGTATTCTGTTATATATTATTTTGCCTCTTTAACATATTTATCCATATGACAGTGGAAAAGTTTGGTAATGGAGAGGATCTGAATGTATACATTTGTCTTACAAACATTTATCCTGGTTAGGATCCCCAACCGTGAAAATTTGATAAATATGAAAATAATTTTCATAAAAGAATGCCCCGACATGGACCAGAAATAAGTATTGAGTATAATTAATTAATACATTTAAGTACTTTATTCTTGTATGCTTGTGCTACAAGCCAATATGAAGAATATAGTTGTAGGAGTAGAGGCTTTGCAATCCAAAATGGGTGGTATTATGGTGACGTCAATCATTGCCAGGTTTAACAAAAGAACCAATGGGAAGAGTAAAATCCAGCTGGTAATTGGCAGTATGTGGTAACTCCACCCATCACAAGTCTGAAAGTCTCATTCTTGGAATTGGGTCATTATGGACATTCAAACTCATGTTTTGTTGTGTCTTCTAAATGGAAGATGCCAGTCATGTTACCAATAATTCCAGAACAAAATACCAGGCAGTTTTATAAGACATGCAGAAAAACAACGCAATGAAATACAACAGGGAGCAGATCTATGTTCACCTCAGCAGCTGTGATGTTCGGCAATAAATCCTGTCATCTTTCCCTATACATTAAAGTCCACATTTCTGGCCTCATTCAACTACTGAAATCTCTCTTTACATTTTAGAAATACTCAGTTGTTTATCTTATAAAAAATAATAAAATCCTTATATTCAAAGTCAAATGCATGAATCATTTAAAATACAGTTTTCAAAGGCCATTACTTGTGTAATGTTTTTCTTCTCCCTGATGGACGTCAGTTAAAAAGAGACAGTGTAAATATTTATACCGACCAAACAGTATAATTTCCTTTTGTACAAAACATGGGATAAGTGCAGGCGTCATTTGCATTCTGCATCCAAACATTTGTCTGCGTGTGCAGTTAACATTTATAAATAAATCTCCCCAAAACAAAAATAATAAAGGCAGGAATGTTAATGAATCTGAGCCCTTCAGGTTAAATGTCATCGTCCACAAACAGGTTCTTGTTTCAAAAGAGTATATTTCAACATATTCAAACAGAGTATTTCAGAAACATTGAACGAGGAGTCCTGGTGAGGAAGAAAATAACTCCGGTGAACAAGAAGGGAGATACACGGTCTGCTGCTGTGTTTGCAATCGATTTTGGCTGTTTTAGGTCCGCGGAAGCAGTGGTCTCCCTTGAGCAAGGTACTGAACCTGAATAATGGCAAGAAAATGTGTGAACAATTACAAGCTTCTATATAAAAGTGTGAGCTGAGCGACTGAAACTTAGGAGCCAAAATTATGTCAATAATGGAGAGGGATTAAACCAAAGGCTGCCGAGTATGGGAGGATGTGCCATGAGGAACACCTATAATGAACTAGCAAAAGGAAAGCAGGAGGGAAAGAGGTTGGCCACAAGAAAAGATTATGGGCATGCTAAAGATTAATAATGGATTTCAATAACCAGCCTGGAACCTTGCAAGGCTGAAACAACATGGCATGCCTTGAATTGCAGAGTATAGCCCAAAGACCCCTGTGAGGTGCTGAGGTATCTTCATTGAGGGTTAGTCAGTCTGAAAAGAGAGATCTCTTTGTTGGCCAGATAACATTCCTGCCCATACAGCATCAGAGTATTGATATGTTTTACAGTTTATATACCTCAGCTGCAGACTGACTGTTCATGACACATGTGACTGTTCATGTGAGTTGTCGTCCTCCTAACAGGTTGGGCTGATTAGGTCAAGATGAGTTCTTTGGGGTGAACACAGTGCTTGGATTGGATTCAATATAGAGGGCAATATAAGTATGGAAACAAGCAAGTAGTACATTTCGTGGAAATTGTAGAGTTGCAGCGTTTTGATGCCGCAGAAGAGCACCGTAAACCCTGCTGACAAAGCTGATAAATATCGGATTGTTTTCAGCAGTTTAAGCTTAAGAAAGCCACATGCAGAATTCTGCTGAAGGGCACGGACATGCTGAATGTGCCTTTTGAGCTTGTCGTACCTGAACACTTTAGCGCTTTGTAATTACTCTCCTCTGCTGTGTAAAGGTGCATAGTGGTGACAAATCGATCCCTTCAAAATGACAGAAGAAGAATAGAAATACCTAAAAAAAAAAACCTATGATGGCATCTCTTATTTAAAACTTTGAGATATCATTAATGTTTTGCCAATCAAACATCATGAGGGCAACCACTAACGTGAGCTATATTTTCTGCTCTGTGTGATGAGTGTGTTCTTCAGCCCAGCTTCTTCTGGCCAGAAGATGACCTACTTCCTGTACTCATCATTTGATATTCAGCAGGGTGTTTAGGGTGGTGGTTATGGGATAGGGGTTCAATGAGGTTGTGTGAGGAGGATGATTGTTGGAAAAGCTAACTGAAACACCCAACAGACATCTCTTAGCTTGGGCTGAGAGTGATACTTAAGTGGAATTTCTTGTTGTCCAAGATGACGTTGCACTCCAGGGCAGGATGACAAATGAGGAGTAGTTTTCTCCCCCACTGATGCGATGTAGCTCTTAGGAGCGAAGTTCACTTCCAAACGAAAACATGCTCTGAACTCCAGACCGGCCCGGGGGTCGCAAGGGTCGTGCAGGAAAAATAAATACGAGGCCAGCCTCATGTAAGCTGCCTTCGGTTCCTCAGAGCTCCCACTGAAAAAGATGGTGCACCTCTCTCCCCACACTAGAAACATGATACTCCTTTAATTAGAGCTGGAGAGCCAGAGAGGATTTACAGTAATCTAAGATTACCACTGTATTCCTCTTGTTTTCCAAGCCAGAAAATGGCAAAGTGTTTGAGAAATAGGTTTTTCTTCTTTCCTCCCAACCCTTTACTGAGACCAGCCCTGCCATTTATCATCGGGGGCGGGGGAGGGGGGGGGGGACTGTTTACTGCTGTGGGTCAAAGTTCTATTCCTTGTTTATAGGCCTGCACAGAAAAGGGTTGCCTGTTAAACTTTACCCACTGCGCTGGTCATGCTCAAGCCTGGTCCCGTCGGCCCTGTGCCCTCTGCAGCATTCCCAAATCCTGTATTGAATGCAATGGGCTATGTTGCCACTCGTAAATGGGACTCTGTTTCCACATCGAAAGTTTCTGACTGATTAATCTGTGTGTGCGTGCTCCTGTCAAGTTGTGTAGAAAGAGGGCAGGCGGTGAAATGCATTACTGGGAATTCTGGTGGCCCGCCAGTGGCGCCCTCACCGTGTGAGAGATGAGCCGACCTCAGAGTGTGGCAGTGGCCATTGGCGATGGGGGATCTTGGTATCCGTCAAACCCATGGGTCATGCTCTGATCATCTTTGAGAAGTGTTTATGTGGGGTTTTAAAATTTATTGTGGAATTCTGATAATTTTTAATTGCTTCCTCCTCCAATTTTAAAGCCCTTCAGGGACTTTTCCTCTCAGCCGTACAGCTTGATGCTTCCCCACCCGCTCGACGTCACGCTATAGCCATTGTGTAGCCTCACCCCCGCCCCATCTGGGCTGTATTACGATCCTAAGAATATGGACCACGTTTTCTGTAGGATGGGAGAACCACTTAAGGTGAATGGAGCAAGGATGTGGGGGGGCGGGGGGCAGGGGTAGGCGACTGCGCTAATTCAGACCAGAGTCTGCAACAGAGCGCAACCTGAGAAGCCCACAGACAGACAGGAAGTGCCATGTTAACTCCTGCACCCCCCTCACCCCACCCTGTTTGAAGCTAACAGCTTCAATGGCACATGCTCACCTAAGCGTCCACCCCACGCTTCCTTCTGCAAAATGGCTGGGCCTGATAAAATCTTGAGGAAAGGGCCTGTCCTCATGTGCAAGGACAAGGCCCTGTTGTTAGGCGCTGACGAGGTATATTGCTTTCAACCACGCCCCCCCCCCCTCCCCAACTGCCAGCCTACTGCCCCCCCTATCATTCCTTACACATGTATGTAATTACTGTATGAATCAAGTGCATTTGTATTTGTGGGACTAGGGAGGGGGCCATATTTACAGGCAACTGCCATAAACTTAAAAGGACAGACTCCAACATGGCTGCCTTTTACTGTCTTGGCTCTGAGGGCCGCCTGGAACATACGCCAGCTCTTCATGAAACAGAAAAAAAGCAGTACAGACAGAACTGCTACCAGGCTGCCTCTCGCTTTATTTCTCTGCTTCCCGAAAATTCAGGTTGTATTTAAATGCTATAAAGTTTTCTTGTAAATGTTCTCAGTATTACTACATCATTGCCCTGGCAGAGCCACCACCGCAGGCCTCTAAATAGCAGTTCAGGGACACTGCGCGTTCATAGTTGCTAGCAAAGGTGTGCATCTCCCCCTACTCCATCGTATCCATGTGTATAGCATTGCATTGTAGCATATTCAGTAGAACTTAAACCCAATGCGGCACTGCTTTCGGTTAGTACCTGTATTCCAGCTAACTGCTGGCTAAACATCTATTAGCAGTAGCCATCATAGCCCACTTTGTAGCCCACTGGTAGCCCAGTAGTTGCCCATTAGTAGCTTGAGAATTTCTCACAGTAGCCCACTTGTATCCTGGTCATAGTCCTCTTGTATCCCACTGTAGCCCATTTGTATCATACTCAAAGTCCTTTTGCATGTAGTTCATTATCTACGGTGGCAAATGCCACACTCTGTGATTATCTTTTGATATTCCCAGCAGCCCAATAAAACCTACAAATAAAAAGATATTAATTAATAACAGTGGCACATTTACAGTGATACACCTCATTGTCTTCTACAGCATCTAGTTACAGTCTTCACTAAGTGCCTAGTTACTTTTGCTAAATATCCAAGTCCAGTAGCATGAGTGAAGCGGGATTGAATGAGGAATAGTTTGCTCATGAGATAATGTTACTTGTAGTAAACAACAAACTAGTAAACATCTAGTAAACTACACAGTCTGGAACTGATTTGACATCAACTGGATTGTTCGTTCTCGCCGAGTGATTGACATTCAGGTTTATATCGTTATTAATGTGACCATAAACACCCAGAGTGGGATTACTTACAGACTGGCTATAGCCCTGCCGGCATGCAGGGATCTCTGTTTTTGTGCCTTTTAAGAGCTTCTGGTTTTAATATCTTTCCTTAAGAGTCAGGGCCTTTCGCTCCTGTAAAGATCCCTTGTTAAACTTGCGGAGGGGGTGCACTGGCATTTCCCCTGCCATCTTAAAATGAGTCCAGGGCCGTCACTGAGTGGGGGGCTTAATAGCTTTTTCCAAAGTCGATCCCCCCTGAGACAAGCTGTGTGCCTTTCGTGGCAACGCTGGTCGGTTCCACTTCAATAAATGCATTGCAATACTAAGTATTATGGAGTATTATATAGATAAGCGGCATCCAGATTCCTGGGCTTGTTTTTTTTGGTTTGGTATCCTCTGTATGTGTAGGAAGTCGCTGCTGCGTTCATGTGGAGACCCCGCCGCTCAGCGTCTGATCAGAACCTCTGCATTCAGCTAAGCCTCCTGTGTGTATGTTTGTGTGTGTGTCTCTCTCTGTGTATGTATGTGTGTGTGTGTGTGTTTCTCTTCCTCTGTGTGTGTGTGTGTGAGTGAGAGAGAGAGAGAGGTGGGGGGGGGGTCAGTCACTACAGGCCGAGTGTGACAGCATATTTTCCTGTTGCCAGAAACCCCATAGTTTCCTTGAAACAGGACACGTCTACAGAGGGAAAGGGAGAGTGTGTGTGTGTGTGTTTGTGTGTGTGCCACTTGGGTCTCACAAGGGTGCCCTGGAGTTTTTCACCAGCCTTGTGGTGTCAGTTGTGATGTCATGTATTATTAAAAAAACACACAAATCCACTGAATGGGTTCTCTTGCAGTCCCCTCCCCCAAGAAAAAAAATCATTACAATTCTCTAATGCTTTGGGGGGGGGGGCTGTTATGAAATGCCAAGCGCCGCTGGTTAGAATGCAGCTGGCCCGTCTCCCCCCACTTCAGCCAACACCATGGTGGAGAGGGTGGGACTGCTGTTGGACGGGTGATCCATTTGATCTGGTGGAGGGATTTGGAGCCTCTTGGTGAATGAATAGTGGATGCTGGCGTTGGTTGGAGGTGATGACGGCCAGGCAGCTGCCAGCAGGGAGTGAGTCATGGGCCAAGGCTCTTTGTGGCATTACAGGGACCTGCATGGGGCTCCCGTGTCTGACACTGGGAATGGGGAGCTGACCAATCCCATTTGAGAAATAATAGGATAAAGGAGCTTATTTCATTTGAATGAACCCTGTAATGTGAGGCACAGATACCAGAAAGGGAGCATGAAACCTTGTTGGTTGTGGTGTTTCTTGGCAGGTTAAGGATCTGTGCCCATATTCAAAAGGTGTTGGGTTCAAATCCCATGTCCAGCAAAGTAATCTCATGAGTGGTGGGCCTCTGAGTAAGGGCCTTAACCCAACTTCTTCAGGGGTGCTGGTTGATCCTGCTACCTGACCGCAATGCTTTTCTCAAAGGTATGTTCAGCTTGCGAGGATGCAGTACGGCAGTAGTGCAGTGGCTTCACCAGTTTCTGGTAACAGCATGTTTGTAAAAATTATAAATAGTGCTATCAGCTGCACTTGGGTAATTAGACCAATGAAGAATTCAGTCAACACTTTCAGTGCAATTGGACCAAGGGAATTCAACTTAATTTCTGAGCACTAACAACTCAAAGCTAAAGGCTAATCAGACCAATTCAGCTGTTTCATCTCTCTTCCTGAACTACATTTGTTCGTTGGACAATACATTGGACTTGCTATGACTGAGACAGAGTGTTTATTGGGAGATGAAAAACTGTTGTGTCCTTCTCTTAACTGAAACCTGAACATCATACTGGTATCAGAGTTTCAACTCACCAAATCCCTACTCCACCACACTGATTGGAATGCCCTGCCGGGAAAAACCCTAGGAGGTCTGCATATACTTAAGCAAAGTTTTGTGTCTTGTTAGCAGCCATTGTTCTGCAGTAGAACACCTCACAATAAAATGCCGACCCCATTATCTGCTATGAGAATTTACCGCGGTGTCTATCATGGCTGTTTAGCGCTAATGCTAAGCACATGCTCAGCGACCAACACCATTAGCTTGTTCCCAAAAAAGCACCCATAGGCTGTCTATGTAATCGCGGGTGATTTCAACTATGTAAATCTGACCAATATTCTCCTGAGGTTTCACCAGTATGTCACCACTGCCACCGGAGGAGAAAATACGCTGGACCGCATGTACACAAACAGATGAGGAATATACAGAGCCGTCCCACAACCCCACTTCAGTCTTTCTGAGCACATCTCCATCAGGCTGGTTCCTGCTCACTGTCCATTGGATGGGTGATCCATATGATCTGGTGGAGGGGTATGGAGCAATGAAAACCAGGAAGCCATCTGGCAAAGACCTGTGTGGCCAAGTGATGCTGCATCTATTTCGTGTCCACAAACTGGCAGATCTTCAGGGAGGCAGCAATCACAGACGGACACGTGGACCTGGAGGAGTTTGCAGCAGCCGTCACCAGTTGCATCAGCAAGTGTGTGGAAAATGTTACTATCATAGGAATAATTACCACCTACCCCGACCAGAAACCCTGGCCAAATTCAGAGATCCGCTATCCACTGAAAATCTGACACTGTCACTACTTAGATTCATTCCTTCCCTGTGCATTTGGGTGCTGAACCTCCTGACAAGTAGGCCTCAGTGAGTCAGAATTTACAGCATCACATCCTCCATCGTCATTCTCAACAGTGATGCCCCCCAAGGACGTCTGGTGACCCCCCTTCTGTACACAAATCTAACTCACAATTGCACAGGAAAACACACAAGCAACTATATCTTGAAGCTCCCAGATGACAATACAATGATGGGACTCGGCCCTCGTGGCAATGATTCAGTGGAAGGATCTGGAGGCATGGTGCAAAGAAAAAACTTCTTCGACAAGAGCAAAACAAAGGAGACGGTTGTGCACTGCACCCCTCTCTATAACGCAGGAGCAGCTGTACAGATGGTCGCCAGCTCTAAGTTCTTGGGAGTACACCTGTCAGACAGCCTCCCCTGCAGCACCAACACAGCCATCAACAGACAGAAGGCCCACCAACTGCTGTACTGCAGAAAGATAGGCGCTGCGGCAGGTAGTAACGACTGCCAACCATCAGGAGGTGCTGGAAGTTGGCCTCCTGCATCATGAGGGGCTCCACCCACCCTGCACACGCTCCGGACCCTTATCATCAGGCAGGAGGATTAAGGTTAGGATTAGGCCTTCTACATCATGAGGGGCTCCACCCACCCTGCACACACTCTGTTTGACCCCTTATACCTTTATTATTTTTAACTGAATTTACATGATACTCTTTCCCTTATCTTTTGTACTGCATACCTGACACCAAGGAAACATTGTGTTCCTATACATTGCATAGTGTATTGATGTATAGGAATGACAATAAAACCTTTGAATCTTTAATCCTGAATCCTGACTTCTCACCCTGGACCCCAGATCCAGTATCCTGTGAGAGGCTGGGATGTCTGGGATCTCTACACCTCTGGCCTAGTTGCAGCTAAACATGCACCCTGAGTACAGAAGGTGGGAGAGATGATCCTGAAGGCTAGTCACCGAACAACCGGGAGGTTCATGATGTCAGCTAGCATTTCAGCTATAGCCAGCACACTGGGGCAGGTTGCTGCTTCACGTCAGATGTGGCAGTGAGCTCAGACGCCAAGGTTTGAGGGGATCGATTGTTCTTTTTAGCATCCTTGAATGTGTTCAAACGTGGCTCCGTGTTGCTGCTCAGTATCATTTGTCAGGCTTCTTTGCCCTTGTTTGTTGGTTCTAAGCTCTGCAGGATGTTATCCATCCCTAACAAAGTGATGCTTGCTGTCTTAATGAGAAACATTTTCCCATTCCTCCCTCAGACAGCCACCATGCCAGAGCAGACCACCACCTCTGTAAGTCAACAGGGGGGTGTTTTGGCCCACCCCTGAGTGTGAACCTGTCCAGGGTAGAACCCATAGAACCCTTTGGATTTGACAGGAATATAGTTGTAAAGAAACCAAAGGGAGATCCAGCATCTTTGAGGACGGGAAGAGCCACAGCCCCACACCAGGACCTGAAGGAGTGGGGCTTCCTAGATAGGATAGATAGCATCTTCTGATGCATTTTTCCCTCCCCCTTGGTCCCGGGAAAGAGAAGGACGAATAGACCTAGTAATGGAAAGTTCTCAGCCAGCAGTAACCCCACACAACTAGGAGACGCAAAATGCCAATTAAACTGAGCTGAAGCACTGAGCAGAAACCCGTTTGTCTGAAGTGGCAAATGGATCAGAACTAAACAGCACCTACACACCAGGTGATACCCAGCCAAACTGGACACTTTGCAGTGCCGGAGGAGGATTTGATGGCCCAAAAGCTTGCTTCCTCAAGAGCTATAGCTCATTAATTGGCTGAAATGGAGTCAGACCACACAGGGAGGGTGCACCAGCTGTCTGCATTCTCATCCTTAATGGTCGAATCGGTTGCTGTGGGGTGATGTGACGGTTAAGCTTTGGTCTAACTCACACCCTCCATTCACTGTTCTGGTGGACTTTGAGTACAGGCACAGGGCACAAATATTTAAGCATGGGACCCATTTCGAATGACAGGTTGAGGGGCCGCCCCGCTGGTAATTACTTCTTAAATATACAATGTATCTGGAAGCGGGGGCTTGTAGGTTCCTGCACTAGTGGACTAATGGAAACAGCGGGGGTTCCGTATTTTGTTAACGGGCGTTTGGGGCTGTATCGCCCCCCCCCCCCCCAGTGGCAAAATTGCATAGGGGGGGGGGAAATGCAGCAACCCATCGCCCGCACAAAGGAATCGTATGCAGTAGCTGTGGCTGTAGCTGAATAAAATGATTATTTTTGTTTGGGAAATGCTGTGCTGGTGGTAAAGCTTTAACTGCAGTCTCCTGCAACAAATAAACCTGGAATTTCTTAAATTGGAGATCAGGAGAGAGAGGAAAAACACTTAATTACAAAGCTAACTCGACCCCTGCCAACAGAAACCTTGCGTCATCTTTTTTTTTTTGTGCTGTGAGGGTGGATACCAGCTCTAGCTTTGTAATTACTTGGGAAAAAATGTGCCCCATTTTCCCCCCTGCTTAGCCTTCTGGAGTGAATCAGAGTCAGTTTTGACTCGCTCTTTGTCACCATGGATTCCAGTTTTGCTGGCATCACAGGGCTGTGCCATTTTGGAAGTACCTGGCCGTCCACATTGACGTTCCCGTCCAGCCCAGCTCTCCCCTGTATTCCCGAGGACAGGTAATCAACAGAGCCAAGTTAGGCTCATCTTCCCTGGGGCTTCCCCGGCACTGGAAACCATAAAACCTGGCTGAAAAATCCCCAAGGTGTGGCTTTCTGGTCCCTGGCTTTCCAGGTCCCCCCTAGTGGGCATGAAGGGGCCAATTCCCTGGGCAAGCAGAAACGTGACAATGAGATGCTGATCTCCACTCACCTTTCCAGGTTCACATGGCCCTAAGATAATTTAAAAATGCAGGGAATTTCAGAAAAATGAAGCAGACAACAGCTTTTCTGATGGTGCCGTTTTTTGTTATGGGAGAGATGGTATATCCTTGATGGGTGGGGTCTATGCATGGTTCAACCCAAAGGGAACCAATAAGAAGTGGGCTAAACATGTGAGTGACAGCTAATAATAATCCGAGCCACCAAGCATCCTGAGGCCTCATGTCTGTCATAAATCTTAGCAAACTGTGTGCATTCCCTGTAAACTGTATGTGCTGTATGCTTTAAGAAGATCCACTTTCTTGATACCTACTTTCTCAAGGAGGACTAAGGTCCCTTTTATTGTATTTTCTGACAGAAATAAAGCCAAAATACTATTCTATGACTAATGTCAAAGCTTCAGAATATCTTCTACACGTGACAGAGCGAGGTCATGCTTAAAATGCTCTTGGAGGTTTTAAAGCGGCTGCACGTGTTCACCAGTCTGATAACCATCCAGAACGGTAATATTTTACAGCCGGCGATCGCGAATCTGCTTCCAGCAGTCACATGGTCACTTTCAGGCCGCCCTCCTCAGCACACCCCGTTCACACCTGGCCATTTTGGGTGTTTAATCAAGCCATTCTCCTCTCGTCTAAGAAGCTGTAATCTGAATCCCTGCATAGGGAGAGTGCTTACAGAGCCAGTCTGCATTAAGGACATTGTGCTGCTATCCGGTGGTCCTGGCCAGATAAGGTGGTCCCAGACAGAGGCCGCATGAGCCCCCAGAACATGAGCAGAGGGATGGATCGTGGCTCCGTGGAAGCCCTCCGCCCCGGGTCACAGACATCATCGCTTACATTAAGGACAATTAAGGGATTTAGCAGTGGGCCAGCTGCTGGAGTCTTTTTTTAGTTTTTCTCGTTTTCTCATCGCACTGTGCCCCCCACCCCCCCTCCAACTGGGCCCCCTGTGTTGCAATGCACAGGTCTTTCCAAATGGAGGTGCTGCTGCATGGCTCCTGGGGGAAGGTAGGACTGCACACTCTTATTCATTGCTTTCAATGACATTTTTAGGATGCTGATAATAAAGTTAAGTAAATTGAAAACCTGAAGTCAAATAAGCTCTATATATATATATATACTGTATCTCCTTACACAATCAGCAGCTCCTTTTGATTGAATGTGAGATTCCATGTGACATTATCCTGACCACACCACTGTAGTCACATGGGGTCTGGAGCTCCTGCAGTCAGTCAATGGGATGACAGCCTAACCCTCACACCAAGGATACCTTTATAAAAGGTAAAAGATCGACGGTGATGGTCCTGGTCTGGGAGTGTGGCTGGACGCGTTTCTCCTGCAGCGAATCATGGCCAAAGCTTAAAGATAAACACTACCCTAAATCTTCACCGTCCCCCTAAAACTGAACTAGTTTAAGCCACAAGTGAAGTATCCTCAGAGGGATTGGGGTGGCGGGACTGCTATTCGGGGACTTTTTCAAGTATAACAATATAATGTCATACTGCGGATGAGTCAGGGCGACAATAAACCGTTTGTTTTGTTCAGATGGTATTTTGTTTAACCCATGAGTGAATGAGGCTCAGTGATCCATCCCAGACACTAAAACAGAACCTGACATGTCTGAAATTAGTTCCAGCCAGTACCATGAACAAACTACCAGGGGAGGGGGGGGGCTGTGTGGCGGTACACACAT
>JAABNY020000001.1:19498642-19509507 GCA_015164015.2 Brevimyrus niger
GGAAATCGTCTCGCGACCCCCCCCTCAATGTCTCACGACCCCCCAGAGGGTCGCGACCCCTACTTTGGGAACCACTGCACTATGGGACACATCAGTTCCCAGTAAGCACCTATAATTTTCATGGCTGATGAACGTACATGTGGCCACAGCACCACAGTACAGTGACATGCTTTTTGGAGCTGCTCTGTCACCACGCTGAAGTGTGAATAATAACATCCTCAGAGGGCAAGTGACGTAGCCGCCCAGCCATGACCCATGAACTAAGAACAACCATTACCACGTTTCTGTTAGACACACCGAATGTTTTCATTTGCATCCCAACATCTCCTGAGGAAGAAAGTACTCTTAACCTATAGCAATTGTTATCTTAGTCTATTCATCCACTAGGCAAGTTCAGGACACAGCAAGCAGGGAAGCAAAGGAGACAGTCATCCCACTACTAAGTGTCTCTGTCCAAGGACAGCAGACATTTGTGACGATGGCTTCTCAAGGAGCATGAGAAATAACAATATTATCAAGGTGAATTTTGATAGGAGAATGACATGTAATGGGAAGGAGCAGTTCGCTAAGCTAAGCCAACATCTGAGAAACGTGAATATATAAATAGAGGCATGCAATTACCCAGAATGCACTCAACGGCGGCCATTCCATATAAAGTCGAGTAGCTGCTTGCCACAACACTGTTTTTACAAGCCGGCTGCCTGAGTTTTACACTTTTTCTGGCTGACACAGTTTCAATATAAATTCCAGCTTCTTCTGGGTCGTAGGCAGGGATTTAAAAGCTTGCAACAGAATCAACAGACATCAGTGCAGTTGATTAGGCCAGAGTTTCCCAATCCAGTCCTTGGGGACCACAGTCAGTTCATGTTTTTGCTCCCTTCCAGACAGTCGACATTTTTGTCTGTGGATCCTCGAGGACTGGATTGGGAAACAGAGGACTAGGCCACAGGTGACCGAGGAGTAAACCCAGGCTGTACCACTCTCACAAACTTATTCTACTTCTAGGCATATCTGGTCACAACCTGGAAGTGTGATACCAAGAAAGTGTTACACTCACCTGTCCCAGTAGCCTGTGATGAGTTGAGGGACCTACAACAGGGTTATAAACCAAAGTCACCAAATAACAGGACAGGCAGATTGCTAAGTAACTTTATACACAAATTGACCTCACGCATAGAAAACTTGAGTAATCAAATACTTTTCTGCTTTATAGTCAAAGGGAATGTGAACATGCTCCTGTGTAGATCCTATAAAGTTCCGCTGGCTTTAACACCCACATGGCCTGTGCATCTCACAATGGCTTTGTGACAGATTTTGTTTTGCGTTCCACATAGGGGACCCCACAGCACCTGGCCCGTGGCTTTGAACTCCCGCTGAACCCGTGATGCTTCGTCAGAAGTGAGCGAGTAGAGATATTTACAAAGCGGGGCCTCACCCTGGTCCACACGAATAAATGGACTATCCTCACATTGGAGGAGCTACTGGCACGTGGTGATATTTAGAGTGGAGAACCGGATAGGAGTATCAGCAAGAACATAGACACACATAAGTGGCCACACGCACATGCATGCAGATACACCCACACAACGCAGGCGCATGCCCACCAGCTCCTTTTCCTTGGCACTGAGAGATGGGACAGGGATAACTCCAGTGCCGGTCTGGAGATAACAGCCTTCCCCCATCCCCCCAGACATCTCCACCGGAGAATTCCTCCTGTCTATCCCTGTTGTGTCCACCGTGAGTGCTGTCCTGCTCAAACTGAACACAGTGAGGGCCAGTCCCAGATCTGATAACCTCTCCCCTACACAAAAATTGTATGAGGGCAGAATCAAAAATGATTGGTTCAAAGAGATAACCAATCAGATTGTAGAGTAGGCAAGACATCTGATTCCATGAGCCCCTAACATGGGGATGAGCAGGTCACGTGACCTTGTCATTGTCGAAGGTTTGGGAAGGGTTTAATTCAGTGTGACGGGCTCCGTGAACAGGTCGATAAAACAAATGTTTCAGGCTAATGTCATTCCGGGTGCAGCAATTGGATATCTTTCTTAATGTCCACAAGAAAAATGTCCCTACCCATTTTGCAATGCTTCCATATTGCCTTTGGATATTTGAAGAAGCCTTCAGAGACAGTGTTCATTCAGTTCCAAACCTAACAATCACAAACACCAATGCAGCAGTAATGAAATGGCACCCAGTTAATTAAAAATCCCATGTCTTTGTTTTGTCTTGCCGTCTATGTGCTGTAATATCCCCGTAAGTTCTGGTGTTTTCATTTCTTGGCCAACATAGACACTGATGTCGACATCGTGGCCCGCAGACCCAATAACTTTACCATAAAACACAGAGGGATACTATGGAATATTTTTGCAGGAAAAATGCCAATTTTAAACAATGCTGAGCCAATAGAACAACATCTCTGAAGAAGTATTACATTAAAATTTCTCTCAATGGCCGGTTATCATAACAAAAGGACCATTTTCAATACGTGTGCAGTTTTTAGAGTGGAATGTGTTTTTCTGCAGGGTTCCACAAGCATGGGGTTGGTGTCTGGCTTGGGGGTGTTAAGCCTCTGTGCTCATAATCAGAAGGTTGCTGGTTTAAATCCCCTGGTTGGCAGAGAAATTGGGCCATTATACAATGCCCTTAACCCCAGTGCCTCTAGGTACTGTCTGACCCAGCTTTCTGAATTTAATTGCACTTTGGACAAAAGCGTCTGGTAAATAAATGTCTTCATATCATAGACTAGACATGTCATCATTATCGGCCAGCAAGCAAAACCTTACGATTAAGAATCGCGCGGGAAGAGGAAGTGTTTCCAGGAGAAATGAGTCCCCAATGGGCTCTCTTATCATCTGCTGATATCATACCTTTCTGTCCAAGACCTCCGTCTTCAGCAGGCCAGATATTTATTTTTAGCCAGTCAGACTTTATGAGTCAGTGTCAGGGGCCCAGGCCTCATGTTAGCAGCAGTGGGAGCGCCTCAGCGCCAAACAAGGTCACAAACCATTTTACCATACAGACATACAGACAAGGACAGCCCATAGCCGTCTGGTTGCTGGTCACATGCAGATTTAAGATAGAGTGCACCGTCCGCAGGAACCGCTCAGCTGGCCTTCGGGGATATAGATAATTCCCAGACAAAATTATCTGGGGAGCCCTGTGTCATCTGCGCTATCGGCAACCCGGCGCCGGCGGCCTTGTGGGTCTGCGAAGGGGGTCATCTGCCCCACATCCAGGGTTTGGTGTGGGGGGGGGAGCTTGGGTGGGGGGTGGGGGGGGTAAGGCAAGGCAGCCAGCGGAACACTTCCCACCCCACAGTGCAAAATCCACAGGATTAATGACCGAGATCCAGCACTATGAATTGTTTCGTATTTTGGGTTTCAGTTTTTTTCTTGCTGTACAGCAGGGGTAGCCAATCTTATCCGCAAAGGGCCGGTTTGTATGCAGGTTTTCACTGTAACTCCCTAATTAGATCACTAATTAGAGGACTGATTGGCTGAAAGTGTCCTCACACTTGGGTTTAACAGATGGCGTACAGGTTATCCCAAAAACCTGCATACACACCAGCCCTTTGCGGATAAGATTGGCTACCCCTGTTGTAGAGGTATGACAACTCTCGTAGCATTCAGAGAGTAGAGGTAGCTGTTAGGGTTTCTGGAATGGGGTTTGTCTGTGGGGTTTTTGCACAAGCTTTCCCTTTTTAAGGACATGACTTCAAACAGATAACACATGGCACTCTGCCCCATGTGGCCCAAATGTCACACAAGGCCAAACCCTTATATGGAATAGGACATACTTTAAAAACTATGTTGCGATTGTTCTTCTCAGAACCCAAATTCTTAATGCATGTCTGCTATGTCTTCTATACTGGGTTGCTGACATCTTATAATAATAAAATATGATATAACAACAATAATAATAACAACAGTAATAACAATAATTATAATCATAATAATAATAATAGTAATAATACATTGTTCTCTGCTAATATGATTTATATATTTATATATGTTTGGGTGAAAATAGGTCTGTCTCAGCTCTCAGATCGAAGCAGAAATTCATGGGGGGGGTGAACAAGCCGCACTGTGATCTGGGTTACATGGTCCAGAGATGGGTTTCTAAACTGTTTAATCTGGCAACGATGACACCAGTCTGAGCGACGCCTGACCTGTAGCCTCGAAAGAGAGATAAACAGTGAAGGACACGGCCCTGTACCTTAACAGCCGCTCCCCAGCACTGGTACAAACAAGTGCTTTGCAGCCCAGCGAGACAAAGGATGGATTGGGGCTCAGTGGATCAGGCCTGTGATCAGATGGTCTCCAGTATAGTTGTTTTTGGCGGCCTGTCTTAATTTTAGTTTTAGTCTAGTCTTTGTGTCAAGCTGTGATTTAGGTTATTATTAGCCTTAGTCACCTCCATACTCATTTTAGTGTAGTCAAGTTTTAGTCAACAAAAACTGCTGACATTTTAGTTTAGTTTTAGTCAATGAAAACTGTATTTTAGTCTATTTTAGTAATGCAATTCTATTTTACCTAGTCAATATAGTGCAAGTACCTAGTAGAATGGACAAAAACTAAATTTTCTTTTAGTCAAATGCATTTCACAATTAAAACAAGGTTCTTATTATTATATTATTGTTACCTTATAGAGTCAATAATACTCTACATCCATTCTAGACATGGAAGTCACTCTGATTTAAATTTATAACATTTATTTTGCCAACCAAACATGTTTGAACTCAGAAGTACACACAAATTTAAATAAAATAAATTAATAAAATAATGTCCATCTTGCGCGGGACTTGCTTCACTGAAGCTGTTCCTAGAATCTAGCACAGAAATTGATAATGTCAGGAGAGATGCAGCTTCTGGAAAATCTAACTGTTGTAAATATTAAGTAGCATAAATCCCTGCTATTAGGCCTATTTTGCCCTCAATGACAAACTATTTGTAACGTTCGGGTGTGTGTAGCACGAACAAGGGAGGCAGGAGTCTTCAGGTAAGGGTTAACAAAGGGATTTATTCCAACAGAGACAGGCAGGGTACTCACACGTATGTATGACAATGACTGATCTGGGGAAGACTAACAAAGACACTGACTAAATACAAAAGACAAGCTAGACTAAACAAGCAACAGGTGATTACGATCAGGTCAAAACAGGAGGTAACGAGGTGGGTGTGGCACACAATTAGGAGCGTTGGGAGCAGGACGTCACACTATTGGTTGTAATTTGTGTGTTTATTATCAGCTACAATTGTTTAACAGAAAAAATAGGCCTCACAAGGCCATAAGGGATGCCAATCAAAATGCATCATGCTCTGAATCATTCATGAACATCCTTTCCACAATAATATTATTTCACGGTTAGCAGGTATTTAGATGAGCTGAAGCCAGAGCATATACCTCTACATGGATAGTAGCTAGCCTGGAAAGCCAAACCCATGCACGATGTTCCGAAAAACGCTCTTTCAATGTCTCAAACACTACCCCTTTAGACATTTATCTAGTCACGCAGTAATGAAAGCTTGAAAGTTCAGATCGCCAGGATTTGACACAACTGAGCTTTTGCTACTTAGCTTTAGCTTACTAAAATGCCTACATAGCTTCAAAGTGTTCCCTTTACCCACGTATTCTTATCAGACATCTTAGCAGAAAGGATATTTTGTACAGATCGTCAAGTTTCCATGCTTATGAAATATAATTTTCTCCAAAACGTCTAAAACTAGCACGCTACCATCTATTGCTAACGATAACATGTTAACCACAGTTAGCATGAGCTTTCTAAAATAGAAAGTAACGTTACGTTAATGTCTTTACTTACCTTAATGTCATTGTTGAATGCCTTGAGATGTCTTTAAGGTTTTAAGGTTTGTGGTGTTTCTTCCCTGATATTTTGTGGCTGCATTTCTCCGCCATCTGCGCACCCAAATGGGAGACGCAGGAAACAGAAATGCTGCATTATAACACAATTAAACGAGAGGAAATAACGTCTCGTCTCATTTTCGTCAATGAAAATGAAGAGACATTTTAGTATAGTTTTTATTTTGTAAACCAAATTTAGTCTCGGTATTATTCGTCAACAATATTACATGATATACTTCGTTATAGTTATCGTCACATGACCAGCCTTTACGTTGCGTCTCGTCAAAAAGGTTCGATGACGAAGATATTTTGTCAAAGATTTCATTGACGAAAACAACACTAGTCTTCAGTTTAAATCTTCTATTTAGCTAAATAGCCACGTCTCCAAAGGGCCCCGAGCAAGGCCCCTAACCCCCTGAAAAATGCTCTGGGGAGCCGGCTAGGTGGCCTGACCCTGTGCTCAGACCTTGTGCTTCGCTCTCAAAAGGGGAGCATGATTGGACATGCAATAACTAGCATATGAAATGTACCTGTTATACTTGTACAAATTGCAAATGAAGCTTCATTTCATTTTGTAACCACTGGGCTGCTCAGACCCCCACCCCACACACACGCACGCACACACACACACACACACACACACACACACACACACACACACACACACACACACACACACACACACACACAGGGCCAGTATGAAGAAGTCCTGGTGCTCCTTGGATCTGCCTCACTGCTGAAAGCCCCTTCAGGATAGGAGTCATTCCCTGAATTCTCTAACACTGGAGAAACATCTCCCCTCCCCCACTGACCCCTCCAGGGTGAGAAGTAATTAGAGGTAACGACACAGCACCAGCGGCACTCTGACACGGCTCAGCACGTGCCGCTGGGGGAGCGCTGCCCCTTTACACCCCCGTAAGCCTGAATGATACTTCTGCCTTGAGCCTGCGCCCTTACCTACCCAAATGGGCTATGCCGTCACAAGCATTTTTAACTGTGCGTTTGTGTTTTTGCGTCACTCCACAATTACACCACTGAAATGGTAGGTGATACACAGTCTTGTATGTTGCATTTGTTGTCTTCCTACCCTGCAATATATTCAATTGTTGAATCAACAACTGAAACAGAAAAAAAGACATTTAACAACAATATCCATTTATCCAAGGCCTGGATACTTTTTATGTACCTTCTAAAGTTAGTGTCTATAGTACTTCTTACTTTTTTAGTCTTGTAAAGTACAAATAAACTTAATGGCAGTAAGTGAAATTGGTGCTGTCAACTTGAGTGTTTTGTATAGACCTGTTGCTATGATGCCTAGTGTGGGTTATTTAATGCTAGATATAAATAGCACTACAGTTTCACTCAGCAGTATAAGTACACCTGGAATGTATGCTGTCCTCTCTCCCATAAAGAAAGTGCCAAGCGGTCCAATCACGATTCGTGTGGCCTGCATCACTGCAATGTGTAGTTATATTTCCAGGGAAGGGCATGGCAGGCTATGACGAGGCCTTCCACATAGGGGCCAGGGCTACAACGACCTGCTTATAACATTGATTTTAGAAGGATGAATCAACCTTTAAATGCCTGCTATGCTTATCCTGCACTGGGGATGCTTTCCCAAACTGCCCCATTCGGTTACTGTGCTCCAGATGGGCTCCTTAATTCTGGAATTTTCTCCATGGATGTGCGTAAGCATTAGCATTGTGAAATAGACATGGGAAACGAACGTTAAATTTAATTATTATTGGATGAGGAGCAACTTGAAGGCTTGTTTTGACTCAACTAACCCAGACACTAAGTAGTCAGTCTAATTAAAAGCATTAGTAGATCAATTTAATTTGGGCAGGCTAGTTCATGTCAACCTCATATCAGATCACCCACTGTACAAGTTTCACACCCTTATTGTCTGCTCAAGCTTGTTTGCACGTACCCCAGGGTGTTTGCACCTTACGTTTGGTTCTCCCCCTTTTTTATTTGTCTGCAGGTCTATTTATTATTTGCAGATCTTCTGTTTTGCCCCCTCTATTCTACTTGTATTTTCCTTTCATTATATTTATTGTTTTCTGTATTTTTTTTTTATTCTTGATGATATGTTTAACTGTATATTCGGTTGTTTACATCATACCATGTCATGCTTGTATGTTACTTGTATGTTAAATTGTTTATGTCATCCTGCCACCTGCACCAAAAAAAAAATTGTTGTATTTTTGTACTCTGGGAATAAAGATTCTTATTCTGATTCTCTAAAATTGCATTACTGGTGCAGGTTTTAAAAGGTATTTTTCTGAAATCTGGCAGTTATTTTTTTCTTTGTATTTCTTCTTCATCCTTCACCGAGTTTGACTGGTAAGTATCCTTGTCCCCCAGGCTACTGTGGAATCTCGAATCTTGTGCAATTGTCCTTCTGTATGATGAACAGCTCCTAAACTCCAGCCTCAGACCTGACCGGCGGTTGCACTCTGCTCTAAGACCACACCCCCTGCCCCCCTTCCTCCCCCGCCGGGCGGCTCCTCCCACCTCAGTGTCTCCTCTCTGTCTAGCGGGTGAGGGGCCAACGCCTTCCCTGAGGGCGAAGGGCAAGAGGTGTCATGCATGTATTTTTTTCATCCTTCTGTTTTTTGCACACGACTGGGACACAAAGAGCACGTCCGGGACACCCGTCCTGTAGAGCTGTAATTCTGAGAGTGTACTGGGGAAGGGAGCGGACAGGCCGGTGCGATGCATATAAACACCAACGGTGTAAAATTTTCTTTCATTTAAACTTTCATCCGAGTGTTTGAGGAGGTGTTACTATGGCATAGTGTGCAGGTGCTCCTACTTAATGAAGGGAAGCAGCCTGTTGAGCCTGGGGGGGCTGGGTTTATTGCATGATGGACTGCAGGCTGAAAGCCCGGGTGGCTCAGGGGGCTGGATGTAGGTTCTGGTGTATTTGAAGCTTCAGGGTTCAAGTCTGGAACTGGCCCAAAAACTTCTGGAACAGGGTGCGACTTTGCTAGTTAGACCACTGTGTTTGTGATCGGAGGGTTGCTGGTTCAAATGTCATAGTTTCAACACTGTGAGGCCCATAATTAAAAAAAAAAGTGCTGGATAAGTAGCTGATCCTGCACTCTGGCCTCATCTGTATGTGTCAAGCAAGAGTAAGATGGGTTATTGATGTCAATTAGAATTTAATTCAATGAAAACAAAGTAAACAACTGGAAGAAAGGAAGATACAACAAGGTGATCCTACCTATTATGTCTTTTGAAGCCTCATACTGCTTATCAAAAAGTATGTCCCTGTTAGGGACAAATGGCATAGATAAGAACTTAAGGCCATAAGAATTTCAGCTTAATAGAAAAAATAAATTCCCCCTGGAATCGGCCATCTTGTTTCATTGCTTAGCAAAACAAGAATGAATGACACCCTCCCCCCTCCAAAACATCCTCTGGCTCTTGTAATCCACTTAAATTGCAATTTAAGAATAAGCTGGTCCATATAAACAATTAAGCTAATCATAGGCAAGGCCTGTCTGGCTATAATGTGATCTGGAATGCCCTTTGGCTTAAGAGGGAGCTATTTTGGTCCCGGATGGAGGGAGCTGAGTCTCTATTAAAGCCACCTCATCACTGGGTCATGCTGTCTTGCTGTACACTGCAATTTAACAAGCACATCTAGACAAAACTGAAGAGAAAATAAGTACCCCCCCCCCATTTCCCCCCATAACCACTGCCTGGTGGCTGGCATTTTCCAAAGCTATCATTTCCTCTTCTTCACCCTAACTTCCCCCATCTAGAAAAAAATGTTCTGAAAAACTGCCAGTGATTTATGTAAAAGTATAATTCAGTTCTATTTTTCTGTATCTAGGAGCCAGCATGCATCTGTTTACAATCACGCAAGATGGTCCACACCGGGAGAATTGCCCTTGATCACATGACCGTGCTGCGTCTGAACATGGCAACAAACCAACAAAGCTTCTCAGCTCTCAAGCAGCCAAACTGTGTGGCTTGTGTTCTGAGATTCTGGTTTATAATTTGTAGATGTTTCTTAAAACTTTAAAACGCAAATGCAAACAATCCATTGAAGATTCTGATGTGTCTGTTTGCTGTTGTGTTTCGATCATACGGGGGGACAATGGAATAGCACAATAAGCCATGGATAAAGGAGCAGGTGGAAGAATGGAAAAGAAGAAATTATAGGAAAAACGGAAATTGAAAAAGAAAGAAAGAGACATAGACAACTGAGACAATAGGACAACCTGTCCAGCACAGGCATATAATCACAGCAGCTGCCTGCCTAGCTGTGACTGGGTGAGGGAAGGTTTGCTGGGTCTTTCCAAATGAAGAGCTAGTTAAAGGGGTCACATAAGGATGGGTGCTGCTCTGGGTAAGCAGAGAGCCTGCTCATCCCTGATGGAGAAGTTCCAGATTGGTCTAGTTTCAGGTGAAGCAGTAGGGCATCTTGAATCCTACCTAGTAGAGTAGAGGGGAGTTAGATAAGCAGTGGTGTCTTGATGGTAGCCCTTGTAATTTAAAGGTTGCTGGTTCAAATCCCTGACCAGCAAGGTGCCATTGAGATACCCTGAGCAAGGTGCCGCCTCCAAGCACTGCTCCCCGGAAGCTGAGTAAGCTGCCCCCTGCTATGGCACATATGGGTAAAATGCAGAGGACATGTCTTGCTGCTGTGGGTCAGCAATGACCACTGGTCACTTAATTGTAGATGATGAATTAGTCAACAAGCACAGCCAATTCCCAGGACAAGGGTTAGTATATGTTTGCTGGGGACTTCATATTAAAATCACAGACAGACAGAGTCATGCACATACAGAAATGTAATATATGTAAATTACATATATAATGTCAGTGCCCATGTATGTCTCCTGCCTATATGGGAATATATACAAAATTCATATATGTAAAATACATACACATATATGAAATATATATACTCACCTAAAGGATTATTAGGAACACCTGTTCAATTTCTTATTAATGCAATTATCTAATCAACCAATCACATGGCA
>JAABNY020000001.1:19511325-19532616 GCA_015164015.2 Brevimyrus niger
ATGCTGTCATATTTTACCCTTATTTGAAAAGCCAATTGACTTTCTTTGATGTTTCCATGGTGCTGCAGCGGTGGTGGTTGGGGGTTGGAAGGGGGGGCAAATCGGCACAGGGACAAAACCAGGCCAGAGACATCTGAGCTTCCATCACCTTCTGATTGATGCAGCATCTTCCCAAGGATGGAGATTGTGTGTCTATTCTCTGAATAGACTAGAATAGACTGAATAGACATGAGGAAAAAGGTCTCCACTTAATATGATTAAAACGTGCAAATAAACCAAAAAGCTAAAGCCATAGGTAGATAAAAAGTTATAGGATGTATGACATGAAAAATAAATACTACAGACGCTCCTCTACTTATGAATGACATACGTTCCGAACAGCTGTTCGTAACTTGAAATGTTAAGTCGTTACTCATCATCATCTTAAGGGTATATGCAAGTACAAAGAACTAGGATGCTAGGAGTATGCACGCTATGCTGCTGTGTGGCGGGAGTAGCGGCCTGAAGTCGTACTAGGCGGAATTGCCACGCAGAAAAAAAGATTGATGTTGCAGACAGGAAACGGGAGCCCAAGGAACACAATTTGGACTTACAGTCCTCTTTGTTTGTATGTCTGAAAGTTCGCAAGTTGAAATTTTGTAAGTCTTTTTGTAACATCTGTACTCATGATCATACTTCCTTTATTGTGGCATCCCTTAAATGGATGACAGACGGGTTGTTGGAAGGTCTTATTGTGTTTTAAAGCCCTCGTCATTTTTGTTATTTTGTATATGTAAGAAAAGGTAGTCACGCTTATCTCAGTATGATAGCAGGGCCTGAAAACCCAAATGGGAACGTTTCCAGTTACAGTAGCTGAATTAACCACATTTAACAATCTTTCAGTCATCCTCAAAACACCCCACTTCTGACACCAAGAGGGCTTTTTAAAACTGGGAGTGCATCCTGTTTCCTATGTTTACACAGTCCTGATGTATAAAAGCAGGTGATGATTTTTCCTGGTTCAGCTTTAAAGGTTGACCCAGCGTAGAATACGCCTGTATTTGCTTTTTCTTTCAGATAACTGTCGTTGGCCGGAGCCTTTTCACAGGCCGCAATGTGTAGATTTCATCCGGAAAGTGTTATTCTTAGCAGTTACTGTCCTGTGAAGAGAGCTCTGTGTCCCTCTACTGAAACACTCACACATAAAAATCAGAGCGTCGGCTGGCCCGAAACAGACAGATTTCTGTTTTTCTAGATGTGGAAAAGGCACGTGCCGTTCAGCCTCTGGATGTGAGCTCACCCTCGCCTGTTAAGCAGCAAGAACGTAGGCACCAGGTTGACATCACCTTCTGGAAGCTGCAGGATGTGTCTGGCATGGGGTGTTAAGAAAAACACTGTGTTCCAAATTTAGCAAGACGCCCTGCTGCCGGTTGCCTTTTTAATAAACTGCTACCCTCTCACTTTTAAGAGACCCAAACATTAGCTTATGTACAGTAGTATGTCTTCCTCTTGGGGCAGATCTCCATGGTGAGATGGGTGTGGTGGTGGTGGGAGGGCCAGGGGGGCGGTTCCAGACAACCTCGGCCTCAGCTCATTGGCTGGAACAGGAGGCTAACAATTCCTACGCATGTGCCGTCAGATGCTGATGCCTTGTAATTGAAGTGTTCCCGTGGTGGTTTGCGACCATTTGGCTTAAATTAAGGAGGCTGGGGATAAGGACTCAAAAAGCCAGGCAGGATATTTAGCCCAGCTAATAGGGCTTTTTTGCTCATTATTCCCATTAATTCTGTGCTTCTTTTCCTTCTACCTCTCCATATTATTTCTGATCTAATCATTAATTTCAGGTGGAGACTGAATGACTGAATTAGCCATTGTAGTTTTCCGGCATGGTATGAAAAACCTGGGCTTCCTCTTATATGGTGTCTTGTGCCTAGACAGTCTGATTTAAAATATTCTGATAAATGAATTACATAGGTGACAAGTGTGAATTCCCCTCATTTTTCAGTGGTGTCTACCATACAAACAGAGGAACCTCAAGAGAGCAATTATTACTCATTGTTTGATACTTGCTGTTGTACTAAACTGATCTGATTCGCACCCTGATGGCTCAGAGTAACAGAGGTTACAATGAGGAGTTTGGCTCCTGGGATCAGATTGTTTGTTTGGTTGAATCTGCTGCGTTAATTACAGGAAAGGACTGTAAATTGGTCCGCTTTGTACGACTCTAGAAATACTAGAGAAAAAACAATGATAAAATATCATAGGACAGTTCGGCAAAAAGGCAGCAGGGCTGTAATTTGGCTTTCTGAGGCTGGCCCAATAGTTTCTCCCAGCCGTTATGTAAATGAAAGGATGGACGTTCCCCAGAATGATTGCGTGTTCTCTTGAGCTGGCGTACGTAATTATGGCTGGAGAAGAAGATTGTAGGGCAGGAGGGGACCCTGGAGGCAGAACGGGACAGGATCTGCGTCTAACTGGGGAGATGAAAAGAGGAGAGAGAGATAAATGGAATGAATTAAAAAGGGAACAATTCGACATACTACTAAAGTTGCTAAAATCATACAAAGTTGCATTTCATCGCTGTCCAATGAAAACTGTGTATGTCCACTTTTTGATGAATGTAACTTTGTAATATACACTAGTGGCAAAAATTTTGGAAACATTTCCAATTTTTAGAAATTGCAGAACTTTATTCAACTTACTTATTTAATCGTCCAATGTATATTTGTAACACTCTTTGATTGCTTATTTACATTTTTGTAACATTCTTCTGTTTACAAATCAGAAATATCAGATTTTTGGAGAAATGTGTTTTTTATGGGTCAATGAGAATTTTTGTGAATTTGACATATCAGTCTTTGTCCAAATGCTGATTTTGATCTTTTTTTGCAATATGTTAACTTCGACACTGGAAATACTAAAATGTCAGGGGGTCATTATTGCCAGCAAGACGTTCTTGTACGTTTAATCGGCTCCAAGCAGAGAGGAGTTTCTAGGAATCTTGATCTGGCAAACATTATGGACCAAGCGCTTCAAGGTGGCTTGTGGAAAACGGATCTCCTTCCTCCCGCGTTGATCGACACCAGAACTCTGCGGGCTGGGCCACGGGGTCGATGCCAGGTTTCTGTCAAGAGTCCGCTACCGTGTCGAAGCGGGGGTCTCTCTGACGGTGGCCTTAGGAGGGGAAACAGGACACTGACTCCGGCCCCACCCGCTATCCAGCCCCATGACAAAGCCCCTTGACCACCTCATGCTAGGTAGGGTATACTTCCAACAGTAGACATCATTTAAAAATCATAGACTCTTTTCCTTCTTCACTTCTTACATAATTTTCTGGGAATAGTGGAGAGAAAAAAATTTATTGTCTATTGTTTTATAGTCTTTCATACAAACCACGCCCTGGTGGCAGGGTCAGATTATAACATCCCAGTGGTCTTGATTGAAAAAAAGCCCCCCAAAGTATATCCCACAGTCCTGCTGATGGTCATTACCAAACAGGAGTGTGCATGTCAGCAATCTTTTTTTTTTACTTTTCTTTGTACCAACTAACTGAAAAGAATTAGGACCTTCAAGAAAAAAAACATAAGAAGTGTACTGAACATGAAAGTTCAGCTTTGATCTTAACATGTCCACTTTCCGTGCAATAGAGACTTTGTGATTAAAGTCTAAATATTGATATTAATAATAATGATTGAACCCCATGGCGAAATTCTCGTTACGCCTCCCCCAACTTGCTCTTTGTAGGTGAGAGCAAGCTGGGCGTGAAGGGCAGCCACCCACAGCAGCGGCCAGGGAGCTGGGGGTTAAGGGCCTTGCTCAAGTGGCGTGCTGAGGGCCTTCCGAATTCAGGCACAGAAGCTTAGCCCACTGAGCTACTTTTCTTGGTCGGTCTTAAAATACAACTCCTGAGTTTCTTCAAGATAGCCCTAATACTCTTCTCTACCCAAGAAACCTGTAAAATGTAGAAATGACCAGAATATTGTACTGCCAAACATTGTAGAAACAAACTGAGTATTATGGGATTTGCACAAAAATAATTTTTATGACTGAAGCATAGCATTTATTCAAATGGGAATTGGGATTGGGCACTCAAATCACCATGGCGACCAGCCGCACCTGATGGCAAGATGTCAAAAACTGGTGATAATGTAGGGGAAGGGAATGACACGTGGGGTCATGGGGCCTTTATGTGCTTAGGGCGTGTCATAGGAAGGTGCACATGCCGGCCGGTTTGTGGGGAGGGGGGGGGGGGTCTGGGTTGCCATGTGTCTATGACAGTGCTTCCCACATGGTTCCCTCTAACCTCACACCCGGTTGACACAATGGCAGCTCTGTACCCAGAATCCCCCACTAAGGGTGACACCCTGCTCCACAGCACCTCCATGCCACATGACTTAAATGAAAACTTCTACTGCCTTAATCTAATCATGATAATGTTGCAGTGCAGCACAGAGGGCCTGCATACAACAGTGTATTTAAATAACACAAGGGTTTATATTCATGATGCAATGTGTATGTAAACAATAAGTCTGAACGTCTGAATGCTCACTGATGTCGCAGGCCACATTTGTTTTTGTTTCCATGTTCTGGGTTTATGTTTTAACACTAATCAGTTCCCTTCTTGAAGTCGGCTTTTCTCAATGTGTATGGGAGGTTTTTTTTGGCCTTGTCTCCCTTTTACACCAGTAACTGGAATTATTTCATTTAACCCAAACAGGATTCGGGGCTATGGAGACAAACTCACACTACGCTGATTATGTATTGCTAGGACTAACCTATGCTGCATAATTTTGCACTTTACGTTTCTGTTATCTACAAAAAGGACCCGCAGGGAGATGAGAGGCCGCTGACCCACCCTACCCCTCCACAGTATGCCAGCAGTCATGACCCCAGCGTGACCTTCCAGTCCCACAGAAATCCCGCTAACAAGCTTCCCTGACCAAAAAAAAAAAGAAAACAAGAAACCACCGTCATTTACGACTACACTTCCTGTCCAGAAATAAACAAACGGCCCCCTATGAAAAAGCAGACTTTCTTCTTGGAGACGTGTTTTGCGGAAATGGTGGGCAAGTCTCGGAAAGCGAGGATGGAATTGACCCAAATGGGGGGGTGGGGGGGGGGGGTGGCGCCTCATGAGCTCTGTCAGCTTGCTGTCTGACCTGTCTCCACGGGTCATTTCAAATGAGTTTACCTTCCCGGAGTGTGGATTCCAAAAACACCCACCTGACCACACCTAAGTCTTCTCAGGGTGGGGTGCCGCATAAATCGGGGGGAGGGGGGGGGGCTTTTTCCAGTCATTTATGCCCTGGAAAGAATCCCGGCACTTTATGTTGAATCTAGAAACAGCCCCTTTCCTTAAACACGCCGAGAGACCGGCCTCTTGGTCTGAAACAGAGTAGCCATTAACTTCAGAAAAGGCAAGTCTCCCTCTGTATGGCACGTTGCTTAATGGCCAGGCGCTGCTTTAGATCATCGCGACACGTTAACAGTGGGGCTTAGGAGTGATCGCTGTCTCTTGGAAGAGCGTCATTAGGAGGGGCCGGCTTGGGGAAAGGTCAAGGGGTCTCCAAACAGAGGATCGGTCGCACACAAATATGCTGCAATTTATGAAATCGGCTGCTGCTGACAGATATGCAAAAGGATGCCTTTTTGCTTTTTTTTTTAAGTGCCTCAGCTGTAACATTAAGTCCACCCGGCCCCCATTTTGTGAACTTTGCTGAGAATGTTTTGTCAGTGTAATGGACCACAAAACTTCTTGCCGTCTCTTGTTCCTCTCTGAGATTATGATCTTAGGTGAGGGATCTTTGGGAGACAGCTCTGCTCTCTGGGACGATGGTGAGTCCCATTGCTGTTATCAGGGATCGAGATCAGTGTCCAGGAAGAACAAATTTAGCCCTGTGCTAATGCTGTTCCAGAAGGAGGGTGTGTTCTATATCCACAGCTTAAGAGGCATGTGCTTTTAAGAGGTTTCAGAGGCTAAGGAACACAGCAGTTTAGCAAGACTATTAAAATTCCCCTGTCTTTTGACAGAAAAAATGAGTTTATTCAGACAGATTTTAATACATTGCATATAAATCTGAAATTTTTCTATAAATCAAGACACAACACCAACACATAATTTCTCCTTTGGACAATGTCTGGAACTTTTGAATCATACTTCTGCGTCTCCCTGTGCTCTCATTAAAGGGTTAAGTGTGCACCATGGCTCAGTATCAGGACCCTTTCCCAAAGGTGTGATGTTTCCGAAATAAACATCCACTTCCCTCCTCGTGTCCCATAACTGTCCGTAATCTTGCTTTTTTTTAATCCCAGGACTCCAGCTTCCTGTTCCTCTGGTAGGTCCGCCTCCGTGATGCAGTCCTCATCCCATCATCCTGTCATCACTGCCTTACTTACCCATCTGGTTCCCATTCCCCTCCTCCATTTCAGAGACTGACAGTGGGGAAGAGTGAGTCTGGCACAGGAGGTCAGGCAAGGCTGGTGCTTCAGGGGGGTGCCTTTGTTCCACCCACATGCTTCATAATAAGAGCCCATTAAATCGCGTGCCCTAATGGCTCAGCTCGTTGGGCCGCTTTTATTAAAAATAAAAAAAGAAAAAATGGGGATGAAACAGGGACAGCTAACCTGTGGTTTCTGCTGAAGGTTTAATGCGCCTCCTTTCATCACAGTTTGGGAGAAGGGCAGGCTTCCCACACACATTAAAGTCTTCTTCTGCTCAGCAGGTCACCTCTTAGCTTTTTCTGGGGCCGTCTGTGGCTGAGAATGTCACCGACAGAGAAAAGCACTTGAGGCCCAACAGACCCATTTACTAAAATATAGGAAAGAGGAAAAGCATGTTTTATTTACGCCATTAATGCAATGAATTTTGTGTCCTGCACTGAAGTAAATCTTTGTCTATGTTTCTGAGCTCCATCAAGAACATCCTTCAAATTCCATTTCTGAGATAAGGAGCTGTTTTGTGTGGGTTAGACGCTTCTTCCTCTTTCCCATGAGCTATGTCATGTGCTGTAGTCTGTCCTGCATATCCTGGATATTAATTTGACAAGTATGAAAATCAGCCTCCCCCCTGCATGCACTGCGGCACCAAGACTGACCTGTTTGATCAGATCAGTCTGCTCTGATCTCCCACCTTCTCCATTTCTCATTCAGGGGCTTGGACCAGTGTTCGCTCCCCATTCCTCACTCTCCATTCCATTACCCCACATGGAACCGGAGATCTGCATGGGTGACCATAGGGCCACATAGAAAGGAGAATGGAAAGGCTCTTGGGAACTGGGAACCATTGGCAAGATAGACTTGGCCCCATACCAGCTCCTACAGAACCTCAAGGTTCTCTGGATGATCCTGTGTTCAAAAGGATGAGAGAGACACATGCAAATCCTCATCCATCCTCTCTATTCGGTGTCACTTAACACACAAACATGAGCAGTAGTGACACAGGTGATGAATCATCGTGTCCATCGGGAACCAAACCACTGAAAACCAGAAGACAAAGCTTCCTGTCCCTAATGACCGTAAAAGTAATGATGAGCAAATCCTATTAGTATAGAATGTTTATTCCATTCCTAAAGACTTGTTTTCATATGGTTATAAATTGTTTTGCTGTATTAATAACTATGCTGCAAGTCTTTTTGATGCTACTTACAAGCCGTGTTAATGCACAGGGCCTGTGTTACATAAATCCACAGCATTAAAAGTGGCTCTATTTTTAGTCTCCTCTGTTGGAAAAGGGTTTAGCCCGAGCTTGATTCGTTCATGCTATGAAGGATTCTGCACCCACAATTTCGCTACGGTAAAAGTACAGTGTGCGGGGGTCGGAGAAGTCCTTCGGCCTTCAGTTCATCCCCTAGTGGGTCGGTGAAGGATGTGGCAGTTACTTCAGGGATCACTGGTATGGTCTTTAGTTTTTATTGGGGGCATAGCGTGCAAGAGGGATTCCCATATGCTTTGCACCAGGAACCGTGATTAAGCAGTGGATTCGAGCCTGAGATCGGTATTCAAGCATAGGCTGCAGCAGATTGTGGGGGGCCGCGCAGAGTTTTTTAAGGAGTTGGGAAGAATTGAATGTCCCCAAACCCCTGGATAGTTTTGCCTAATGGGCTTTTCTGGCTTCTGTTTAACGTGGACACCTGCCCCCCATGTGGGTCAAAGCCCTCACCTGAGGCGAGCCTTGCCACTGGTGCCCCATGTTCAAGGCAATGTCAACCTGGTTTGCTAAGTCAACATTCACTCAGTAGGGGACGTCCTTGGCGACCACATAAGTCACCTAATGAGTCGACTGGTACTGCCTGTCTCTCTTTTTCTAGTCAGCACTGGGGCCATGACTGTGAAAAATATAACAAAATTAATGATTCGGGATTTATTAATAAAAACACTGATGGTATTCTATTAATCACTACAAGCAGCAGGTGTTTTAACAGCTAACTGAAATGAAATTATGAGGGTTTTGCAATAACATCATTTAACCTAATCACGGTTTACGTGGAACAATATTTTCCTGGTAAGGAGTTTTGGAGGATCTGTCCCGCTCTGACGATAGGGGATACGTCTTTGGCCTTTTGTGGCTGGTGTTCGTCTCCAGACTGCAAGTCAGAACTCATCCACATCAGCGAGCGATTGTCTGTGCCCAGAATAGTGCCCTAATGAACACCGCTGCGTTCTAAGCGATCGCCGGTGGGGGCCCGGCTCCGCAACAAACACGCGGAACGGCAAACAAACAAAGAGGCACATCTGCTTCTGGTTTGTTTCGGCCCCTTTCCGCCGAACATATCCGCTGCAGGCGACCAGACTCGCTGCGCACCCCCACCCGCCCCCACCCCCCCATACTCCTCCCTTCTGTGTCCCTGACAAACTGCTTCCCGCTGGCAAATTCTGAGATTCACTAATAAATGTTATGACAGCCTTACAAGGTGAAGACGGATCGCTGAATCTCGAGTCTGTGTGAGATAGATGAGGGAGACTGACTGGCTGAAACACGGTTATCTCTAACCTCAGTTCTATCTTAGGTGACTTTGATGCTATGTTTTTATATGGGACGAGTTGTATTTTAATTTCAAACATGAGTTTTGCATTAGCTGTGCGTCCAATATCCCCTAACTAAATTTGGCTATGCCAGGGTGGCCCAGGGGTCTTGCTGTGGGAACCCACGGCGTCACAAGTCCACCTCAGGTGCCGGGAGAACGGTACGTGGAGTGCAATGCATCATGGACTGAACACAACACCGCTGTGCTAAGCCTCCCTTCTGGCCCACATTTGTGAAGATCGAGCACAGCAGGGTGTGAATTAGGTTGTGGATGTCGCTGTTCTCGTCTTCTTGAGAATCGCTCATTGAGCCATTTTAGAGAGTTACGGTTAGAGATTGGTCATGATCTGATGCTGGGGTGGAGGGGCGTGGACCGTGTTTAACTGAGCATAAAAGCTTAGAAGTAAATGTGGAAAAACTGTAGTATATAATAGAATAGTGATACTTTGTTCATCCCTGTGGATAGATTTTCTTTTTTGTCTACTCCATCCTGCTCTCCCTGAAATGCACAGACACATAAATAGTGGAGGGCTGCCTTGGGGGTTACAGTGCAGGGTCAGCTGAAATGTAACATCCCAGGAGCAGGGGGGGCGTTAAGGGCTTTGCTTAGGAGCCCAATGGTGGCCCTGGCATTCAAACTGGGGACCTTCCGATCGTGGGCAGAGAGTCGTAACCCGTGAAAGAACATTCCATATCAATTTCAAAAGGGAAAAAGATGGACAGACACAAGTGTCACTAAACCGTGCGAGCGTGTAGAGCGCTTGCCACACGGTCCGGCATGTAAACGCCACCGCTCTGGGCGTCGGCAGGGCGCCTCCTGCTGCATATGGCTGATCTTGCACTTTTTAACAATGTCTTGCAGCCACCACATCAGTCGACGCCTCACCCGGCTTCTGTCTCCACTAATTAACACGAGACTGTTTTAAATCTGACGGACACTCTTCCCTTGGGGGTGGGGGGGGGGGGGGTGCATAGCATTTGTAAGATCTGTTCCCTGAAATATGGGCCCCCAAGTCTCGTCTAGACCCCCCCCCATAAGCAAGTGGCCTGGTGTGCCCCCCCAATCCACCCACATCTCTCCCCTTTAACCCCTAGTTGGATACCCCACACAGCACCCCCATTCCCTGCCCCTTTCCAGAGTACTGGCATTCCTGCATTTCACAGCCGTAAACAACTATTAACTTAATGGTTTTGGAAAATCATTAAGTTGGAACATCTGTGGACCCCAACAGGCCGATGAGAGAATGGGGGAGGCCTCTGATTGGTCGTTTTGGCCACGGTAAGCCCTCCCCCCCTTGCTTGGGCAACTTTATAGTCTGTTTAGCGACGGGAAGAAGCAGCAGAGCGGGGGGGTGGGGGGCAGGGGAAGGAAGAAGGAAAAAAGACGCATGGACAGATGGAAACGCTTATCCTAGCCACAACAGCCCAGGCGCTCGCCTCCTTCCTTTCTTACCCCCCCATTCTTTTCAATCCCTCATCCCTCAATAAAGGCCAGGCTCCGCTCACATCCCCTCTGTGGTCAGGGATGTCACCGACAATTGAGGTGGAAAAAAGAACGGGATGTGGTGGAGGGAGGGGGCGGGGCATAAATCATCCAATCACAGAACATTAAAGGGATCAGGGGCTTTTTTAATGATGTCAGGAGGCCTCAGAGTTCCGGTGTTACAGTAATACGTTCACTTAAGACTTCCTATGTTAATCAGACAACTGAGGAGTCTCCATGTTAGTAAGCCAACTTAGGAATCTTAGGAGGTTCTCCGGTTGAACATGATGTGTAGTTAAAGGGGACCCCCCCCCCTTGCCTCCCCTCTCTACCACATACTGAAAAAAAATTAAAATATTGAGCATGTTTCAGCAGCCTTTCTCGTTTATGACGTGACAAACTTATTGGGCCAGGTGAAGACAGCGGACTGGAAATGTTCCCTCGGTCCTGCTCTGTTTGTGGATGTAATGGGGGGGGGCGGTGTTTGGTGTGTTCTCACAAAGGCATAATGCAGCCCAGCTCATGGAAGGACTACAGTGGTCTTTGCATCAGCATTTGCAGAATAAACTCTTCATGTGTTACCTTCACACGTTAAGATGTATGTAAGGGTCTACTTCCAATCCATACTATTTATTTTCTGTTTTTTTACTGTCTGCCTCCTGTGCATATACTGTCTGTATTTCCAGTGTGTGCATACTGCTGACTTCCTGTACTTGTATGGTCTACTTCCAGTACTTGTATTGGACTTCCTGTGTGTATTGTCTACTTCCGGTGTGTAGTGCCTGCTTTCTGTGTTTATTGTCTGCTTCCTGAACTTGCACTTTCTGCTCCTCTGTCTTGTGTCTGATATAGTGTACACTTCAATGACACATTTAAGACCATGGACGTTTTCCAGTCACTGACCGAGGCAGACAGATCAATACTACTGTAATTGACCAGACTTGACCAATGCTATGCCTCACCTGCATCAGGAGGCCTGCGGCATTTTAATATTAGTATCAGGCTAAGATGCCTTTGCTCACTGTGCATTAATATGGCCCAACAATCAAATAAAATGTGACAAAGTGAAGAGCTTTGGCTAAATCTCAGAGCTGGACTTGGGGAGAGACTTTTGGGTCTGTAATTGTGAAAACAAACTTTGTATCTTCTATCTTCTATCCCCCCTGAAATTCAAAGTGAAGGTAGCATCATTAAGGCCAGTCGCAGATGCTTACAGGAAACTCAGCAAGTCTCTTTGTTTTTGTTTTCCAGTGAGGCAGGAAACAGTGTCATGAACCATCAACCTAAAGAGCGCCGAGAGGAATCGTGATTCCACAAGAGAGACCCCCAACACTCAGTGTAGGACCTCAGACAATGTAAAACATCCGGCTTCAAGCGAAACTCCTCAGGTCTGCCCATGCAGGTGCTGTTATTTCGCACAAATTGCTGGGGAGATGGACGAGTCTCCTGTAAAATGACACCATGACCGTAATCAGAGGACGAATGTTTAGCTTCTGAAAGAGAGACCCAGACCACCAGTGGTAATTACCGGTAATTGGAGGGACAATAAGGTGATGACAACCACAGAGCTGGCACCGGTGGTGCTGGGGTGACCATGCAGGGGAAGGGGGGTGGTGTCGGGCTGCGGTTGGCCAGTCCCGGTTTGGGTCACACAATGAATGTTATTGTGGCTCTCGGGCCGGCACCTGTCGACACCGCCGCAAAGTACAGCGCTGAATTCGAGGGAAGAGACCACTCTGAAGTGAAAAATGTTAAATGTGTAGAGGTTTCTCCATAAATCTATATAAGCACTCAGATATCACTCAGATATACTTTACATATGAATATATGTACATATACATATATATGAAGAGCATTTTCATTACTTTTATGGGACATCAGCTTATATATTATGAATTAGGAAATCCAGCCAATGGGATCGCTTGTGAGGTATCAGGGACTGGCTTGGGGTGGTTGCCTTAGACACAGAAGTCACACGGAGAACCGAGCGAGCTCCGTTAATGAACCGATAAGACGTTAATTGGATGTACCAGGATCTGATTAAGCATGATCTGCTGTGAGCATAAAAGGGGCACCGTGGGCTTTTGGATAAGATATAGGAAGTGCTGCTGAGTGAAACAAGGTATATAACAGGAGTTTTATTTAATCATGGTATTTGGGCTTTTTGAGTTAGGACTATCTTCATAGCCTGTCCTGGGGTGTAGATCAGAAAGTTATATTTGCTTCTCTGGAACTGCAGCAGTTGAGCTTGATGAATGGATCCTGGATGTTAGAGCAGACAATGCAGGAGAAAGTGCCTTGCAGCTGGGGTTTCTCCATGAGATTAGGACCATGAGCACTGCTGCCTGCTTCATGGCTCAATGACTTGATGTAGCTGGTCTGTAACTGAGGGACCCTTTATACTAACTGAGTAGGCTGGTTGTGGATGGAGGCTTTAGATGGAAAGAGGCTGTGACCCGTGTGAAGTAAAAGTCAAGGAGAGGTAATGCAGTCCTTCAGGAGGTGTTAAGCATGTGGTTCAGTGTTAGCAGAAGCATTAATACTTTATTGAACCCGAAGGACAATCCAAAAGAGAACACAGAACACAACAACACAAAAGTGACTTCAAACTACACATATACAATAGAAATATACACAATACTATACAAAAGATACAACACAATTCTAAATTGCAATGTGCAGTGGGCAACATTTAAAAATGCAATAACAGTAATCTAGAGGGCTGGTGGCTGAGGAAGGTGAGGGTGGGGGATTCCTACTGTAGCATCTGATTGCCACTGAGAGAAAAGACTTGGGATAGAGCTTGTTGGAGCAGCGCAGCTGTGTGAGTCTGCTGCTGAATGTACTTTTACGTTTGACCAGGGTGTTAAGCAAAAAATATCAACTTATTTGGTGCTTCATGCTCGTAATGTTAAGCGCGGGGTAAATCTTAACTGGTAGTGGGGAGAATTATTGTGAATGTTAGAAGGGGAAGCTGACCTTTGTCCGAAGTTCCTCCCACATGAGGGACGCTTGGGGTCTGTCTGCAGGTGTCCATGGAGCAGTAGAGGGTTAGGGTCCTCACTCAAAGGTCCAATGCCAATGTTGGTCTGCCAGCCACAGGATTTGAACCCACAACCTGAACAAGGGCACAGACACCTAACCCACCCTGTTACATCTGGGGAAGTAGGTGAGCTTATTGCCATTTGTGCAGGTCTCAATGGGAACTTTCATACCACAGAAACTTCATTCAGGAACCAGAACCTTTTTCTGGAACCGGGAATTTTTGTCATGTTCACACCACAGGAATTCGGTCCTATTATAGCTCCTTGGAGACAGTTCCCAAATTCTTTTTTAGTTCTGTTTCCAGACGAGGTACTTTTCATTTCAACACAGACTACCTGGGAGGCACATACAGCGACAGCTTGCTGATTAGCTGACCACACGCACCACTGCTAATTTGGAAGTTACACAGTAGTGCAGAGAAAACAGATTTGCCAAGCAAATATTGAGCAGATGGAATTATTTTTGTGCTTCAGTTACATTTAATTAATACATTCCCTTTCGCTCGTGTCTCCATATCTCTGCATTGGAAAAGTTGATTGATACACCGGTGGTGAAACGCCAGCATTAATTACTGGAACACATTACACCGTTTTATTCCATGAAACTTAAGATCGATCTGCCAACTCGATTTAATGATTAAATATAAACATGTTCTGGGTCATATGAATAAAATATAAATAATCAAAATCGCTTTCCCCAAATAACTAACAAAACAACTTGTTAATTCGGCAAGTATATTCAAAAAGTATACCTAGTCTGGAGTAAGGAGTAAAAAAGAGTTCTGGAACTGCCTCAAATTAACTACAATCAGGCAAAGTACCTGCAGTCTGAATGTGATAAAAGTTTCTGGCTCTGAAAGAAGGTTCTGGTTCCTGGAAAAAAGTTCCTGCGATGTGAAGGTGCCTGTGCTCAGTAGTGACTCCTAATCCTATTACTTGGGATGTCATTACCAATCACGCCACCAAAAAGCCAGAAACATTTTGGTTCCACACTGAGAATCAGTGTCAGGAATCCACTGCTATGCTGAAAAGGGCCTGCGAAAGTGACTTGGAATGGTAGTGCCTGGGGCAGAGATTTGATATTGTGGTAAATCGCAGATGGTAAAATGCATCGCTAATAGCAGTGCCTGGCACAAAGGTGTTAAAAGCTTTGTAAATAGTGGCCTTGGCCTGTGGGGATTTGGACTTACTGAGATAACTTGCTGATTCTTTGACTACAAGCACCCAGCTCTGGGGGGGCGAGGAGCTGGGTTTGGACAATGGGTCATAATGCTAGCAGGGGCTTCACAAGTTCTTGAGAACAGCTAGAGATGGTGCCAATACCCCACCACTGAACTTCCTCCCAGATCAGTGAGCTGTGGGATAGACCAAATCCTCCAGCCCTCTCTGCCCCCAGCCCCATGAAAGGCTTCAACCCTGGGATACGGTGCAAACATGCCAGTGATAATATCTCACAGAACTTTTATTATATCACTGGTGTAACGTGATGCTTATTACTGTAGTAAAAGGTGTTTTCTGGCGGCTTGTGAAAGGGGAGGACCTGACATCTAGTGAAAAGAAAGCAATCTGAGACCCAAGAAGTAGGTGAAGGAATTTCCCTAATTTTGGAGGATTGGAAAAAGAGGTTTTGGGATGCTCTTTTGTTTGGTTAAATGTTGTTTATTACACAGAGGGGGAAAATGACAAAGATATCATTGTATGTGCTTTCTTGTGATTTTTTTGAAAAGAGAATGAATTTGTACATTAATGGGATTCCTGACCGCAGACTTCCAGGACGGACATCCTTTTTGTATCTTCAGCATGTGAGTCCATCCTCTGAGGAGTCAGCGGGAACCTCCTTTCTTTATTGTGCAGAAAGATCGGTGGCATTTCAACGGGGAAGTAGATTTGGGTTGAGTTTTCTGTCACTCAGTGGGTTTTAGGCTGGGTCCTGCCCGATCCCTGCGGCAGAATCACGTGGACGTCCTTTAGGGGCCGATATCAGGCCCAGGCTACTCGGCAGCCCTGACTGGTGGATTTTTCGTACAAAAGCACAGACAGAAATAGATGCATGCATCGGGCTTCTTGAAAGCAGGCTTTATCTGATTTCTCTTCCCTGTCTCATGACTGAATGATCAAATCACCTTGTTACTCATAACTCGGTGGCACAGTACCAATCGAAACCCATTTGGCTCCATAATCAGCTTCACCGTTAACGCACTCCAACCAAGACAAAGTGAAATTGGCTTGCTAAGTTGACACCTTAGGTGAAAATCGCACCTTAGGTGGCCTCCTATGTTGCCTAATGCTTTGGCCGTTCCTGAGTAGATGGATGCCAATGGAATAATTCTCCATAGCCCCTCTCAAATGGACCTATAGGGTCCTGCCCCCTGATCGTGCTCACTTACCCGAAAGTTTCACAGCGACGTCCTACTCATGTTTTAATAACATTTGACCCATGAGTAGTCTCGGCACAAAGCCCATCTAAGGCACAATCTGTTAACAGCAGTATTATTCTGGAGAAGTGCACTGTTCTCCACCCTGTTTTGTTTAAAATGTGCCCAGATTAGCTTAGCATGTAGCTGTCTCTTTACAGGTTAAAAAATAGCGACCTCATGGAACCACTGTTATCAAAAGGACGCCCTTATGAGTGAGAGAGTGTAAGATGCTGGATCCATTCGATCCTGAATCCTTTTATATGGGGGCATCTGCTCAAATTTGAACAACGACACAGTGGTGGGATGCTGCTCCCCAATCCGGACTTCGCTGGTGACAATGGCCTGTCGCCATGGTGATCTGCACCAGCAAGTCAATGTGCGCCGCTTAACCGTGCCTGTCTTGGTTAACGGTCCAGTCGCATTCTTCTTTACAGGACCAAACCAGTGTCTCGGGCCGCCGTTAGAGGCTGTTTTCTTTTGTGCATACGCTCATTATCATCTCTACATATGCAGAAAATGCAAGGCAAGTAGAATAGAAGCTGTCGAAAGTTTTTCGGTGAGAAAGTCACACTCGCAAACATGACGGAGGCAAATGGCTATAGAGGTTGAGAACCACAAGGCCCAGCAGGTACAACGAAAATTGGCGACTAAAAACTGCCAAAGCAAACATCCATCAGCTTCACTTTTCATGGGGGAGGGGTCAGGGACAGGGTTGTATGAAGGGATGTGGCCACAGGGACACTGGTCCCAACTGAATGCTGTATGACCTCCCCTGTCACTCACCATTTCAAAAAATATCATTGGCCAATGATAAGGTTGGCCCCTCTGTATGAATTATGGTCCCCCCATATAAAAGGATAAAATGATGATTATTATTATTATTTAAGCCCCCCACCTTAAAAAGATACTAGAATGTCCCCTGGTCAGAAAGTGTGTTGGTGTTTCTCTGCCTTCCTTTCATTTCCTTTTCTTTTTTAAAGCTGACAGAGCAGCTTGAAGCCGAAACAGTGAATGATGATAATTGGAGTGAATGTGCCTGTTTGTCTGACCAATCATCTCACTGTTGTTGTCTGACCAATCATCTCACACTACAATCACCAAATTGTTCCAGAGACCCGGTGACACAGTGACCTCGGCCTGTGGATTCTGTGCCGTAATTAGCAAGTGGTCGCTGTAGTGCGTGTCAGAGAAGGTTATGTGCAAAGTGTAAAGATGTATGAAAATGAATATGCCCCCCCCCCCAGTCTGGCTTCCCTTGACCCCCCTCTAACCCCCCAGTTAAAAAAAAAAAAAAAAACATCTGTTATTTTTCATGTTTAAGGGACTACAAGGTGATGATCAGCTCTGTGAAAGAAGGACTGATAGTTTATGAGGGAAGGAATTTATCCCCCCCACCAGCTTTTAGGAGGCCTATTCAGTGTATACAGGGGCTGGGCCACAGTGTTACTGGTCCCAATTGAAAGCTGACTGGTCCCCAGAGTGCTCGCTCCCCTGTCACTCACTCACTGATTCCAGACATATCATTGGCTGATTAGGTTGATCCCTCTATATGAATTATGAAAAGACAAACAGATCTGATGCTGGTTTATTTACAAGCATGGGTTGTAGCTCTTTCTATTTATTGCATCATAAATATAATTTCTGCTGGGCTAATATTCCCATCTGAGCTGGCGAGTTTATCGCAAGGTGCTGGGCTCAGCGCGCCTCTCTGTACTCACATTTCGTTTTTTTTGGAGAGCATTCTTTTGGACCAGCTTCACATGGTCAACAATGAGGGTCAGCCTAGGCTGGCAGAAAAGCTGAAGTGGGGTCATGGTGCACGTTAGCAGCCGGGAGAATGCGAGACAGTCAACAGGACTAATGCTCTAAAAGAGAAACGTATCAGTGATGAATGGCCTATTACTTGTCCAGTTCAAAAAGGGAAACCACAACTTAGCTGAGTTTGTTGACATCTTTCATACTTTCCAATGGTCTGTTGTGTAAATTCACCAAATTATGGTTAGTCAATGAAAACTGGCATTTACAAACATCTAAATATTTTGTAATGATAGTTCTAGTACCACTTCAGTAGGGAATGCACAATTTAGTTGTTTGATATAATTTTTCAAATTATACCGGGAACTGTTTTATAACAAAAGCTAGGATTAGGATTATGGTTATGGCTTTTACGAACATCCAAAGGTGTTTTTACGACAGTTCTGTGTCCCCTTAAGCAGAGGAACCAACAACAACAACCAGTTTCTTATAAGATCAAACTTCATTATTGTGACGTTTTATGAGATTGAATAATTTCAAGTCACGTCAAAGTCACTTTGTCACGTCACACACATGAAGTGAAATTGCAATTCTGCCGAGCATCTAGCATCTACGATAGGGACACCTGAGCAAAAGACACTGGATAATGAATATTGGGAGGAAGGATAAATATAGTAATACAAGTAAACAGTGGTGCATATTTAAACCATTTAAACATACTATATTTAAAAAAGCATTCCACATTTGCACATGCAAACAACTTAATGACAAGGAATAGCAATGCATGTAATTTGGTGTCGCTGTTTTTACTCTCTGAGGTACAATAAGCACGTTCCTATCGAAGTTCCAAAACCAGGTTACTGGTTCCTGGGAGATGCAAAAAACTTGTAGGTTAAATTTCACACACATACAGTGGTACCTCGGGTTCTCAAACTGACTAGAACTCGAATTTTTTGAAATTCGAACAAACCAGTTTGACCTAGTACTCGTTCTGAATATTAGAAGTTGAACCTAATATAAATTGTACGCGCCAGGAAAAGAGTCATACTACAATGCAATTCTTACTTCAATGCCTTCTTAACAGACTGGATGATTAACTAAATAAAGCAGCGCAACATTACAGCAACTAACAATAAATAAACCACTAACTTACGTGTACTATTAGAGTATTTATGTAATTTTACATTTTACCTGGTAAATTAACTGAAAACCAGTTCTCATTGCTTTACGTGCTATTCGGGAGAAATAGCAGATTACGCATTGGAACTGCTTGGGATACAAAGCAAAAAGTAACTAAACTCTTCAGCCAATGAGGGCAAAGGTGTGTTGTCACAGAGGCGGTTCCAGTTTGTGCAGCCTTGTGAGAGGTCGCAATACATCTAACCGTAATTCATTGCGTCAGGATCAGAATGCGTTGCTTTAAGCCAGCGCTGTAAGCAAGACGAAGGCACCCAATGACCAGACAGGGGAAACAAACAGAAACGCAATACAGAGGACTAATGACAACCACCAGAAACAGCTGATCACATGGGGATCCCACACGAGATTAACGAGGGGGCGTGGCACACGGAAGGAGCGGACGATTGGAGCAGGACAGAGGTAATGTCGGGATAATATCTTTATTGTTTTGGAAGCCATTAAGAAAAAATGCTCCTCCTTTTCATTTTGTGTTTAAATGCTAAAAAAAAAAAACCAAAAAAACATATTTAAGTGTAATTTTGGAGGGCCGAGAACCAATTAATTGTTTTTCCATTATTTCTTATGGTAAAAATTCAATCAGAACTCGGACCTTTTAGGATTTGATCCAAAGTCCGGAACGGATTAAGTTCGAGAACCGAGGTACCACTGAATATTCATATGAAACTCCATCCCAAAACAATGGAGGGTGAACAGGTCGTTTTGGCACTGGGGGATCGCTCCTATGGCCTGAAAACATGGTACAAAATGCATCCTGCTTTGGTTTAAAATGGGACATGGCATTTTATTTCTATGGCTTGTAACATCTTTGTAATTGTTTACTAAATCTAGCCAGTAGATCAATCCTCCATTTTCCACAGAATACAAAATATTAGATAGAAATATATTGTATCTTAGTTATTGATTACATTTTCTGATGCAGAACTATGGAGATACAAACAAAAAGGTATTTCTTAATGCATTTGGTGTAGTTGTACAAAAATAGTGCAAAAAAGCAGCTCAATTTTTGCTCCACTCTTTCTGTCTCTTTTCCCCATACGTCTGAGTAACTTCCAAGTTAGTGCCAGGGCTTGTGGTTAACCAGTCAGCAAAGTTTAACACTATAAGCCTGATCCAGTAGTTCCCAGGCAAGTGAAAAGTACCTCTGGAGAAGGAACTTGAAAAGAGTTTAGGAACTACAGCAGAGGAAATAAAATTGGATCAAGCACCTGCTGTGGGAATGCAACAGAAGTTCTTCGTTCCTGAAAAAGGTTCTGCTTCCTGAAAAAGGTTCCTGTCGTGGAAATGCACCTATTGGGACATTTTAATTCTCTGAATTCTAGGAGGAATGGATTAAATAGTTCTTTAAAGCAATGAAAGCCACTCGGCCATATAGCATAAAGCAGTGGTTAGCCAACAAACATCCAGCAGGGAGCCAATCAGTAGCCTTCATAACGTTTATTATAAATCGAGTGTATTTTAAATTCTTTTTTGTATGTCTCATATACAATTGTACTTGACTTTCTCGCAGACAATAAGTGCTAAACAGTTAATTAATTTTACTTGAACCCCCCTGGCCGGTAGCTCCTCAGATTATTTTCTTTGTAAAAGTAGCTCTCGCCGTAAAAGAGGTTGGAGATCCCTGGCATGGAGCAGTGATCCCGTAGGGAAATCCAGGCAATCTCTCGAACCACAGGAAGCATCGGCACCCTTTAGAACTTTCTGGCACTCAGCGGCACTATTTTCCAGGCCTTTCTGCAACCTTTGGTGTCATGTGACGGGCTGGCCTTTCTTCACTGTGGGGGGGGGGGTGGGACCTGACCTATACAGCCTCTGTTCTTGGCAGGGGGCATTTTTCCCAGGCCTTTGGGCAAATTGTGCCAACGACAGAATATTATGGGGTCTGGAATTGATGGATCAATATGTCCCATTGAAGGGGCAGTAGCGGTGGGGGGTGGAGCACCAGGGAAAGAGGAGCCCCGCAGATACTGGCAGACGCGAGATGGCCTGCCCTGATTAGCTTCAAACCCCCAGAGAAAAAGCTGTGATCAGCTTGGCCTGTCAACACGGGGGCCATTTTGCGCACTGACGTTTTGCCCCTTTTTCAGCCCGGTGTTGATAACATATGAGGTGTAGAAGGACCTCTGGTGTTTCTACAGAGCCCTGACCCCCCTCCCCAAATGCCGGCTCTGAAAAATATAATGATATCTTTGCATTTGAACAATATGTGATGAATGTCTTTTTACGTATTATCACTGTCCAATGAAAACACTTTGAAAACAATTTTGACTTTTTCCTATAGATGGATCGCCACTATTCTCCTCTGTATACTGGATGGATGGATGGATGGATGGATAGATGGATGTGTTAATATTGTACATATTAACACATCCATCTATTCATCCATCCATCCAT
>JAABNY020000001.1:19562027-19580521 GCA_015164015.2 Brevimyrus niger
ACGCAAGCTGGGAGGGGTTGGGGAGGGGGGGGAGGGGGGGGGGGGGGGGGGGGGGGGGTTGTTGCATGCTGTAAAATGGATATTTTTAGTCTGTTGTGTATTTTATGAATACATTTGAATAAAATAGTATTTTGGAATTGAATATTTTATAACTACTAATATGAGATGTTTCATATTTTAATTGTTTCTTGGGGTAATTGCTCCAATGGGAGGGGTTCCATTCCTAACGGCGATGTGCCTTTTTCACATAGTGGCACATCCCCAGGCATCACATCCCCATGCACTGTGTCCCCAGGCACCAAATCCCCAAACACTGTGTCCCTAGGCACCACGTCCCCAGGCACCACATCCGCAGGCACCACATCCACTACATCCACAGGCACCACGTCCCCAGGCACCTCATCCACTACATCCCCAGGCACCACATCCACTACATCCCCAGGCACCTCATCCACTACATCCCCAGGCACCACATCCACTACAGCCACAGGCACCACATCCACTACATCCCCAGGCACCACATCCCCAGGCACCTCATCCACTACATCTACAGGCACTACATCCCCAGGCACCTCATCCACTACAACCCCAGGCACCACATCCACTACAGCCACAGGCACCACGTCCCCAGGCACCGCATCCACTACATCCCCAGGCACCACATCCACTACATCCCCAGGCACCACATCCACTACATCCACAGGCACCACGTCCCCAGGCACCTCATCCACTACATCCACAGGCACTACATCCCCAGGCACCTCATTCACTACATCCCCAGGCACCACATCCACTACATCCCCAGGCACCACGTCCCCAGGCACCTCATCCACTACATCCACAGGCACTACATCCCCAGGCACCTCATCCACTACATCCCCAGGCACCACATCCACTAAATCCACAGGCACCACGTCCCCAGGCACCTCATCCACTACATCCACAGGCACTATATCCCCAGGCACCTCATCCACCACATCCCCAGACACCATATCCCAAGCATCTAGTCCCCAGGCATCACATCCACATGCACTGCATCCCCAGGCACCACATCCCCAGGGACCACATGCCCAGGCACCACATCCCCAGGCACCACATCCCCAGGCACCACGTCAGCTCCTAATCATCCTTACGGGCTGCCATTCACGTTTGCCAAGCCAGACAGGTCACTCAGGCACCAGGAAGGAGGTCACTGTTTTCATCATCTTAGATGATTCCCTCAAGCACAACCCGAGCCTCAGTGAAATACCACAAATCTACTGAAATGTCTCTGTTTGAATCATTATTTTTTTTCCACATTTAAGGGATTTCATTCCAAGTGAAATGAAAACAGTCCTACATGTAGGACTTGAAAACAGCACAGTAAATTTATATTTTCTTTCGCCACATCCAAGATATGAGTAGTGAAAATCCCATCTAAGTTTATAACTACTAAAATTATACTTGAACTCAACTGATTCTTTGAATACTGACTACTCACCCATCCTAGCTAGTGACAATACTCACTAACCACTCAAAACAAATATTTACATGCCTCCCCCCCAAGACTAGCCCCTGGTTGACCACAAACAGTCACTATACTAAATATGAAATAAATGCATTTCTTATTTAGAAAACGTGGCATGTTCAGCCTATTGGCTAGCTAGCTATGATTTTCTGACTCTACTTGCCAGCTGTTGATTTCATTTTTGCAACATCTCGGGATGGTGATTTTTTGAGTGAGGTCCCAGACACAACAAACCCCCTCCTATCTAGCTACTGCTTTTTCACTGTAGAGTGGTTAAAAATGTTCATATCCATTTAAGGGTTGTGACTGTGTGTGACTTTGAAAATTATTTTTTTTTTCTGAAAAGGTTAATAATATTAGGGATAATTGCAAGATGTGTAGTCATGGCATTGGTAAGCCATTCCCGAAAATGATGAATTTCATTAGGGACTTGGAGTTAGAATCCCATTAAACTCTGTATTTTCCACTGTCCAGCCATATCAAATACCCTGGGACAGCTGGACTTGTTTGCCATGACGATTTCCTTGTCAGTGTTTGACGCAGATCAGTCTGAAGTGCGTCACATGATCCGTTGGGGTCCTGCCACTTCCTTTCACAAACACTCACCTACAGTGAGTACCCCGGGGGGCTGCAGTGAAAAATCCGTAGCGGTTTCAGTGAAGTAAACATTTTGTCTGAGAAGAGGCTTTTACCCAGTTACAAAACGCAGGGCCCCAGGGCAGCTTGCTTGCCCACAGGATAAGTATCAGTCCCAGAAACAAAAAGGAACAAACTTTCGACATTTTGAAAAACACGTTCGTGGCCACAGAGGAAGAAAGAGAAGTGACTGTATGGGAATAAACAGCAGCATTGCATTTCAGCACATAAACAGAATATTTCCTACAGCACTGCATCACTCAGAAAGGTTGCTAAACCGATTCTCGGAGCAAAATAAAGTTTTCCTTTATTCTCAAGTCAGTTCCTGTCATCCCACCACAGGGCAAAGGTGCTGAATTCTGGGTAATCTTAGCACTGACCGAGGGTGTGTAATTCTGGGTAATTCATCCCAGTGCAGGCCCATGGTGGAGAATTCTGGATGACTCATTGTAGAGTGTAGCTCTTGGTGTAATAAGTGCAATAATCTTGTTGTTCTTTGACTGGCCTTGTAATTCTAGTACCAGTTGAGGACAGCGATTTAATGCCTTGGGATTTTGCGAATGTTCATCTGCTATGTGTCACATGCTGCCCCATGGGGACACAAATGTGTTCAGCAACATTGACATACTTCCATACATGATGGGGTGAGGCCAGGTATTTGAAAAAGAAACAAATGTATTCATTTTTATGCTTAATTTGCCTCTGTTATGTCTGACTGTGGTTGAACTTATTTTAAGGCACTTAGGAAGGGCACTATATCAAGATAAACTGAAAAGAGTGTTTGCTATGGACTCAGCTAAAACTTCTAGTGAATTTCATCTTTCTTGTGATAGGAAAATCCATCCATCCATCTCATTTTTATCGTTGCTTATTTTTTATGGGGTTTTGTCAGCATTAGAGAAATTATGAGACATGCAAGGAATGGGAAACACTGAGGTGGAGTTACAACAAGAATGTTTCAAAACAGACTGAATTGTTATATATACTATATATAGGTGTGTCAGTGCCATCATCTGTTTTTGCAGTGAACCCTGGGAGAGCAGGAAGCTGGAATTAAGGAATCAAAGTCTGAAGGAGTAAGTGTTCCCATCGCTGGGCCCTAAGCTGGGACATCAGGTATGTTCAGGAAAACAAAGTTGGGTTAAAACCCACAACCTGCTGAGCTTTAAAGTGTGGGATCCATCTGGGAGTAGTATGTGGTTCAGGGGGTTAGGTTGCTGTGATCAGGAGCTTATCCAAGTGTCAGCAGACTTCACTGAAATCTATGTTGCTCTGAATAAAAGCATCTGCGAAATAAATAACTGTAAAAGATCTCCAAGTGTTCATATGTTCCTGGACTCTTAATATCAAAGTAGTGAACCTTAATTTTAAAGATCCGGCGGTAAGAAGCATCTTCCAGAAATGTCCTGATGAGGAAGACAGCCTCGACCAGCTGTCAGCTGCAGCGGTGGACTTGACCAGAGCGGACCTAAAATAGTCAATTCCGACCGGACTTTCCGTTCCTCTGATGGGCTGGAGGGAAGTTATGAACTCTCCTAATTATCAAAAAATGCCGTCCTCGGGAGCCAGGCTGCGGAAAGGCGTCGGGTTGGAGTGCGTCACAGCTGGCTTTTCGTCTTTCAGCTTCCGCGGTTGATCTGCAACTGCTAGGTCAGTGGTGGGCAACTGCAGGCTGTGGGATATTTAGGCCAAACTCCTTATTGATCAGACTTAATCATGTAATTTAGATCACACGAAGAGAGCTTACTGTCATTTTGCAGCTTGATTTCTGCTAGGAATAGCTATTTAATTCCTTATCTAATTACTTAATAATTAGTTGCCCATTCTTCGAAAGCAATGAGCAATTATACATTTCTTGGTTTAAAATGTAAATGAGATAAATGTGCTGATATGATGGCTGGTTCCACATCACACGCAGTTGCCACTAATAGCTGGCAAACGGCAGATACCTTTGGTGACAGGATTCAGTGATCCATCTATCTTTTTTTGTGATGCCTCGACTGGCAGAGAGAGTGTGAGGGATCTGAACCCGTAGCCTAAATATTATCCTTTCCTCTGGGATGGAGAATTCCCCCCCCCCCCCCAGTTTATCAATCCAGGAACTTTTGCATTTTTTCTCCCTCAGCATAACAAATGAACTTGGCTGCTACCATTTCACAGATCCTGTGCCAGGGGAGGGGGGTTTTCTCCCCATCTAACAAAGAGGGCCCTGGAGAATCAGCGGGTTGGGTGTCCTCGCTCGCAGGACGCAGCCCTCACCGCTGCAGCCTCATGGCTTTGGCATTGTCCCCCCATTTATTTTTCTATCTTTCCCGGCTTGTGCTGAATCAGCACAGCCGAAAACGGGAATGTGCTGGTCCCGGAGTCCGTGTGGGCTCCCCTCCACTCATTCGTGGCCCCGCAGACTAGAACCTGGGGATGCATCCGCTTGCCGCTTCTACTTATAGAGTCATATACCGGCAGCGAAGGAAGCCTGCGGTGGTAAACATTGCCCATTGCGGCCCCTCTCCTGGCCAGAGGGACGTCAGCGTGGCTTGGAAACCAGATCAGCAATCTAGAGAATTATAGGGTATGTGTTATTCGACGGGTTGGAGGCAGTCTCTTTGTCTGTCTTTTTTTTTTTGTCTTTTCTGTATGCTTAGTTCCTTAAAATACTTGCAGGCAAGAATTTGTGCCCCCCCCCCCCATCTCTCATGCAGTAAATAGTACAATCATACAGTTTAATAGAAAAAGCTAAGGGTGGCATTTCAGTAACATGTTAGCTGACTTGGACCTAAACAGGCTTTTGTAATTTACCCAGTTGGTTTCGGAATTTGGCCCAATCACAACCACATACAGAAGGGAAGGACAGAAGATCAGACCCAGTAATAGCTCAGGGGCAGGTCTGACTTGTCCTGCTTCTGGTTGGGTCGTAAATTAAATATTTACATCTGTAAGCTTTGCCTGCCAGGGTAACTTAAGCTGTTAAGCTATGATTCACAGAGGGCAGGCAGTGGGGCCTGACAGGAGAGGAGCAGCCGGACCTGGTCCTGAGGGCTCGGCGCAGACCCAGAGGCCCCAACAGCATGCTGCTTCGATGGCCGTAACGGGTGTGGTATCCGCTCCTGCTGAAGTAGCTGGGAGCTTCTGCTTCTTCCCTGGGAAACACGTCCCAGCTGGGGCCCCCTCGCCTTGTCGGAGCCGTGGGGTCAGGCGATCGTGGGGAGGGGGGTGAAAAATGAGGGATAGTCTGGAAAAACAGTAGATAATCCCCCCATCATGTGCCCCACCCACACACACTTTATCAGACAGAGCACTTACATGCAGCTTCAGCCTCCACCTTGGACCCCGGAAGAGCACCTGGGGGCCACGGCCTGCATTTGACCGATAAGGATGCCGAAGGTCTGGCTGGTCAGAACCTGCCTTTCAGAGACGAACCTGACATTTCTCAACAGAAAAAAACAAGGTCTTAAAAACCTACAATCAAACAACATGTGTATGTCAAGTGCTATAATAGACGTACCTTTAATATGGTAAAACAGTAGCAACCTTTGGTAAATAAATACCGTGGTACCTCGGTTCTCGAACTCACTAGAACTCAAATTTCTTGAAAGTCGAACAAACCAGTTTGACTTACAACTCGATCTGAATAACAGAAGTCAAACCGTGAAGGCTGACCTAATATAAATTGTACGCCCCAGGAAATGAGTCATATTATAATGCAATTCTAACTTGAATGCCTTCTTCACAGCCTGGGCGATTAACCAAATAAAGCAGCGCAGCATTACAGTAACTAGCAATAAATAAACTAACGTGTACTATTAGAGCATTTATGTCATTTATTTAAACTTTATTTTACCTGGTAAATTAACTAAAAACCAGTTCTCACTGCTTTACGTGATATTCAGGAGAAATAGCAGATTATGCATCGGAACTGCTTAGGATACAAACGTCATGCGTTTAAGTAAACGCTTCAGCCAATAAGAGCAGAGGTTTGTCGTCACGGAGGCGGTTCCAGTATGTGGAGCCGGGTGAGAGGTTGCAATGCATTTAACCATAATGCATTCCGTCAGGATCAGAATGCATTGCTTTAAGCCAGCGCTGTAAGCAAGTCGAATGCACCCAATGACCGGACTGGGGAAACAAACTAAAACGCTTGATAACAACTAGAAACAGCTGATCACATGGGGATCCCACACAAGGTTAATGAGGAGGCGTGGCACACAGACGGAGTGGACGAGCAGGGCAGGACATGGGTAATGTTGGGATAAGATCTTTATCGTTTTGGAAGCCATTGCGAAAAAAATGCTCTTCTTGTTTTATTCTGTTTATTTTGTGTTTGAATGCTAAAAAAAATATATTTAGGTGTAATTTTGGGGGGGCGGGAACCAATTAATTGGTTTTTCATTATTTTATATGGGAAAAATTTGATTAGAATTTGAACTTTTTAGGATTCGATCAGGAGTCCGGAAAGGATTAAGTACCACTGTACTTTGGTTTGTTTACATTTACTGCTTCTTGCATCTGAGTAGTTACTCTGCATGAGTCAACTCAACACAATCTGCCAGATGGACTCATGATCTTTTGGTTAGTAGAAAATCTGGGTGCAGTGTGTTTCTGCAGATTAGAACGCTGTGCCTGTGATCAGAAGGTTGCTGGTTCAAATCTCATGGTCAAAGTGGTTCCACCATTGGGCCCCTGAACAAGGTCAATTATACATGACTTTGGATAAAGAGCTCTGCTAAATAAATTGCTTGTAAATATAATTTATTGCAACAGGAAGAATCCTACAGAAGCCCTTAGATGACATGTTAGAAATTAAGTATTATGTCGTAGTAATTTGTGTTCTTGAATTAGTATTTTGTGCTCTCAAGTAAATAAAGTTACTAATTTATGCTCTTGAGTTGATAATTCATGCTCTCGTGTTAGTGATTTGTGCTCTCGAGTAACAAATTTGTGCACTCAAGTTAATAATTTGTTCTCTTGAGTTACTAATCCATACTGATTAATTCAAGCATATGAATTACTAACTTGAGCGCACTAATTACTAACCCGGGAGCATGAATTAGTAACTTCAGCACACCAATTAGTAACTCTGGAGCACAAATTAGTAACTCGACCGCAGAAATTAGTAATTCGAGAGCACAAATTAGTAACTCAAGAGCACAAATTAGTAATTCGAGCCCACAAATTAGTAACTCGAGTGCACAAATTAATGACTCCAGCCCACAAATTGGTAACTCGAGTGCACCGATTGGTAACTCAAGCACACAAATTAGTAACTCGAGAGCACTAAATGCTAACCCAAAAGCATGAATTATGGTTTTTAAGCCAATCTCAAGTCTGGAATAATGCGGGTGTTTCTGTCTACAGGGAACTGATAAATAATAAATGTTACGCTAAACCTGAACTGCAAAAACACAGACAATTAGACATCATTCTCCAGTGTAGCACCTCCGCTGATCACATGTGGCCGAGAAGCTCAGCAGACCAGGCCAATCCGCGTTTGGCGAGTGTTTTTTTTGGGGTTTAACGCTACTGGCAGCTATTACAAGCCACAGGGCATCGCTTTGCAGGAATGTAGGGAAAAACATAGTAATTTAATTCGCTATGAATAGAGTGGGTGGGGACGGAAGGGATCTTTTTATTCCAGGGAGTGCAGCAGAGGGGTGGAGGATGGATGAAAAAAGGAGGAGTGGCAAGTCCAAGGAAAGCTAATATTTACCGCTGCATGGGTTTATTGGCCATACCGGGTCGTCATGTGACTTAGACCTTATTTCCTAATACTGGCTGTGAATCCAGTTCTCTGGCAATACATACCGGACATGCAAATAACACGAGGAAGCTAAAACAGTTCTGCTTCCCTGATACCCAACCCATGGACACAAAATTTACTGCAAAGTATTCAAATGGTGGCTTGCAGTTACCAATTAAGAATGCGTCTTCATAATGCATGTGTTTGGGATTTTCAGCCATTTTCAGGCAGTCATTGCTAGGGAAGTACAGGGGTGGGGCCACAGGGGTACTGGCCCCAGCTGAAAGCTGATTGGCTCCCAAAATGCTCCCTCCCCTGTCACTCAATTATTCAAGATATATATTTGACTAATAATAAGGTTGGCTCCTCTGTATGAATTATGGCCCCTTTTATTCCGCTCACCTTAAAAATTCATAGAATTGCCCCTGGTTGGAAGTGCACATTAGCTAGCTGCAAAATGCTAAAATATTTCATTGAACTTTGAAATTGGTGTTAGCCACCAGCATAGGTCACGCCCAGCGGCTGATATCCGCTTTCCTCGTTTAAACACATCGTAAACTCAATCTCTTCACTGGTTTCTGCACTATTTCGGGTAGAACCAAGCCATATAGGCCAATTAGAAAAGGGTTAAATAGCTAGTTTGACAGCCAGGCTCTTGGACTCATGTCCTACAATGATTATAGAGTCTGAGTTGGAATCGGTACCTAGTCAAAATCAGAAGTCCACTTCTGTTATACAGTAAGCCTGCAGCCTATATATTTATGGCAATTTAATCTGGTAATACTGAGCCCCCTAGCTATGTGAAGCACAGTTACATCATCGTTAATTACATGGGACTTAGACTCCCTGTGGACCCTGTATTTAATACTGTACTGGTAGTTGTATTTCTCCAGATCACGTAATACTTTCTGTCGGTAAACCAGCATTGTGAATGGGCACGGTAAATCTAGGAGTGGATATTGCAGATAGATAAATGGATATATACTTATATCCACAATTTATGTGCTTGTTTGTTTCACCATTTATTCCGTTCCATGTTGCTCCTGACTGTAGGTAGACAGTCTACTGCAAAAAGTATATGTAGTGTTTAATGTCTATATATAAATTGTCTTGCAGTTGTCTTGCATGTTATAGGTTACACTTGAGTACATACACCGCAAGACGAAATCTTTGCACGTTTAACATGCATCAACAGTAAAGATCTTCCTGATTCTAATTATGGACTCTTTATCTGTGGAATCGCAGCCACTGAGGCTTGGATTCATTTTAACCTGCGTTTGGGCCAATTATGTGGTTCACAGATTCTCCACTGCGTTTCTGATACATCTGACTTTACCAACAGCACAAATGACTTCATAATACACAAGCAAATACAAAGACTCCTCATTTAGCGACCAAGTTTCATTCAAACATCTAGGTCCTCAAGCGAAAAGGTCACTAAGTGAAAAGCACATTAGCCAAGGTGTGACGGCGACTGTGCTTACAACTTTCCTCCAGCCTTCCATACTTAGTTTCTACAATCCTTCAAGAAGTAGACATTTCTAACAACGTTTTTGTACAATCCTCTTCAAAGATTTCTCATAATGATGCGCGTTGTTGAAAATGAAATTTTTTTGTCGCCATTGTTTTTTGCAAATGGTCGCTACCAGAGGCAGCTGCTAAATGAGGAATGGTTACACTGATATGGCTGAAGACTATGAATAGCTAGAGTCACGGATGAGGTCACGGGGCATTAAGGTTCCACTTCAAAAATGTCAGACAGAAAAATACAGTACAGCATGCTGGGAAAAAACTGAAGGACGGGCAGCAGAGCCTCAGCTGGCAGGGCCGGAAACCCATGGGGATCCCGGAGACATTACATTAGGTTTTCTGACCGCCTCTTGTAAACAGATCTGCTTCCTTTGTCTGCCTGGGTAGCCCATGCTTCAGTTCAAAGGGATCAGCTGGCTGACAGGCTTACCAGTTTGTACAGGTGAATACCTATTAAAGCAATTCAGCTGAAGTGTCTTGCTCAGCAGCACAATAGCACACAGGCCCCTCCTGGGACTTGAACTTCAGTCACCCAACCCCCTTACAGGCTGTTTTTTTATTATTTTTATATCTGATCCCTCCAGTAGAATAACCAGAGCTAGCAAAGTGGCTTTCAAGCTTAACACATTATTAACACAGAAATGAACAACAAAGAATACAATACGACAACTGCATTTTGTTTAACTCTCGAAGACTCTTCAAATCAGAATTAATGGCTCTTTAAATGATCAGTGTTGGGGCAAATGTGTTTGTTAGGAATCACATGATCCCCCAAACAAAACAAAGCTCCCAAACAAAACAAAGCTTCCGAAAGCTAGAGAAAAAATCAAAAGCTTGGTATACTGTGAAGTCATGCTTAGAAACGAAGGGATTTAACAGGAATTGGCAGTTTAAAAATTACGATGTTTGATAGCATCCAACAGTACTGGAAATTCTTGTGTGTGGTTCAATGGATTAAGCCTTTCCACCTATGATCAAAAGGTTACCAGTTTGAATCATGTGCTGGCAGAATAATCACATCTCAGCAAGGCCCCTAACTCCTATTGATCACAGGCTGATTCTCAGTTGTAAACCACAAAATAAATGAACACATGACTGTATAAAGTTTGATATTTAACAATCCTTATTCCTGTCAAACTTCAATCCATTGACATCAAGTAACATGTAGCGAAAACGGATAGAAACTGACTATGTATGCATCATTTGCCTTATTATTTCTCAAAATTCTCCATAACATGCAATCAAATGTTTACCTACAACATGAAACCTTTCATTGAATGTCACAAATTACTTAATGGATCAATTGTTCACATTGATTTTTTTAATTGTTTGCATAATTCAAGCTTTTCACCCCCTGCAGCTGTGGTGCATTTTATTAATAACAGAAAGTGAGTCAGAGTTTGCATTTAATTTTATCTCTGTCCACTGGAAGAGGAACACTCGCCTCTGGCGGGAGGGTAATGGTTTTTCATGTGTCTACCGCAGAATACAACGAGAGATTCAGTAACAAGCCCAAGGACTGTGAGAGCCGGGAGCGCAGCAGTGAAAGAACACTTTTCCACAACAGAAGGATTCCATTTGTTATAAACAGCCTCTTCGCTTCAGCTCTCTGCCAGGGTTCTGAGGTTTCTGAGGACCGATTCTGCAGTGGACGCACTGCCAGGATCCAGCAGGACTTATTAAAATGCACTAGTCAAAAATGTCATATTCAGAATTCACTTTACTGGCCAGGTACAGCTGCATGTACTAGGAATTTGTTCTGGCAGTATTGGTGCTCACATTGACAAATAACATAGAACATAAATGAAGAAAAACAGAATAAGTAGAAATAAAACAGTGAAATAACATAGGTTAACAGTGCAAAGCTGTGCAATTACTATCAGGTTATATATATATGAACTTAAGGGGAGAAGGGATATACTGACTAATGAGATATAAAAATATATGATGTCCAGTAGAATAGACAGATGTAACAGATGTGCAAAAATGCATTCAGAGCCATTGACTGAGGGACAGAGGTAAGGGCTATATAAGCGGGCATCAGGGCGCTTGCTGATATCAACTGCTGAAGGGAAGAAGCTGTTGGCGTGTGGTTCTGTTCTTCATAGACCTCAGTCTCTTGCCACAGGGTAGCATTTTAAACGGTCCATCTGCCAGGTAGGAAGGGTCGGCCACAATCTTTCCTGCTCGTGACAGTATCCTGGAGGGATGCAGGTGCTGGAGGGATGACAGATCGCAGCCAATCAGCTTCTCCGCACAGCAGATGATACGCTGCAGTCCTTGAGAGCGGCATCAGCGTACAAGACGGTGACGGAGCAGGTGAGGATGGACTCCATGATGGCAGGGTACAAGTGCACATCCATAATAAGTACATACTCTGTTCACTTCCTGCGTGAGATCCTGGGAGATGATGATGCCCAGAGAGTGGAAGGACTCCTCTGTATTCACTGGAGAGTCACACACACCATAACTTTAAGAAATGCCACAAGAGCCATGTGTTCATCCACACACATCAATTAGTGCATCCAGTGACTGACATCTACCATGACTGGTCTCATGTGTATCCTAAATGCTCTCATTTTTTGCATTTGATTTGAATATCTTTTTGATATACAGGTATCCATTAATTAGGTTTGCGTTTCGTCCTGCAATTGAGGCTGTAAGTCAGCCTGTATACTGTATAACGTAAGAGGCAACATCAATCAATCAATCAAACAATCAGACTTGATTTATATAGCACTTTTCCTGCAAACTCAATGCAATACAATGTGCTTTAGACAATAGAATAAAACACAATATGAACAATATCAACCCATCCCTACTACCACCTTCACCCAAACTATGTAAAATAAAGGCACGAAAATATGAAACACAATTATAAATATATAAGTAAAAAAACAAACAATTAAATAAATAAAATAGTAGACACTAAAATAAATCAGGAACTGATAATAAAAACAGGAACCTAGGAAACAGGAACTTAGGAAACACTATCATGGATCTCAGAAATTTGCATAAGGAAATGCTAGAGGCACGATAAAATATAGTGAGTAAAATTATAAACGGTGAGTTCTTAAGAAAGGAAAAAGGAAATGACAAATTTATGATAGATAAATATGATAAAGATAAATAAAGGAAGAGTTGTATAAACTAAAATACGATAGGACAATCCAAATAATAAAATGGACAAATATATACAGTGGTACCTCAGTTCTCTAACTCGCTAGAACTTCTCGAAAGTCGAACAAACCAGTTTGACCTATATCTTGATCTGAATATCAGAAGTCGAAGCGTGAACGCTGACCTAATATAAATTGTACGCGCCAGGAAATGAGTCATATTAGAATGCAATTCTTACTTGAATGCCTTCTTCATAGACTGGACGATTAAACAAATAAAGCAGCGCAACATTACAGTAACTAACAATAAATAAACCACTAACTTATTTGTATTATGTAATTTATTTAAACTTTATTTTACCAGGTAAATTAAATGAAAACCAGTTCTCACTGCTTTACGTGATATTTCGGAGAAATATCAGATTACACAGCAGAACTGCCTGGGATGCAAACTTCATGCGTGTAACTAAACGCTTCAGCCAAAAACAGCAGCGGTGTGTCATCACAGAGGCGGTTCCACTTTATTCAGCCGGGTGAGAGGTTGCAATGTATCTAACCACAATGCATTGCATCAGAATCAGAATGTGTTGCTTTAAGCCAGTGCTGCAAGCAAGTTGAACGCGCCCAGTGGCCGGACTGGGGAAACAAACTGAAACGCAGACCTAATACAGAGGGCTAATGACAACAATCTGAAACAGCTGATCACATAAGGATCCCACATGAGGTTAACGAGGGGGCGTGGCACACGGAATGAGTGGGACAGGGGTAATGTTGGGATAAGATCTTTATCGTTTTAGAAGCCATTAAGAAAAAAATGCTCTTCTTGTTTTATCCTGTTAATTTTGTGTTTAAATGCTAAAAAAAGTATATCTAGGTGTAAATCTGGGGGGCTGGGAACCAATTATTTGGTTTTTCATTATTTCCTATGGGAAAAATTCGATCAGAACTCGAACTTTTTAGGATTTGATCCGGAGTCCGGAACGAATTAAGTTTGAGAACCGAGGTAACACTGTACATAAGTAGACAAATAAGTAATAAATAAAGTTCACATATACTGATTAAGCAGACAGATAAAAAAAAGTTTGGTAAAGTAATAGAACTCAAGAAAAAGCCTGATTGAAAAGGTAAGTCTTAAGTCTGCTTTTGAAAATATGAAGATCCACTGATGCCCTCAGATCTTCAGGAAGACTGTTCCACGGATGTGGACCATAGTAGCAAAAGGATGCTTCACCATGGATTTTAGTTCAGACTTTATGGATAATTAAAAGGCTGCTACCTGAAGACCTGAGACTTCTAGAGGGCTCATAGGGTAAAAGTAAATTTTGATACCATTAAGAGCTTAGTAAATCAGTAAAAGACTCCTGAGATCAGTCCTGAAGCAGACTGGTAGACAGCACAGAAACTTTAAAATTGGTGTAATGTGTGCTCTCTTTCTGGTCTTAATTAATGCACGTGCCGCTGAGATTTTTAGTAATTTTAGTTGAGATATATTCTACTAAGGGAGACCTTAAAGTAAAGCATTCTAGTAGTCAATCCTGCAAGTAATAAAAGCATGAACTAGTGTTTCTGAATTGACTTGAGAGAGAAATGGATGCACTCTGTCAGTGTTGTTAAAATGATAGAATGCACTCTAAGTTATGATTCTAATGTGAGGCACAAAACTGAGATCTGAGTTAAAGATGATGCCCACGTTTTTTACTTATTTGCATGGGTAAAATGCCAGTGCTTGTACATAGAGATTCTCACTCTCTGAGCTTCCGTACCAATGACCAGGATCTCCATTTTGCCCTGATTGAGCTGTAGAACGGTCTTGGTCACCCATTACTTGATATCTAAAATGCAGTTAAAGGAGCTTCTATAGGCCCTGGGTCATCAGGGGACACAGCAATGTAAAGTTGTGTGTCACTGGCATAACTATGGAAACTGATGTCATGTCTCCTGATGACATCTCCAAGTGGCAGCATGTAGATATCAAAAAGTGTAGGACCTAAAATTGATCCTTAAGGAAAACCACAGTTCATTTTATGACTTCTAGATGAATATTAATCAGTGCTTACAAAAAATTTCTCTATCAGTAAAATATGATTTGACCCCTTTAAAGACAGTACCAAAGAGGCCAATCATATTGTAAAGTCTAGCTAAAAGAATCAAATGATCTACTATATCAAAGCATTTAGATCAAGTAGTACTAGTACTGAGAGTAATCTTGCATCCATATTGCACCTGAGATCATTTGCAGTCTTGACTAGTGCTGTCTTGGTACTCTTGTTGGTCTGAAAGCCACATTTTTCATAAATATTGTGAGCATTAATAAAATCATTATAAAATAAAATCGTTTAATCATAACTGATTAAAACAAGCTTCTCTAAATTTTTTTTTAAAATGGCAGATTGGATACTGGTCTTTACTTATCAAGACATGTGGCATGTAAATTGTTTCTTTTCAGAAGAGGTTCAACCATGACAGTTTTACAGGCATATGGGAAGACACCCATGTGAAGAGAATAATTTTACAATGTTGAGTAAAGTTTTAGTAAAAAGTAATAAAATGTCTATTACAGATGTGGGAATAGGCTCTAAAGTTACTCGCAATCCGAGGTTTGACTGTACATTGAAAAGCCTTCATAGGTACAACTACAGTGGTATAGACTACAGTCACTAAACTAATGACGATCGCACACAGGTAACTAAACCTCTATAGTGGCAGCGCAATCAGTTTGTTTTGATCCTTCCAGCACATCAGACATGTGGTAAAACACGCCTGCTAACATCCACTGCATATATGCTTCAGACGTCTTGATAAATTTTATTTAGGCTCCTATGAGATATATGAACAATCAGACATTACTGGACAAAACATAAGGCGACAGATGACTGTATTTGTACCATTCTTTACATCTCTTGCTCCTGTTGTAACTTGCTCTTTTACTTATGGTCACTTATTATTTATCTCCTGTAAATATTCAATCCACTGTATTTATTTCACATCTTTTATGCTGCTGAATTTAGATAGATTTTTGTATTGTGAAAATCTTCCCGTTGTCATTTGCTACTGTATGTCACGCTGTGGCCCTGGGGGAACGTTTTTTTGTGCTACTGTATACCTGTATGTGGGTGATATGACAATGAAGCCTACTTGACTTGACTTGACTTGACTTGACACTTGTTCCTGGTTTTCACTGGAAGCTCAGTCTAGCTGCTCTTTTGCCTAGTTAGGCTCCTTGACACAGGGGCATGGTAAGGGCATATTAAAGGGGCCCCTAACCCTACCATCCGGGGCCCACACTCTGCAAAAATCTACCGAGTGGAACCCCAGGTGGATGGCCCTGTATATCTGTATTTGTTTAATTGGGCACTTTTATTTCAGTGTTTTATTGGTCTTCCAATACGATTGCAAACGAAATGCAGTTGTTCAGTCGCCACCGTTAATTGAGCGTTTATTATTTTATAACTGATATTTGTTATGTCTTTTCCTTATTTAATAGAATTGCATGTGTACTTAAATTAGAGTTTTGTTTGTTATTGATTGGCCCTGTTATATTGAAGGAGCACAAGAGGATTTCCTGACCAGGAAGGTCTCCTGACTATTTGTTTAAAATAAACACAGCTATTTTATCTTCGCTTTGGGTGCCTCCTCAACACCCCTGAGTGTTTTCCCATTCCAGTAGATCTTATTAAGTGGGGGCTATAAATTGGTAGTTTTGGCAGTGGTGAACTTTTCTCCTATTTAGTTATCACACACCAATTCTACCCCTTACACTATCTTACTACTATGGGACTGTTATTTTTTTCAGACTGAAAGTTGAAAACACCAAACCGCTTACGCAGGGGGCCCTTGGTGACAATTTGTCAGTGGCCCCAAAATTTTTAGATACGCACCTTGCTTGACAGCTGTGTGCTTGTGGTGCACTTTCTGCCTCACTCTGGACAAAAGCATCTGCTAAATAAATCTGCTAAATATAATAAAGTGTAGATGTAGGGTGACACGCTAACGTGACATAACGGAAGGCTCACACCAAGTCTGTTCCCGCTTACTTGGAGATGAAAGCGAGGCTGTCCTTTTTATACGACGGATATTCCTATGTGCCGTCCAAGCTACAGTCGCCTGAGGCAGGAAACATGAAAGGCTGAGCAGAAATGTCACCTGGGCTTTAAAAGTTTAATTACAAGTAATTATATTTATGCAATTACTTTGGAGTCGTAATTAGATGCGGTCACACCATTGTCCCGTAAATGCCGTAAGATGTAGCCAAAAAAGCGGAATTAAGGCATTGATACTGCTGGTCCTTGGTAATAAACGAGGGATTTATAGCAGCTAAAAAAGGACGACAAACTTAAAATCCCAGAAAAAACTCCACTGATGTCACTTCTTGCAAATCACAGCTGTACTTGAAAAGTGCAAGCCTGTCCTAAGCAGAGGTGGCAAGTTTAGGTCCAGAACATACAAATCCAGACCAAGTTTTTGTTTCAACCAACCAACTGAGTATTGTGAATGTGACTCTTTATACTCAATTGTTTGGTTGAAACAAAAACTTCGTCTGTATTTGTACTTTCTACTTCTGATCCTAGGTCTTATTAAAGCTACTTGGAATGATGGAAGGAACCCAGCAGCAAGAGTCCAACTTAAGAACCAGAACCCAAACCATAGTCCTGCAGGGGTTGGGAACTATCAAGGTTCTGGGTTCAACCTGTTTTTAATGCCCATATAGCATCACAAGCTGAACCAGACTGTGCCAAGATCTATTATGGTTCTGTGAAAGTGGAGGGAGCACAGCCGAGGGTAGGGTGTGGCTCAGAGTTAGCATGCTGTGCCTCTAATCTGAAGGTTGCTGGTTTAAATCCTAATGTTGGCAGGGTGACTTTAGCATTGCACTCTTGTGCAAGACCCTGAACCCCCACCCTCCAAGTACTCCTGGGATTGGCTGACCCAGTTTTCTCAGAAATGTGTGTTGTTTTGGATAAAAGTGTTCGTTAAATAATAGAATGCAAAAATGCCGCTTTGCACAAAGCTTGATTTTATCTGAGTGTAAATGGATATTCAGACTGGTGGGTGTAAATATGATTGCAGCATGGTCACCCAAATAAGTCTGAGAGAGATGGGTCCAGCATGCAGCAAGAGTCATTATATCAGGAGGCAAAATCAGTTTAATGTTAAGACCATAGCGTGACAGAGCCTGTGTAAAACGTGCCTGTTTCTCTGAGACAGCGTCACCCTTCACTGGGGGATTAGGACATATTTGATGTACTTTTACTGTGTCTAGGCCGACATCAGCGCGTGAGATCTGCTGCCCTTTGAACAGATAAAAGTGTTTCTGTCTGTGACAGTGTTCCATGATGGTCCCGGGCCTTTTGAAAACCCCGAGGATCAGACCGCCGGAGGGGGGGGGGGGCCAGCGGGCGGGGTGGGGCACGCTGGAGGAATGTGTGTCGGGGAAACGCCGTGATACCATCATGGGAGCCCTGCTGTCGGCCAAGTGGTGGGATTGCAGATCAGCACTGGGCAGGACTCGGGAGATTAGAGCAGCGGCCGGCCAGATGGACGGGCGAGACAGTGCTGACGAGGGAGCGAGCGATGGCCCATTAAAGGGGGGCGAGCCTTTTGTTATTTAAGGGAAGGGGGGGGGTGGGTTTGGGTGCTGTGTTTGTGATCAGAAAGTGGTTGGCTGAAATCTCACAGGCGACAAAGTTGCTTCACCATTAGCCCGCGTAAGGCCCTTAACCCTGACAGCTCCATGGATTGGCTGATGCTGCTTTCTCTTCCAAAAAGAAGACTTATGACAATTAGTCTGCTTAGTCTGGTCATTTTATAAGTACCTTTCACAACCATTAATCGCCAATGCAAGATGTCTGGAAAGTTTTCATATTAGCATCATTGATTGATTTGCATAATTCAAATAAGTATAAGCAACAACCCACCCCCCCCCCCCCCCCACACACCCCCAAAAAAAAAAAAAAAAAAAAACCCCCCA
>JAABNY020000001.1:19608726-19621955 GCA_015164015.2 Brevimyrus niger
GCCCTGTCTGCATAGGGGTGATTCCCCCCGACGCCCGCCGCCGTGTGTTTTTTTTTTTGTGTTTTTTTTTTTGGGGGGGGGGGGGTACATTATTAGTAATATGCAACACAGGTATAAGAAAAGGAAAAAAGCCAGGCTTAATTTTCATGCCGTTTTTTCCCATAACCTAGCATGATCACATGATCATAGATTGTCATTGCCTTGTTATAATAAAGGTCTGTCAACACAGGACTGCAGCAACTCACTGAATGCTATGAAAAATCACGTTTGTTATAGGCTGTTTTTTTTGTAGGTGAATTAAACCCACAAAAATACATATGACGCTTCTAATGTTTAGAAATAAACATAGGTGAGAAGAACATTTTTTTTCAACCACACAGTTGCATACTCGGTGACCGTAACTCTTTATAAATATCTGGTTGGTTGAAGCAAAATCCTGGTTTGTATTTTTACTTTTTGGATCTGAAATGTGCACCTTTGCCTATTAAAAGCAAGGTCCTGTAAGCCACGTCACTGTGCTTTATCAGTCTGGGGTGAAATCCACCATGGATTCCTAAGCCTTTCCAGTATGATGTTCAGTACTGGCTGTACGTCTGTCCCTGCCTTGGGCTCCACATGTGCCGGACCTGCTGACTGCACACTGGGTGACTCACGCGCTGCCCCCCCCCCATGCATGAGCTAGGGTGGGGCAAGGTGGGGCAAACTCAGAGCAGAAGCTTTTCGCCCAATTCTGCTGACCCCCGATCTCTTCTCAAGGAATTCCAAGGCCCCCGCCCAAACTCATCTATAATCAGAGCCTGGGGGGCCTTGGACAATGTTGTAGTATCCAGCCAGGGATCCCAGGTCAATGTAGAGGGACCCCGTCTTCCTGAGGGCTGCAGAGTCCTCGTGGCTGTAGAGGACGGAGTCTGCAAGGACAGAGAAGCGTCTGAGAAATGGGGACTCAAACCCATAGGTGCTGCAAACCCCAGGGTGGCGAGCGAAGGACGGCATCGGGGACGAGGAACCATGAGAAACTGACCTATCCCCACCACCCTGCCCTGGAGCAGAGCTACAGAGGCATTGAAGTGAATGACACAGGAAAACGTCTAAGAGGCCACTTTGGCTACCTGATCATCACGCCTTGTTTATCACTAACTTAACAAGGGGGGACTTTGGCTATATCACCAGGTTGATCAACATAATCAGTCCTGTTGACAACACTTCTGGAGAAAACTGAGTGGATATAGAACCCTGGATGGCTCCTATTCTACACTGTACACTGGCCTTTATGATTAGGGATTTATGCAATGTAGGCAAACATGCTTACTTGCACATGTGTCAGGCCTTTTTCCCCACTCCGGTACTAGAAGCTTGCTGTGTGTGCAGGTTTTCACACCCTGCAGTGAGCATTCCACACACACACTTGTGTTCGAACCCAGGGGCCCCTACCCTGCAGTGTGTCCGGCAGCTGACTGAGCTGCCTCAGCAGGCCATGGGAGACGTCCACCATCCCTGAGTCGAGGCTCCAGCAGCGTGGCTGATCCTCACGGGGCGGATTCATCGCTTCATCCCGCATCAGCTCCGCCGCCGAGCTCCGCTGCTGAGGGCTCCGTGCCAGCGACCGCTCCAGGAAGGTGCGCATGGCTGGGCTGCAATCCTCTGCAATGTCCTCCAGCGGGGGCGCCTGCTTATGGATCTGAGGAAGGGCAGGTGGGCAACAGCACCACACACAGGTCAGGGGTGGTATTACAGCACAGGATAAAACTAGGAATCTAACATCAAGCACGGAGTCTTAAAACACTGACAAGACTTAAGGGTGACTACATTCCCAGAGACCAGCAGGGTGTGTTTTCAGGTATAAATCAGAAACTAACTGACAAGGACCACATGAAAACCTGCAGGACGGCCTAAGTCCATCGTTAACAGAATAACAAGTTCCCCTTCAGTGCTGAAAGAGAGAGGAACATATTTAAAAAGGGCCTGGTCAATGTGAAACTGTCGCGCAGAGGCACTTCCTACTTCAGCACCCTGTCATTTCACAACACCAAGTTATTTGGACTGTTTAAAAAGGAGAACATGTGACCTATAAGACTTTCCATGATTCTCAGCAATCTTACATCGCAAGCACTGATTAAGGGCTAGGTCCATTGTGGCTTCACAATCAACAAATTATTTTACTACACAATTTACAGATTATGAAATCCCTTATTTACGTAACAGACTAGTAAATACCCAGCTTTAATGAGACTTTATTTCATTAGTTGGTAGAGTAATTGAGGAGCATGGCTTTTCGCCAGATGGTGGTATGTTGAGATTCCTTGAGTGGTCTAACACGGTGGCTCACTCAAGGGTACAGCAGCATCTGTTCTTAATATTTATATAATGATATAGTTCTTGTGACCCAGAGAAACTTCCAAAGGCTTAGAGAACACTTACTATGTAGAGGTAGGAGGGGTAGGCAGAAGGGGGGTATCTCCTAACCCAGGGAGGGAATCCAGTCTGCATGTGGATGATGGAGGCACCCAGGCTGTAGATGTCAGCTTTGGTGTCATGACCCCTGCAGAGCACCACCTCAGGACTCATGTAGATCTGCACAACACAGCACCAAGAATGTCTTTACCCACAATGCAACACTACAAATAATTTTTTTTGGCACAATGGTAAATGTTTTTATTTTATTTATTTAGAGGGCGCTTTTGTCCAAAACAATGTATTGTTTGCACGGAAATGCAAGCCAGATGTGGCCGGATATGGGCCAGGCTCACCCCCCGGACACTTCCTGAACTAGTTTGCAAGTCCCTTCATCAGGTAATCAGGCCTTCTGACATGTACTTCACAGGGTGGAGAGATACAGTGTAGCCGAAGAAAGAGAGGAGGATCATAGTATTAAATGAGTGTGCTGGAAAACCCCTCATCTTCCTGAATATAGTAGCTAAAGCATTTATATCAAAGGAAAATTTGATAAGACTCTGTCCATATAACTGCAGATCTCAAACTGGGTGAAGGTTCAAATGGAAGATTAAAGTCTCTGCAGGGAACTTGTGCCATGGTAGCCAAAATGTCATCTGCCAGACAACACGTTCTCTGCAAAGGCTGGGAATTTCCCTGTTATCGTTTCCCCAGACGGGCGGGGGGGGGGGGGTCATCTTAGAAAACAACCTGTGTTGGGCATGGGGGCGGGGCACCCAGGACAGGTTTCTTACCCAGCAAATCACTTTCCTGCTGGGAACTAACCAGAGAACTTTACAAATTATGAAAGCGGCTCAGAAGTTCATCTGATAGGTGGCTATTTTGCAGATGGAAAGTCCGGCACAGCACCTTCCCAAAACTCGAAGGTCAGGTCCTGAACATAACCTAAACTAAAATACCAAGTAACACAACCGCAAACCAGACTAATGAACCTCTGCAGACACGGAGCTCTCTGTTTTTAGCACTGCTTGCCCTTACCTCCGTGCCACGCATGTCTTGGGGTGTGTACACCTCCTCTGTCATCTGCACAGCGAGCCCAAAGTCTACCAGAACAGCTTTGGTTGACATAAGGACGATGTTACTGGCTGTTGAGCAAAAGGACATAGGATTAACCCAACAAAACTGAGACTGCATTTGATGGTCTCCCTGAACGCTGTGGCTACAGCTGCAACCCAAGGCTTGCATAACCCTGGGAAGCTTTAGTTTCCCCAGACTAATACTAATACTAAGACAGCAATTCTTAGAGACAGAACATCCCTCAATACTTTCACCCTTGATTCTACAGTATTTCCTGTAAACGCTTCTCTTGGTTGACAAATGATGCAGAATTGCTGCTTTTCATTTATGTATGCTCCATCCAAATCATCAACGTACTGCATATTCTCAGCAGTAAACAGAGTTTTGCTAATCACCTTTCCCCTGCATGTATCTAGGGAAACACTAAAAAAAAAGCCAATATGCACACTGAAGCACCCAGCAACTCCCTCAGAGGCCCAGAAACTCACGCTTAATGTCGTGGTGAATGATGTCCTTGGAGTGCAGGTATTCCAGCCCCCGGAGCACCTGTTTGGTCACCCAGATGATTTCGAAGTCCCTCATGGGTCCACAGCTCTCCAGCTTCTCCATGACAGAGCCACCCTCGCCAGCCTCCATGAACAGGTACACAGTCTGCTGCCACAGCAGGGCGCCATAGAGCTCGGCAATGTTCTCGTGTCGAAACATGGCCTGAATCTCCACGTCAGCCGGCTTGAAGTGCTCCAACGGGATCTTCAGAACACAGGCGACAAACATTACAAAGGGCAAAACATCAAATATATGAATTCCTCTATTGAAAAACTACAATGCTCACATTCTTATACTTGTGCAATGGGGCCAAGTCTGAGAGAAGGGGAAATGATCTGCTCTTTGTTTGGAAACTACCAGTTTTCCTTCATATTTTGAGAAAACAAGGGGGTGCAGAAGCTTGTGCTTCTTAATAAAACACATCCACGTGACCATGTGACGTCCACACTGCGAATCATAGCTATTTCCGGGAAATCCCCTTCTATCCTGACCCTCTCTGGCCCACACGTTCCACTGTTATATTTAGGAATTGCTTCGAAAGTCCCAAATCTTTAAACCACAGCGGGGCACTCTGACGAATCAGCTGCCCCCTATTCGCGCAGGTCGATTTCTTTTCTCCCGTTGCCCATAGCTGTCGTAGGGAGTTTCTGTCCCGGTTTCTGACTGCTTAGCCAAAGCAGGGTATCTCCTGCCAGGATTTCTGAAGTGCGACAAACCCCGGTTTCGGTTCTTTCCGCGCGATATTTCCCTATTCACTTATTTTCCGTGCTCATTTTCCTCTGCTACCATTATATTTACTTTTTTCACCCCAGTGTGACACGCAGCCATGCAAAAAGGCGACTCGATCCGAAAATATTCACAGCGATTGGACGAGCCAGGGATGTAAGAAATCCATTTGACATGTACTGTAGGATTCCCAGAACTACTAACCAGCTTGCAAGCCATTCGCTTCCTGGTCTCCCCGTCTTGAGCCAAATGGACAGCCCCGAAAGATCCCTTAGGGACGTGTCCGGAACTGTAGCTCCTGTAGGTCAGCTTCCACGGAAACAAGAATACTTCCAGGCCGATGCGATAGTGACCGTCCAGGATCGCCATATCAGTCTGCTCAGGGTACAGAAAGAACGAGGATTAAGCGTCACATCAGCACAGCAGGGCAATCGCAGATGTGTGCAGACACCTGCAGCCACCCGGTACGGTGCCTAATGAACCCTGAAGGCACATTACTTCTCAAAACACAGCTACGGTTCTGCCTAGCCTCCGATCTCGGAAAGGAATGCAAATCTAAGAAAGATTCAAACTCCGAAGAAATCATGCGTGGAATTTGAGAACGATTTACTTCATGTTAACAAAGTATCGCGCCAGTTTTGAAGCATCTGGTTATTATTGGCGATGCATCTCAAAATATGTTGATGGGAGGCTTTCAGTAATTATCAATAGTTAACTTGTGAATTAAAGGAAATGTGTTTTAAAGGTTGTAATTACTGTGCAAACGGGACATAGTTGAACTAGTTTCACTCCCAGAACCACAATGCTTACACTGCGCGTCACATATCAGGTTTCAATAACAGTCGCATTCTGGAGCAATAATTCCCATGCACTAACTGCGACCTGACATCGAAAGGGCCAGAGTTGAATTGCTCTGGGATTGACTCACCTTGTTCAGCAACACGCCCATTTCATCCGAGAGTCCCGTATCAAACTGGGAGCTGCAGATCTTGTTCACAAAAGACAGCAGTTCAGTCACCGGCCCATATCTAACCCTCCCAAGAGTCCGGTTCCCACAAGATGAGTCTTCAGTGTTTCTTGAGTCTGTGTTCTCCTCGTCCTCCATCTCATCCCGCGACGAAGTCTCTCCGGACGACGCTCCGCTCTCAATGGAAGGGAACAGTGTTTCCGCGGCGTTGATGATGTCCTCAATATTCATGTGAGCCAGAAGCATTTCGATCTGGTCGCTCTGACAATCCATGATATCGGCCTCTTCAAGCCCACCTGAGATGGGACATCGTTCACACAACATCACTACAGGAATCACAGAAACTTGTGTGTCTCATGTTTCGCTCTTTCTCTGTGGCAGACAGACAAGCCTATATCGTGATGTCTAACTATAGTGACTGAGGAGGAGCGTACATGATAATTAACCTCTTTAGCCGGGAATTTGCATTGCAAATGAGGGAATTTCACGGCCATGAGGGAAGCCCCAAACACCTAAACCCACGCGTAAGAAAATAAGGTAAAAATACAGGGATCCCCATCGGTCCGATTTATGTAAAGCTGCTTAACAGAAATGGGTTGGAGTAGCGCTCAAGATGTTAGTTTCACTTGTGTCTGAATTTCTACTTTCACACCCATATGTCACCACTATTGTAACTGTTAACAGTACGTCTAACAAGCAATTAAGAAAATTGTCACGAAAAGCAAGAGGTTATGTAAGATAGGAGACGACGAAACGTGCCGTACCTCACCGATTCGGAGCCCCGCGTCCGATGGGACAGCTACCAGCCGCAGTCAGGATCCACCGCTTCAACCTCTCTGCCTTACCCAAAGAAAGCTCACTACTGTACAGCTAATCGGGCGGATCGTCCTAAGTCCTAAAGTCCATCTTACATTACTACTGCAACCGATTTTCTTTTACGTTTAATACTATTGTGTGTTACAATATTTCCTCTGTTTAAAAAGTCCCATCTTTTTTCACAACGCATTTTTCGCTTTCTTTGCTGCTGAATGGATATCAGATACATTTACGCGCAGCCCCTTCTCCGTTCTAAATAACGCTCCTTCCCCTGACAGGGAGCCGGAGTTTCGCTGGTCACCTCTCCCGCCCCTTTGTGAACGTGCAAGATACCACCCCCGAAATGACTTTTGTGTTGTTCAGCAACGCCACGATTCTATTTACTTATATGTTTATTTAATAATATTTTAGTGAACGTGAATTAAAGGTACAATTCATTTGTAGAAATTCTCTCCCCAGTTCTGTCTTAGTAACCCAAATAGTTTTTTTAATTTGCATTGTCATTTTTTGACATTAACTTAAATTCTGAAGAAATTTCTGCTTTTGCCAGTATTGGTTATATGTTGCCATATGTTAAATAAATACTAATGTAATGACAACAAATACTTGGAATGATTTAACCGTGCGATGAAAACAAATACACACACACACACACACACACACACATACACACATACACACACACACAAAAAACATATATCACTATCATTTTGGGGACTTCATTTATTTCTATTTTCTATAGGCATAAGCCTAACCCTTACTCAGCCCTACCTTACCCATAAATAATCAAACAAAATACAAGCCTTAAGGCTTTTTTTTTAATTGCACGCACTGATCCTTTATCAAATCGATATGTATACTGTGGGGTCCTGAATTATGTCTAAGTAACAAGTTTTACCACATTGTGGGGATATTTGGACCCCACGATTAAATGCAAACCAACACCGAAAAAACGGGATACCTCTTGGCACATCTCTCTTGCCGTATTTCAGACAAGCTGCGCAGGCGCCAAATTTCTCATGCTCACCGTGATGGCGACCTCCATACATCAATTGTGTATAATGAGACGAGCAGGATTTTTAAAGCATTTCTTTAGGTTTAAATATTGTTCATCGAAACGAGCTAGTACTAAAAGTGCTGCTGCGAAAAGAGAGACTTCCATTACGAAAGATCAATATGGTAGGTTAGACCACATAAATGTCTTAATGTAAACGATCTATCTTTGAACTGCATTTTCAGTCTTAATTTACTGTTAGTGTGGATGTGCAACGTTCACGTTTCCGTTTAAAGCTTCCAATTTCAAATGTGGGAATACGTGGTTACGTTTTCTGAAACGTTACTCTCAAAATGATTCAGTTCTTTTTGACAGTATAATAATAATTGTATGCCCTTTCCAGAGTGATTAGCTCAAAATATGTTAATGGAGTAGGTAGTTTATTTTTGTCATACTTTAACGTCAATCAACAGAAAGTAGGAGTAGCTAAAAAGTAATTTTACGGTGTTTTATTGGTGGTATTGTTATTGATGACATTATCTATTTCACTGACGCTTTAGTAAAAAGCTTTCTACACGTCTTAATTCATTGGTCACATCTTACTAAATAATGCATTCTGGTCTAGTAAAAATAAAGCCCTTTTATAACTTTACTTCTACTATTATCTGACATATTGGTCAGATACATTTCTGCTTGTCAACATTTTGCTTCGTTCTAGAAGAGATTGAAAGAAAACCGTTCTATAAACTCTTAGAAGAGAGAAAGGAACAAGCAGAGAGATCCGTTCTTGTGAGCTGCCCCTCGAATACATCGGAGAAACTATTTTTAAAACACATGTCCAGGCATGGAGATATAAACAACTGCTTTTTCTATGAAAGCTTTGTAAGTATCGACAGGCTCACATTTCTGAATGTCACGAAAACTGTATCGAGTGTAAAACACATCTCACGTTGTCTTTTGGTTTCTGTTTTCTGTGCAGGGAACATACGCGGTGGTGGAGTTTTCCAAAAGAGACGGCGTTCTTTCGGTTTTCGAAAGCGCCGCCATACCGAACTTCCCGCACGAAGCGGCTGTACCTTTCAAATCCAGGCTGCTCTCTTTAAAAACCAATAGTTCAAGTGACCTGGCGAGCAGCCAGCCGTCTGTTAAAGTACTCAGTCAGACTGCCATTCCCATCGGCGAGCTTGTCAGGAGGCTGTCCAGAGAAGACACTGTAAGTGTGTGCATATGTGCTTGGAGCAGTTGGACCTGGGGTGGGTCTGTTTATTTGTGTTGCTTTTGCTTTTTTTGCCATTATTAAATCTATATGAGCAACACAGTGGTTGGCACTGTTGACCCGCACCTCTTGGTGTGTGTAGAGTCTGCATGTTTGCGGTTTCCTCCCAGAATAAAAACATGCTAGGATGAATTGGAGTTGCCAAATTGTCCATAGATATGAATTGTGTCCATGCCCTGCGATGGGCTGGCACCCCATACTCTGATATTCCCTACGTTGTGCCCATAGCTTCCGTGATAGTCCCTGGACCCCTGCAACCCTGAGGAGGGTAAGCAGGTATAGAGGACGGATGGATGGATAGATTGATATTAATTCTAAGGAAACTGCCACAAAATTCTGTAGAAATAAGGGCCTGTTTTTAAAAAATGTCTTCGTGAAAGTTGCATCAGTTTAACTAAGATCTGTGTACCATAACTGTCTAAGGAGATTTCCTTCCAGAGTTGAGACTTTCAGCACAATGGCATTTCACTGCCCCTGGCTGCAAGGTGTATGGAGTGCAGCCCTTTACTGGGCGGACGCTGGGTGGGGGGGCAGCTGTCCCTATGTCGTCACGCTTCTCCTGTTCTCTCTCCCTCCCATACCAGATAGACCAGCAGCTGCTGCTCCTCACAAACATTCTGCAACTGACTGAAGAAAACATTCGCCTGCGCTTTCTCGTCTGCTCCCTGCTGAGGGACATCGCTGCCTCTTACTTCCCGGAATGTGTGGTGAAGCCATTCGGCTCCTCTGTCAATGGCTTCGGGAAGCTTGGCTGCGACCTGGACATGTTTTTGGACCTGGATGGCATCAGCGGGATTAGCCAAGAGAAGGTAATGTTATAACGCTCCTTAGGTGTAGCTCAAAAATGGGAGGGGGGGGGGGTAGGTCTTTCATGAGAGCATTTTATACAGTTCCGGTTGACAGCCTTTGCTAGGGTAAAGTTGCAAAGCATGCTGGGAATTGTATTTTAAACGAGCCAAACAGACTTAAGTTATGAGAGTACATCGATAAATACTGCTCCACCCACTGCCCTAGTAGCAGCATGTTAAATGATAGCATAACATAATGCAGTCTTATCCCAACCCAGTCTACATTTTTGTACTCTCCCAGCTCTTGACACATCCATACCAGGGGTAATAGTTGGACCTGGGTGAAAGAAAGAAATTAGAATATGAGAAATTTACATATGAGTGGAGGCCATTTGGCCCATAAAGCTTGGGAGTGAGCAAAAGTATTGACTGACCGGAGGTCCATTGAGGACTGGTTTGCTAAACTCTGACATAATGTACTCATAATAATAATATTAATAATAACAATAATATACTCATGCAGTGGAATGGGCATCATTTAAACCGGTCACATGCCCTGAAATGTTAAGCCTTAATAAAAAGTAGCTGTCTGTTTCAATTGGAGCTAATTACCTTTTTTGATAGCTGCTTGTGAAATTTTTTCATCAGGATGATGAGTGTTCAGTAAATGGGGTAAATGGTTTCCAAGCTGGGAAATGAGTTATTTTTCTTCTCTTGGCCTTTTTCTCCAGTATTTGGGGCAGGGATGGTGATGAGCATTTTGTGTATTTGAAGACAAGTTTTTTTGGGAGTCATAGGTTTTCAATGTGTACAATAGTCTGCGGGGGTTATTTAGTTATAAACTATATTGCCAAAAGTATTGGGACACCCCTCTAAATCATTGAATATAGGTGTTCCGATCACTTCCATAGCCACAGGTGTATTAAATCAAGCACCTAGTTATGCAGACTGCTTCTACAAACATTTGTGAAAGAAAGGGTCGCTCCCAGGAGCCCAGTGAATTCAAGTGTGGTACCATGATAGGATGCCACCTGTGCAATAAGTCCATTCGTGAAATTCTCTTGCTAATAAATATTCCACTGTCAACTGTTAGTGGTGTTATAACAAAGTGGAAGTAATTGGGAACAATTTGTGGTAGGCCACGTAAAAGTGGGGACAATGCATGCTGAGGCAAACAGTGTGCAGAAGTCGCCAACTGTCTGCAGAGTCAATAGCTACAGACCTCCAAACTATATGTGGCCTTCAGAGAACTACATGGAATGGGTTTCCATGGTCGAGCAGCCGCATCCAAGCCTTGCTTTACCAAGTGCATTGCAAAGCACTTGATGCAGTGGTGTAAAGCACACCGCCACTGGACTCTAGTGCAATGGAGACGTGTTTTCTGGAGTGACGAATCACGCTTCTCTGTCTGGCAATCCAATGGATATGTCTGGGTTTGGCAGGTAGCCAGGAGAACAGTACCTGCCTTGTTGCATTGTGCAAAGTGTAAAGTTTAATGGAGGGGGGTTATGGTGTGGGGTTAATTATCAGGGGTTGAGCTTGGCCCCTTACTTCCAGTGAAAGGAACTCTTAATACTGCAGCATTTAAAGCCATTTTGGACAATTTCATGCTCCCAACTTTGTGGGAAGAGTTTGAGGATGGCCCCTTCCTGTTCCAACATGACTGTGCACCAGTACACAAAGCAAGGTTGATAGGGGCATGGATGAGCCCTGGTGTGGAGGAACTTGACTGACCTGCATAGAGCCCTGACTTCAACCCAATAGAACACCTTTGGGATGAATTGGAGCGGAGACTGTGAGCCTGGCCTTCTCAGTGCCTGACCTAACAAATAGTCTCCTGGAATAATGGTCAAAAAAATCCGATAAACACACACATAAACCTTGTGGACAGCCTTCCCAGAAGAGTTGAAGCTGCTATAGCTGCAAAGAGTAGGCCAACTCCATATTAAGGTGTATTAAGAATGGGATGTCATTAAAATTTATGTGTGTGTGTAAAAACAGGTGTGTCTATACTTTTGGCTATATAGTGTATTTATAATGACCATGTGCTGCTTTAATATATGGGCATTTTACTTCAGTGTGTCACCATTTTATACGGAGGTACAAGCATGTGATTTACTCTTAGTACAGATTTTCCCTTGTATGGTGATTCCTGCAGTTGGTATTTGACAGTTTTTATTTAAACATTCAGATCTCAAGCAGTTCCGGAGAACCCTGTGGGCTAATCCCAGCTAGCCCTGGCTCCACCAGCCTTTGAGTAACCTCGCACCTCAAGCCGTCTGGCTGTCCTTATGACGTGCAATTTCACACATCTCTGTGTGGCTCGCTGAGCAAACTACTCGTATCGCGGATGTCGCCTTTAGGGGGTGTCTCAGGAACCAGCCTCACATTCACGTGTGTCGGCCCGCAGACAGGAAGCGGCTATTCCCTGGAATACCAGCTGAAAAGGACGTCCACGGAGCGGGTGGCCACGCAGAGCATCCTTTCTGTCATCGGCGAGTGTGTGGATCAGTTTGGCCCGGGTTGCGTGGGCATTCAGAAGATCCTCAATGCCCGCTGCCCACTGGTGCGCTTTTCCCACCAGCCGTCTGGCTTCCAGTGCGACCTCACGGCCAACAACAGGTAGCTGAACCTCATGACATTTTCCAAAGGTCAGAAGGCGCGGGGGCTGGCCGGCTTCATTTCTGACGTCAATATCGTTTCTGTGTCATGTTCTCTGGCCAATGCATGGGGCGGGGCGGGGGGGCTCAGCGCATTTCGCTTCTGCTTCTCGCCGCCCAGATGGATGCCGCTGCAGCTAAAAATAGCCGAGTTGTTATGGGCGCAGCTGTTAAAATGAAAATGGGGGGGGAGGAGAGAGAGAGTCTTCAATGGTTTCTGCGGAAACCAGGGTGTGCTGCTCTCAGTGGGCGAATGCGTCAGTGGGGGAAATCTGAACGTGAATTGATAACAGATTGTGACTTGGGCTTGAAAACCCAAAGTGAAACCCCTTTTAACGAGAGTGAAAATGACACCCAAAAACTGTCATTCGGTTGCTTTTGAAAACAAAAGCCTTAATGAAAGCGAAAGAATGCTGCCCTCTCCTGGCTAAACTTTGGATAGCATTCTTTTCCTGTTTGTTTTCCTTACTGTATGCGTAGATCATAAGATCACTCAAGAATATTAATTGTCAGATATTTTACAGAATATTACACAGTAAAATTCAATCTGGAATTTTAACATGTTATATGTTAAAAGTAACATGATATATTTGGTCCTTCCTGCTTCAAAATCAGTGTACCTTAGTAGTCCTTTCTGTGTCCACAGGGTGGCGATGAAAAGCTCAGAGCTGCTGTATCTGTACGGGCGGCTGGATGAGCGTGTGCGTGCCCTGGTGTTCAGTGTGCGCTGCTGGGCACGGGTCCAGGGTATCACCAGTAACATCCCTGGGGCCTGGCTCACCAACTTCACCCTTACCATGCTGGTGGTATTTTTCCTACAGAAGAGAAGTCCCCCCCTAATCCCCACACTGAACCACCTTCAGGCGCTCGCAGGTGGGAGCCCTTCCCCCCCCCCCCCCCCCCCCCCCCCCCCCCCCCCCCCCCCCCCCCCCCCCCCCCCCCTCCCTTCCCTCACTTTACACCATCGTTCTATGTACTACACACATCA
>JAABNY020000001.1:19637578-19694022 GCA_015164015.2 Brevimyrus niger
TTCCATGTCCCAAGAGCTAGCTTCTGCAGCCGAGGATCGGACCGCCAGGGTCCCCGCCCTCGGCCACCGCCCAGCTCACTTCGCACCCGACCCCTATGGCCCCTCCTATGGGTGGTGAGCTAGCCATTGTCTGGGTGAAAATACCAGGGAGGTAACGGACATTGAATCCATACCCTCTTGCATCCCTTTGGCATTTTCTGCTTTTAAACTTCATACTTTGAAATGAGGCGCTAAAATGTAAATGATTATCTATCATGGGCTGCGTCATTGTGCCCGAGATTTTATTTTGTTGTGTTTTTGCCACAGCTGGGGACCTCTGCTTGATTAATAAGAAGCAGCACAAAAAATCGCGTCATCAATGGAACAAGCTGCTGATTAATGTAGAATATTCCTTTCTTAATATTTAAGTCCATTGGAAATTATGTTAAGTTACTTCAAGCATATGTTGATTGCCTGGGGTGGTGTTTTCGGAACATATGTAGGTCTTTATAATGGACAGCTATGCATGCAGCCGAGTAGGGGGTGGTGGGGAAGGTGGGGGGTGTTGTGTGTGTTTTGAGGACACCACCTGCCAGACCGCAGGGGCCCTTGATCTGCCCGCTGACCTGGACAGTAGATGCCGGAGGGGCAATACTACATATGTGGCCCTGTGCTGCTATAATTGGTCATGGGCAGCCTTGTGCCACGTCTGGTATTTAGGCCGTTATTTTCTGGAGCAGAGACGGCTTCTCACCATACGGAGATGGTGCCCATGTGCTTCTTAAAGCAGACCACCTCAGCTAAAAAGTTAGGGGTACCTTGAATTAGCATAGCGGAGATGCTAATCACCCAAAGGCGACGTTGTGCTATTACCCAGTCTAACCATTGACACTGGCATGCGATCCAAAGCCCACAAACATGCAACCTTAGTGACATTGATTCCAGTGCCAGTCAGCCCAGTCTTCTAGGGCCCCCCCAAGACAGTCCACATTTTCGCTTCCTCTCAGCCAACCAAGAGCACCAAATATGTGGTACAGGTGTGTTGGCAGCTGGAATGGAGAAAAAATGTTCTGTTTGGGAAGGACTGGGTTGAGAAACATTGTAATAGGCAACACAGGCAGCCATTAGGGCCAAATCTGAGAGGGTGCAAACTTAGCAAGTCAATTCCTGACACACCCATTTTGCTTTTGCATGGGTGTCTTTTTCCCCAATTCACTCAGCAGTGCACTTTCAACTCAACTGCGTGCTGTTTTTCCAAATATTCCATTATGCCGTATTTTTTCCTGAAGAGAGAGATCTTACATGAGCACATGTTTTCTAGTTGTTCGATCCCCACGAGTGAATCACAGACCACGAACAGGCTGCTTCTGATGTCAGGTTGTGAACCCACGTCACCTATGTGACCAAAGAAAACACTAGAGATGGAAAACTCTGTCTTGGGTTGAAACACATCTTGAGCACATCTGTGGAGAGTGACACCATTTACCTTGTGCACGTCTGGAACTGGAAAAACATCTGGCATGAGGCATATGGAATAAGTATGTAAATGATATGGTAGGTTAGAATGCTGCACCTGTAAGTGGGTGGTTGCTGGTTCGAGGCCCAGCGATGGCTAAATGATTTTACGGTTGGGTCCTTGGGCAGGGTCCTAAACCTTTAATTGCTCCAGGAGTTGTTTGACCCTGCTTTTTCAAAAAAGAAATAATGTATGTTACTTTAGATAAAAGCGTCTGCTATAGATCTTTATATTCTGTTATTTTTTTTCTCTTAGTCATTGGTCTCCATTGCCTTTTTAAGCGACCTTTTTAGTGTTTTGAGTCATATGTTGGGAGTATGGTGGCTCCCTGGTTATCACTGAGGCCTCACACCTCCAGGCTTGTGTGTCTGTTTCTTGCATGTGCCTCTGTGTGCATGATATTTGCTTGTTCTGTCTGTGTCTGCTTGGGATTTCCACTGGGTGTCCCAATACCCTTCCAGAGCCCATCTGATGACTCTGATTTGTATGAGAGCATGTGTTCTGACATGGACTAGTGTCCTGTCTATGCAATCCCATGCTCTGTGCTTACCAGCATGGGGTTCCTGCAAACCTGTACTGGATAAGCGACTATGGAAAATGAATGTGTTTTATGTACCAGACTCCTTCATTGTCTGTTCCTGCGCTGATGTTATGTTTGTGATGCACACACCCAAAAATTGTCCAATTCCAGTGCAATTACTGGGTAGGTAAATTTGGAGCATTGGGGTCTTAGCAAGAAGCATGGTGGTTTAAGAGCTCGACTTAAAATTCAGCTGTGCAACTGTATAGTGTATAAATTATAAGCTGTGCAAGTCACTTTAGGCAAGAAAAGTGTCTGGTAAACCCTTACTTTAAATCAAATCTTAGTCTCCAACAAATAAATATAGAGAATATGGTTTCTGGGTGGTCTATCTATAATTACAATATGAGTTTCATTGCTTTTGAAAACCACAGTTTGTCCGTGAATTAAACATATAAAAAAGGGCACATAGAGCCAGACCAGTGACATGGAATCCATACATATAAACCCCACCCCTTGCTACCGGTCCCTGCCTAAACGTGTCACTATAGGGATGAGCACTTGATGATTACTGGGTGTTCAAAGCCCCATGGTTACTAAGCCCAGCACAGATACAGAACTCAACTGTGCTATGTTGTTCCTTTTGATTAATACAATTTCCAGTCCTCTTGATGCTTTCATCCAGAAGGGTGTTGGTTTGAATTCCTTGGCTGTCCAAACAAACTGCTTAACTCCAGCTTCTCCAGGGATGCTGCTTGACCCTGCCCTCTGACATCAAGCTCCTTTGACTTGTTTTGGACAAAAATCTCTACTTAATATATGAATGTATAACCTTGAAAAAAGCCCACTCACGTTTTAGATCACTATACTTCAAATGTTAATATTTTGACTTGTGTTTTGTCCTGAGTCCATCGTCCATTGCTGAATATCCTAGACAAGGTCACGGTGTGCCTGGTGCCTACCCCAGGCAGGATGAATCCTGGATGGGATGCCAGTCAATCACAGGAGACACACATTAAGGGAAATTTGTCTGTATCACATATCTTTGGACTGTGTGAGGAAACACATTCATATCCCACATGTGCAAAGCCAGGGACGGGATTCAAACCCACAACCTGTGGTGTGAGGATGCAGTGATACTGTAATGTATGGTAATTAGGTGCAGAGTGCTACATTAAAAGCAACGATAAATGAATTTACATTACTGATGGGACATAATTTATTGGTATACAACAAATAATGCTTTCAAAACTCATACAGCAATTGCCTTCTGAGCCGAGCAAATGCGGTGTTTCAGGATAATTTATATTTGGCTAATTATTCGCAAGGGCTCCATTCGGTACAGTTTCAGCGAGGCGCGCTCTAGCACTCCCGCCTCTCAATTCACATCTATAACTTTCCTCATAGCTGTTTTGAATACGAGCATAACAAGAATAGGACACGTTTTAGCCGCAGACATAAGCAATGGTTTGGTTTTCAGGAAACAGATACGCATCACATACATAAATGAAAATATACCGGAGCTTTTGCTATACATAAAATATTTTCAGGGATAATATGTGAACATTTGACAGAATGCAAACTGCCGTGAATAATAAACATTAAACTCGTTGGTTTAAGGCATGAGCCCCATTTTAGGAATGCTCGAGTCAAGGAACAGAAAATTAATGCACCCACTTTTTCTTGGGATTTAGTGATACGTAACATCTGTGTCAATATTGTGAAAGCATTTGTTTCTTCTGTTCTTTTGAGTGGTGCAAACGGAGAACAAGTTTCCATCTGTTTGCATTTACCAGTAAAAACATGCAGGTATTGTGTATATATGTACGTGAATGAATATAGGCCCAATGCGTTTCTCAACTGGTATAGTTGCTTTGAAAGTAATAAATTCACCGTTGTAGGAAATGTTTAAAGTCACGAGTTGTTTTCAAAAAGCAATATAACATCAATGGCCATGAATTGAAATTAAAGCGCTCTCTTTACGTTTACGGCAATTAGTCGAAAGGAACAACAATATTACACATTATGTTGAAGATATTGATAATGTATTTTATTTATAAATTGAATACGGAGGTGTAATGAGATGCTGTAGGTATTTTTGAGGAGCAAGCGAGGCACCAATCAGAATTGGAGTACGGTGCTGTATCGCTCCCCTTCCTTCTACTCCCATTTAATGCTCATATTGCAATCACGGTAGATACTGTAAGAGTGCGGAGCACCCCGCACTACGCATGACGCACCCCGTTCGGCAACTTCTCCCCCACGTTGAGAGGAGCCATTCCTAACGGTGCAGAGGGAGGAAACTCCGCACGTCTCCGTGCCCCTTTTTTTCCCAGCTGACTCCTTTAATAGTCATGATCGGCGGGGGCTGTGCACAGTGCTCTCAGCCGCCTGAGCTGAGTGCGGAGATCTGCAAGACCGCTGCGCTGTGCATCCTCAAGGTAGCTATATGCAAAAGCCCCGTTTGTCATCTTCCCATGTGCGCCTACCGCCGCAGAGGAGGACTCGTTAAATCCTAGATGTGCAGAATTAGGCTGTTTTTTTCCTCCTTTTCCTTAAGAGGTGTGTGGAGGGCGGGATGGGGATCTGATCGGGGGATAAGCGTATTCGGTTGGGTTGAAACGCGCACGCCGCATCTGCAAACGCTTAACGCGGCGCCCCTTAAACTTGCTCTGCAGCAAGCCAGGGGCGGGCATATTTTTCCTTTACTTTTAGACTTGGAGGGTTTTTTTGCGGCTGGGTGCATCGTAGAGGAGGACCGGCCGGCTGGCTGCGGCTGCTCACTTACGACAGGGAGGTAAAGGACATATGTAAATGTCGGCATGGGTGTACTGTATGGTACTGTACGGTGGGGCAGTGCAGGGATCTGCTGCATGTTGGCCAGGGGAAAAACGACGATCCAGCGACTAATTTATTTGCAACTTGTGCGGATCCCTGCTTGCAGTACCGCCCGTATCCATTTATAGTCCGATAGTGTTTGACTTTTCGCTTATTTTTCTGTTTTATGGGGAGAAATCAACCAGCTATCTGGTCAACTTCTGGGTGTCTCACGGTGAGTTACGGTATTTTCTTATAGGCGTTGTCGGTTTGTGGCAACTTTTAATTGTTTCGTGTAGAAAACGGTAAGCTTTTTGCCTGTACAGCAAATAATTGAAATTGGCTTAATGTTGGACGATGCCAGTTTATTTTAAAAGATGTCGGAGAGTAAACTGGACGGTAATTAAACGATATACATCAAATCTGATATGAAAACCAACGTCTTGACGGTATTCTCGGCTTAGGATAAACCGTTTTAAAGCCTGAAATCATTAATCCGGTGTATACAGAATAAAACATACAAATTAACTTCAAGCTTGTTTATGAAGTTTACGAGACAGCGTGCACTAAATATATTGCGAGTTAGCAGATTTCTATGCCGCATGTCAGTAGGTCAGGAGCTGTGTTTCACATATGAAAAGAGATGCCTTGGGTGTGTGAAGAGGAGGCAGCATGTCCGTGAAAGTAAATGAAACAGTTGGGTGTTGATGTGCGTGGAAATCGGCGTGCCCTTGAGAGTTAAGACTGGGATAGATTGGTGATGATGGTGATGGTGATGGTAGTGGAGGACAGAACATCCCTTAAGTTAACTGACGAAGAGATGCTTGGTCAGCAGCCTGCTTGAGTTGGGTGGTTTTAACAACTTCAGTCACTTACATGGTCGCAGTAAATCAATGTGCATGTGTGTGTGTGGCTGTCACAGTGACAGCCATCTATTTGGCTGTGACCTGGCTTTGTGAGGGAGGGATCACTGCATTTCTTTAGGCCACTGTGGTGCTCTCTCACCTTAAGGCTAGTCTGTTTACGTAGCCAAACCCAACAGAAGTGCAAGTGGGGACATGAATGACCAGGCTACTATTTGTAATGCTGCATGAAAATGATTTCCTCACAGGAAGTTTTCCATGTGTCGGAGGGAAAGCTGAATCATTTGCTGTTGTTTTTCAGCCATCATTAACCTTTAATCCTATAGAAAACAATGTAGCTCAAATATAATTATTGCATTGGTTGAACAGAAATCTGTGTATTTTAAAATATTTGAAAATCTAGTGTGATCATTCTTTACCTTTAGTCAGGGTTTGTAGGAGTACTTTCACAAGGAAGGAATGATGACTTTGGTCACATCACAAGTGAACTTGTTTTTTTTTATATATATTTTTGTCAATATTATTTTAGGGCGCCAGTGTTACGGCATGTGAACTGCTGTCACAGAGAGAGATAACATGTTTTTTCACTGTTTATGACCTGATTTCCTAGTGTAACTGCTCGTGATAAATAATATGTCAATGAAAGCCTATATATAGTTTTCAGGATTCACCTGTTTTATTTCTGCACACATACTTGTGATGAAGACCCTGTCTTAGGTTTTCTGGATTAACGGCAAAAGTGTATTATGTTGTAGTGGTCAACAATGTCAGTGTCTATCCAAGCAACTAATTTTCACGGGATACTTTAAAGTTCCAGCTGAAGCAGGGTTTTGTTTAGGTGAGAAAAGGATTGTGTTTGTGCAGAACATTTAACTTCCAGATGCCTTGAATGAGTCTCGGCCTATTCCTCCTCCATCGGCATGTAAGACCTGGCCGGCGGGAATGCAGTGGTTTTTTTTGTAGGAAGGCATTTTTCACGGAAAGAAATGGAAGTTTTCACGTTAAGGTATGTGTCATCACTAATTTCTGCAAGAGGAGTTATTCCACAGGTCGGCATAGTTTACTCCTGTGGTCTCCGATGACTTTGACTTTGATATGAGCATTTTAAAAGGCAAACATATTGAAGTCAATCTGAGGTCACCACCATTACTGGGGATAAGAGTCTGTACAAAACAGGCATTTATCTGTCCCATCCTCTGATATGTTGCAGGAACATTTCAGTTTTACGTTAAATTTGTCAACCTGACCACAGCAACAGGATAAAAAAAAATACATGGAGGAAGAACCCTTTGCCAGAAAAAATTACTTATCTTACATTATGTAGAGAACTGCAATGTCTGTTTCCTGGAAAGAATCTGACGATGTACAGAGGCAGTCCTAATTAGTATTGTGTTGAGCACTATTACCAACTTCGTCTGAATTCACCATTGGAAAATATGCATTTATATAATTAATTTTTCCGGAATCCTTTACAGTGACTCACATATATGAGAATATATAATCCTGTAATGGCATTTCTGAAGAATGACCTTTAAAATCATGTAATTTATTATACTCTTGTAATAATGCAGCCCAGTACGATTCTTGAAAGTATCACTCAATGTGACTTGTGCATGTGCTAAAATAAGTATACATAGAATTTTGCACCCTTGTTTTTATTGGCAGTTGAGTAGAAAAAAACAGTAGAAAAATTGTGAAACCATAATGGACAATATGGAGGTTTTACCTCATTAAAATATAAACTTTGCTGTTTATTTAAGGAGTGGGAGGCAGGTTAGCGCTGTTGTCTCACACCTCTGGGGCCTGTGTTTGAGTCTCTACCATTGGCCCCATGATGCGGATGCTTCATGCCACTCATCATGGGCCTGCTTATTATCATTAGTATTTGGAGTTGTCTTTACAAGTACAATCACAAATAGAGAGAGACAATCTAGACCTGCCATCATTTATTTACTAGCAAAAAATGTATGTGTGTGTATCCATTTGTGACTCATCGCTATATCACCAAAATACAAGTTTTTTAAAAAAAATTTCCTCAGCTTTGATTTACTGTTTGCTTATGAATTGAATAATGCAGCCATGCAACAAACCCGGCCAGTTGTTATTTTTTTAATTGCCTACTATTTCCTTTTGCACACAAACAAGGAGCCAAAGTGGTTCGCTCAGTAAACTGAGCTGCATTGATCATACCTGGTCAAAAAAATGAAACTCCAAATTACACCAAAAAATTTGAATTCTCGTTGCTGGTTTTTTTTTTTTTTACTTATCACATGATCATGGTCTGTTAGCTAACTCCGTCGTCTGAGCTTCATTTTATTGACTTCGCCTTGGTGAAACCTTACAGCAACACAGCTGTGCAAGAATCTTTGTACTCTTTCCCTGCAGGAGTCGGTGAATTAAGATTTTGTTATTTATGGTTTTTGAGCAACCGACCCATTTATATCCTTGTATAACTTCTTATTTGTGGAAAGTCTAGAAGTTTGATAGTTCACAAAGAGTTTAAAAGGCATGTCATTCGTCTTGGCCAGATCAAGCAATCTAGTCAGTCTAGACAATACTGATTCCAAGCAATCTGCCTTAGTGAGATTTCATAATAATTCCATGGGGTTTCTACGGGTGCAATACAGATGAATATGCTATATTGCTAACACTGTACATTTAAATTGTACAGAACTCTGAATTTTCATGTGACATAATACTATGATTACAGGTCTTTGGTTCGGAGTTTTAAATTTTCCAAAATTCAAATATAAAAATCAGACTGTGGACCCTTTTACTGAAAGCTTATGGACAGCCACAAGAAATCTAAACATGACAAAACAGAACCAAAAGCTACCACACAGAGCCAACACCCCCTTCCCCCAATGTCTCCTCCTATGGGCTTACATCCACTGAGCTGACCCCACTTAAAACCCTAACAAGTCACTTAGTCCAATCAGGGACTTCAATAATTGAAGAGTCACTGGGCATAGGGCCGGTATCTAATTGTCATGGAAACACAAAAGCCGGCCCATATCCATGTTTCACAATAATTTGTATAATTATATCAATTTTGTGTTATATGGGATTTGAACCCACAACCTTTCCGACACAGGTACAGATCCCTAATCCTACAATCCATACCTAATGATAATGATTTTTTTTTTTTTTAAATGTTGCTATGTTTTGTGTGCCACCTTTTGTGCATGATGTATTTTCCAACTCATAATTGTCTATCTGTAATAATAAGTGAAATCTAGTGTAAAGGAATAGCCCATCCCTAAGTAAGGTTAAAGTGAAAGCCTTACACTTACTGGCAAGAACTCAATGACTGTCCTCTAGCATTAGCAGCTTAGGTGCTCTGCAGGCCACCTGGTAAATCAGCCTCCTTAACCAAAACAGGACACTGTAATTTGTACTGGCAAACTCTCTGATCTGGATCCCTGCTCAGGGAGACAGGAGAGTCGTAATCAAGAGGAAACAATCGCTTTCCTGTGTTTTATTTTGTGTTCTTACAGTTTCTTTTTTGGAAAGGGGTGGGGCATCATTTGAATGGCTGTTTGGCCTGCTACCGCTGATCCAAAAGAAGCAAGGACTGTTCTCATGGCCAACTTGGTTCTGGATTGTCTAAAGCTTTTCACATTCCTGGGTCAGAGGTGAGAAAGTTATGCATGTTGGCCATGTGAGAGATAGAGACTAGCTAGCAGGGGGCCCAAAGGAAAAGTTTGGTCATTAGGCGTTGGGTTAAATGGAACAATGAGTCACAAGTTTGTATTCAGAAGCAATTCAAAGATCATGCTGTAAATGTTGAACTTCCTGTGAAAGCAATCTGTTAGGGAAAGTACAAGAATTCCAGAGTCTAGTGTTGGAAAGTGGTTATTTAGATTATCGACAGTAGGCAAATAAATATTGTACCAATTAGGGTAGTATAGTGCTAGTATTAGTGTGCTAAGCAATGTACAAAGGGAATCGAATATAGAAGATTTATTGTAAGGATGCGGGTATTCGGATATCCACTGTGGGGGGAGGAGTAATGTATTGAAGAGAGTGTTTGGGCGTCCTCTATAGAACTTTGAGTAGTTTGGAGGATGTTACTTTGGAATCAGCCATTGCAGATTATGAGAAGTATGTGAAGGAGGGTAGTAATGAGTAGTGTAAGGTGAGTACTCAATGGGAGACTGTAGGAGAGTAGAAGATATTTTTCTGCACTCCACACCCATAGACAGCTGTTACTTAGTAGAAAAATATTTTAAGTACATAACTGAGGCCGGACATAGATAAACTTGAGTCAGCAATCAATGCCACATTATCATATGCAAGGTCAGAGGGAGGTATCCTATGTATATGAAGTTGAGAAAGGGGATTATTTTGTTGTTGACTGTGTCATAAAATTCTCCAGGTTTTTATTTCAGAATTATTGGTTTAATAGGTTTATTTAACAAAAGAATTTGTGATTTTAATACCCCCATAGAAAATCAAATGGTGTTAAGAAAAAGTACAAGTACATGTACACATTGTACAACGTATAGGGTAACATCCACAACAGCCATGTACAATAAGCAGGTGAACATCATCATTAAGTTATCATTCATTTGAATGTGCTAACTACGTGGTACAAATGCATCTAAAGGTGTAATGCAGGGAACTCCCATTGTATAGCTGCACGCTGTATCTCACATAGGCCCCACCCTGCTCCAACCCCCTTCAGTCGGTAAGAACCAAGGTGGGATGGCGCCAGCATCTTTGAATGTGGAGATTTATGTGAAGCATATGGGTGCGGGGGGAGATGGGCGGGTCCTCTTTCTACGTTTCCGTATGCCGCATATGTTTTACTGTGCCTGTTTTACTGACAGGAGGGCTACACTGTTCTCCGTCTTGGAGAAACATGTTTTCTTACAAAATTAAATCGGTCAGGACCAGTGACAAACGTATGCAGAAGTCTGAGAAAAATGTGAACAAATGACACCTTAAGAAAATAAAATACATCAGATGATTATATTATTGATTTCTTCACATATTATATCTAGGGAGATCTATCTGGCTTTATGCTTTACCCTGATAGTAAATGGATGTTTTTTTGTATTTTATTTACTTAAGTCAGCTGTTTAGTTCCCCGTGCTATGGTATAGATTTGTATTATATAGACAGAAGTATTGGGACACCTGGCCATTACACCTACAGGAACTTTTAGTTCTGCCATTCTAAATCCATAGGCTTCAATATGCAGTTAGTTCTCCTTTTGCAGCTAAAACTGCTGCCACTCTTCTGGAGTGTGTCTGTGCAAATTGTTTTTCATTCATCTAGAAAAGCATTTGTCAGGCCAGGCACCGATGTTGGACGTGAAGGCCTGGCTCACAATCTCCCTTCTAGTTTATGCCAAAGGTGTTCAATGAGGTTGAGGTCAGGGGTCAGTGTGGACCAGTCAAGTTCTTCCACACATAACTCACTCAACCATGTCTTTGTGGACCTTGCTTTGTGCACTGGGGCGCAGTCATGCTGGAACAGAAAAGGGCTTTCCCCAAAATGTTCCTACAAAGTTGGAGGCATAGAATTGTCTAAAATGTCTTTGTATGTTGAAACATAAAGAGTTCCCTTCACTGGAACTAAAGGACCTAACCAGAGTCCTGCATGAGTCCACTTTTGAAGACCCACACCCACCTGCACCCGCACAGTACAGCACCACACCTGCCCATGCACCCGTGATTATTTCAAAGTTATTTCAAGTTTCGTGACGTTTTCATACGAGTTCCGACTTGGAGAGAAATAATCGAAAGCATCATAAGGTACCCCCGACATACTGAACATGTATCGTGACTGCACCTCATATTTGAGGATATTTTTCTACAGATCAGCTGCTGTAGGAATTAGGCAGAAATCCACAAATACAAAGGAGGTCACAAATGTCATGTGATCCACAAATATACAAGTGGTCCACAAATGTGCAAAACCCCCTTTAGGTGAATAGCTCACTACATATTTTTGTGGATATGAATTTATATCATGTAACTAAAAATACATACATTTATGATTATTTTCTTCTTCAAATCAGCCTCACTATGAATCGGACAAAAACCCACAAATAAATAGGAAGGAAGTCACAAATGTAACGTAATCTACAAATATGTAAAACCCTTATCACATGTACAAATCGCTCCATATTTTTGTGGATATGATTTTACTCATCATAAATAAAAATGCTTATTTGTGAATAGTGACATATTTCTGTTCTCTTTCTACAGGTTAGCTATGGTATATTGAGCCCCTAAGAGGTCAGGGTGGGAAAATATTTTTAAAATACTTTTACGTTACTAATATTAACTGTACTGGGTCTATTTAACCTCACAATACTTTTCCATTACTAATAATAACTGTACTGTGTCCATTTAACCTCACAATATTTTTCCGTTAGTAATAATAGCTATACTCTGTTCATTTAACCTCACAATACTTTACCATTACTAATAATACCTGTACTCTGTTCATTTAACCTCACAATACTTTTCCGTTACTAATAATTGCTAAACGCTGTCCATTTAAAATACAAAAAATAGAATTAATGGATTAATAAGTATGAACCTAAACAATACAGACATGTCCAGTTAAATGTGCTTTAAGCATGGGGGACACTGCAAACCATGTAACTTTCATATATCTGTTTTTATACAACTTTTATTAATAAATACATGTGTATGTGCATGCAAAACAAGAATCAGGATGGAGTAATGACAACACATCAGGATTAATGAAAGATTTTAAGTAATACTGATGAATTTATTTTGACTGAGGAATGATAATACAAAAACATAACACATTTCATAAATGTAGCAGGCAATCAAGAAAAGAATTTCATGATTTGAGTAATGGTCAGTCAGTGCCCCAGTACAGCTTTATGTCTAGCAATGCTCCCACTATGGAATATCTAGCGGGGAAGAAATTTCACAAATTGACTTATTGCAAAGGTAGCATCTTATATCAGTACCATGCCTGAATTCACTGAGCTTTTCTAGATGACCCATTCTTTCACAAATGTTTGTAAACATGACTGCATGGCTAGATGCTCGATTTTATACAACTGTGGCAATGGGTCTGAATAAGAACACCTGTGTCCCAATATTTTTGTCCATATAGTGTGGGAATACTAGGACTTCAGAAACAAGGTCCTTACGCAACGTGGGGCAGAAGGAAGGTCCTTACACTTCTGAAATAATAAAGATGATAATAAAGAATCTTCAGACGCCTACAGGTAGAGCTGGGCAATTAATGGAAAATTAATTAAAACCAACATTCAGAATCTCTAATCGAAGTGATTTTGCCCATGTTGATGATATTTTTTATTCTGTTAATACTTAAAAAAATCTGTCAATACTTTCCACAGTATGTGTTCATGTACTGTCCCCTTAAAAATATACTGCCGCATGTGTTGTCATGTGACTACTGCCGTCAAAGTCTGTGATATGGAAGCAACAGTAACATGGAGAAGAACTGAAACACCAGGCCGACTAAGCACCTCGAGCAACCAACAAAAAATGCGGTGTCTGTTGTTTGAACACACTGCGGCCTTAGTGCTTTAGTGAAGACGACATCAAACAAAAAAAGGTCAAATGTAAACAGTGCGGAAAAACAATTTCAGCTACCAAAGTTAATACCACCAATCGCATTCAGCACTAGCAATATTTAAAATACAGTGGAAACCGCTTATAGTGATCAAATGCTTATATTGATCAAAAAGCTTGGGACAGAATAATTTCTTTACAAATATTGTTTAAATAATTTGCTTTTAGTAATGAAGTAGCCCTGCTTGCAGTGGTTTTTTTGGGGGGTGGGGGTGTTCTTTTTATACATAACATATGGGAACAATTAAATTTATACAATTAAATTTAATGTAATTCTTTTTTTTTACTTGCCTACTTTGTCTTGCGGTAACCCGTCTGCTTCTGGACAGCTACCTGAGGCTAATGCAGCGTGCACAGAGAACATGACAGGAAAAAGAAAAAAAATTCTCTCGATTAAAAACATAGACTCATCAAAGTTTATGATAAACTGCCAAAAATGAGCAAAGGAGATGCAGTAGCAAAACTACAACAAGCTATATTTTATGTACAGTACTGTACTGTATTATAGCATATTTGAATTGTACACAGTTCGGAAATTTCATTTGTGCAGTACTATAATTTGAAAAGCATTTGAAAGAACTGTAGCAAGATTGCCAACTTGCATGCATCTGGCGTCACACTCGGTTTCTGACTCTCACACAAGAAATCTTTTGGCATATCTGTATTATTCCATAAACCTAAAATTAGCTATATCAAAAGCGTTGAGGTAGTTTGTTAACCCTACAGACTATTTACAAGGTAATAAAACTCTTACATACATGTGCAGACGTGTTGAATTGAAAATCTCACCTCAGCCAGCTGACCAAAGTCTTGAAAGAGTTAATAAAATTCAGTAAACAGTGAAGCTGTCTATTTTATTACCTTATATTCATGTTCTACATATACAAATATCAACTAGATGGAAAATTAGTTATAATGATCATCTGGAGTGGCATGGTGGTGCAGTGGTTAGCACTGTGGCCTCACACCACAGGGACCTGGGTTTGAGTCTCCGCCTGTGATATGTGTGGCGTTTGCATGTTGTTGTCGTGGAAGGAGCTCTGGTTTTCCCCCTCAGTCCAAAGACATGCTGAGGCTAATTGGTGTTACTAAATTGCTCAAAGGTGTTCATGTTTGAGTGTGCCCTGCGATGGGTTGGTCCCCCATCCTGGGTTGTTCTGTGCCTGTAGCATCAGGAAAGGTTCTGGTCCCCCTGCGGCTTAGAAGGATAAGCAGTTTGGAAAATGGATGATCATCCGCTTATAGTGATCAATTCAACACAGACAGATGTGATTACTATAAACAGTTTCCACTCTAATTTATTTTGCTTGCAAAAAATGCAAACATTTTTTCAAATTTTGTAGGAATCTTGCTTTTGACATTCAAACTTAAATGTGACCTTTTTCATTAGACGTTTTTATTTCAAGCAATTTGTGCTTTGATTTCAGTTGTTTAAAATATTCAATAATCATAAATGGTTCATTTGTGTGTTTCCTCCAGTTATTTTAAAATCATAAAGATGCCCAGTCTTTCAGTAGAAGAAAATATTCCAGCTTTAGTAGTTGGGCACTTTTACATTACAAAAAAAACGAAAACAAAATAATCGTTCATTAATCGTAATACTGTAGAGGGAAAATGTTCAATCAATTGTGATATTGATTTGAGGTCATATCACCTAACCCTACCCACAAGATGTTTGTTTTAGAGTGTTCCGTATTTTTATTTTTTTTACAGTCCATAAACGCTGAACCCCAGTCTGATTAGCAGAATTCTGACGTGGACGGTGTCTTTGATCACCATGTTTCTGCCTTATGAACTGTGTTGCTGTCATCTTAAGGCAGCCTGGGCCAGTGATGAGTGCTAATTAATACAAGACAAGCCAGGGCTGGCAAACAGCAACATAGTGTTGGAACTTCGCGGGAAAAAAACAAGTCATGCATCTCAGACCAATTCCTTAACTTACTCCTGTTCTGGTCCTTTTTTTTCAAACCCTTTTTAATCATTGAATGCTATCGTGTGCCTTTTTTCCTGGCACTTTTTGACTTGTATCTAATCTTTTATGAAGTGTGCCATTTTAGAAATGAGGCAAGTGTGAATTATCGGAACCATTGTAAATACCACAGTGGAAATTCTTCAGTTTTTAGGCCAAATTCCGACAGAGCAACAATGCGTTACATTCACTGATTTTTGTGGCAAATGTGGTATATTTGTTCTTAATGGTATTTAGGGAATTTAACTCCAGATACGTTTCGAGCTCCAGATTATTTTTTGAGTCTAGTTCAGTTTTGAGCAATCTGGAAGCCAGTTAATGATTTTTTGTTTATCAACCCCAGTACCAGTGAATCTCTTTTACATTCAGTAATTGTTATTTATAGGTGTTAATTACATAATATTTTAAAATCTCATAGCTGTTGCCTGGAAGGAGCTCAAGTACTAGACTGGATAAGTCTTTAACTAGAGAGATTAAGCTTTCTGGAAGCAGAAAGGATGGTTTTCAGCAAAGCAGATACTTAGTCACATGGAAGTATCACAAACCCTGGTGTTGTCAGAGTGGTTGTAGAGGAAACAGCAGGCAAGTGACAGGAGGGTGGGGTGCCCTTGTCACACCAATACGTGGGGGGATTTCAGATATGGGATTGTCCTGCTCACCCAGCCACCACACAATGCGGAAGTATAAATAGCGTGGATCTTTTCACAGCATTGATTTGTAGGTGACTTAGGCATTACAAAGATCAGGCTCAATTTTAAATAATGAAAGTACTTGTACATTGATTGGAAACAGTTGCGATTTATTCTGTCATTGTGTGACTGATATCCTTAGGAGGCTTAAGAGTTTGACTGGATGGTAAAACACAGCACCTTCAAGACACACAAGCTATTACGTGAAGCAGTATGCCCCAATCCTGCTCCAAGACATTTGGATTTATTCAATGTTTCTCTCTGGCTTATTCATTAGCAAGGCCTGATTGAGCTGTTGATTTAATTGTAATAATGATAGACTGAACATGTTAGATGAAAACTCACTATAACTGATCTGTTATAGTGAATATGACTGTTAAAACCAAGAACACCTGTAACAGTAAAAAGTTTTTGTATTTTGCTTCTAAAAATGATATGTATCAAGTAGACCCTTTTGGGAAGATGAGGTACAAGTGGTGAAACTAATACATGCAACTGTCAAGAAGCCAACTAGGTATAAGATCAGCTAAACTAAGCTTCCAGTGAATCGCTAGTAAAAAGTGCAAGTTAGCATGGGAGCAACTGCGTCACAATACATTTAAAAACCTTGCAATAGCCTAATGGGATAACTATTCAAATCAAACTCACCATGAGACAAGTTCTGATGAGACGGGTGCAAATGTACAAGATCATCTGGTATTGAATGCATAACCTAGGAATAGGAAATAAAAATGGAGTATGTCTGTGGTTGGATGATCTAGTTAAGGTTTTTCCAGAAACTCTTATGACTGGATGTGAATGGGATACTCATTCCACCACTGAGGAACCACACATAGAAATTTCTGGAGTTAGACTTATTCTTTTAGTGAATGGACCTCCTGATGGAATTGGCTTGCCGGTTGAAGAGGACAAGTTGGGATGTAGATCCTGATACATACTGGAGGTGGGTGTTATTCCATTAAGGGCTCTAAAAACCAGCAGAATGATTTTAATTGGCTCCCTTAAGGCACTTGCATCGGTGAGAAGAAGCAAGAAGAGATAAATTATGAGAGCATTTGGGCTGATTGAATGTCAAATGTGCTGATGCATTCTGAATCATCTACCGCGATTTTAGAGCTGCCGCGATTAGTCGACATAGTCAATTATGTCAACCCTGAAAATGTGTTGACATCCATATTTTAAATCAATAAATTTAAATCAATCAATATTTCTTCAATTATTAAAAAACTACTTTGATTTCTAAAATGCTTCAATTCATTATAACATGTTTTCCTTTAATATCACTACATAGTGATGGAAGTACTTCAAATTATAACAAAACAAAAAGGTGGTTCTTACACTGTGCAAAGCACGATAGCATACCCCAGTGGCACTAGTGCCATGTGTGATCACCAAAAGAGGAAACGTAGAGAAGATATTCAGGACGATGGACTGCCAGGGTAGCCAAAAACACCCTAAGTGCTGTGTATTCATGTTTACTAAACTAGTACTAGAACAGAATGCTTTTTAATATCTTTTGTCCTTGTAGCTGCTAATACACTCATTATTAAAGCCATAAAGTTGTCTGCCTGCCACATTAGAATCTTCATTGAAAAAGGTTTTGTGAAAATGTTATGGGTCAAATCTGGGCTTGTTCTACGTTGATTGAGGGTGTTGGTGTGTGTGTTTGTGCACGTTGGACTTGGGGCCAGTGTTATTATTATAAACTAAAACTGAAATGAAAACAAATAGTAAATAAAAGAAATTAATTTGTGAACTGAAATAGAAATAAAACCAAAAAGTACCACAGCACCGTCTTTTACCTTGTTTAACCACAGTATCTCCGCTTTTAAAAGATGATATGGCTGTTGAGCTGTTTCTTCCTTCATGTGACTTTAGTGCTTATCGTTTGTGTCGCACATGGCGTGCTCCACTAACCAAATGTATTAAGCATGAGGATACAAGAAATTAACATAGATTACTAACTTTTGGACATCACAATACATATCTCATGAATGTTTTTAGGCATATAACTGATCTGCTTATCGAATTGTGGGCGAAAATAATGTGCTTATAGTACCGAAAGCCCTGCAATGGCATTGTAGCAGAGATTAATAATATACACCATCCATGAGTTTAAGGTTCAGTTTAGTACGAGCAGATTTGTTCTGCATTACTCATTTTATATATCGTGCCTCATGCATGTTACAGGGACACAGCAGGTAATATGTGCTGGGTGAGTGAGGTCCTTTTAAGTGCCTGGTGGTTTTTGATGTAGCAGGGGACACCTTAAGAAGTTCTGATAGTTGCTGGTTAATAAACAAGGCGGACGTGTGTCTTAATTTAAACATAATTGTGCAGTTTAATGGAAAGATTACAGAACATGTATTTCTATTTATACATCATCTTCCAAATGCCTGGAAAGAGTCTGGTGGAGAGGGGGGGGGGGTCTGGGGCTCATCCCTCACATCACAGGGTGTAAGATTGGAAAAAATACTTGAATTGGGAAACCAGTCTATTGTAGGGCACATAAATAATCCTGGGGAGTTTAGTGACACTGCATAACTTCACAAATATGGAGTGATGGCAGGATGCGAACAAATGTATGATAAAAACATACATGGGAATTCTTGACTTGTGAATGTTGTTTTCTTTCGCAGGTTTCTGATGTGTACAGGGTTTAGGGGTTACATAGTAATTCTGAGAACTACTAATACTTAAAGCACTTTGTGTTACAACTTGCCTCACTGCAGAATTTCCACTTTGGTCAGGAAGTTCACAGACATGTACTTCCTGTCCACCAGTAGCTCCAGTTGGGAAGGAATCCTTATTCAATAAACAGAACCTAGTAGTAATGCTGTTTCCAGTAGGCCAGACAGTAAAAGAACAAGCCAAGAACCTTTTTAACAACTAGATCAACATATTACCTTGTTTTTACATGTATGAGTAATTCTAGTGTCTGATTTCTCACAAGGTCATGTTGACCTTGGTACTCAGCTACGAGTTAGCTTCCAGAAGAGCGCGTAATACAGGTTGTGTTCCAAGACTAAGTGTATTTTTAACCATGGGTAGTATTTTTCACTCATTTCTCTTGGTGTCTCTGCCCTGCTTTAAATAACACATGAACCCAAACAGAATTTACTGTAGGATGTGTCTATGTGACCCTCTTGGAAAAGCAAAATGGTGCTACTCCACAGCAACAGTGTCAGAAAACAGAGGCTTAAGCTACTCTAGATAACAGGTTATAGGGGACAGTTAGGTAATTTGAAACAGAGCTGCTACAGTTTATATAAGTTATAGTCTGAGCCTACTTTTGTGGTGGAAAAGGTGTTTATATCTCATGCCAGAGTTTAAAGCAGTTATAGCTGTGGATTTCTGGGAAGAACTTTATCTTTGCCACTCCTTGGTTTGAAGTCTCCCTGTGGATTCCTTATTCCTTTTGTGAGATGTTCTGTCACCAGCAACTTCAAGAAACTTTGTGAGACTCCTTTAGTCATTATAACAGGATAAAGCATGGAGAAGATCAGGCAAATAAAGGGATAAATGGCAGGGGTCAGCCAAGTCACTGAGCAGCCACTGGGGGCTCATGAAAAGCAAATGTACAATATGCTAGATATTAGCATGCCAGTGGCATTCTTTTGCACATATAAAACATGCTTTAAAACAGCAAATAGTCTAAAGGTCATTTGTGTAGTAGACCTACAGTTTACATACTACAGTTTACTATAGCAGGTTCAGTTTTTTTTTGTTTTGTTATCAAACTCCTAATACTATTGTGAAGAATTAGCAGAATTGTGATAAATTAGGAATTCATTTTCTGTAACTATTGTTCTGGGGTCTGCTGCAAAATGTCCATATCTAGTTTTAGACACAAGTTCGAAATTAAAGTATCTTTCCTTCTGAAATAAGTGTAGATGCTGGCTGAAATACTTCCCATGACTTTGCTTATCTGAAGTCAGCTGACGTCTGCATGACAACACAACACTAATTGAGAAGGTACAGTAGCACGTTTGCCTCTTCATTTGCTCTGAAGGAGAGAAAGGAGGGACAAAAAAGACAAATTAAAGACACGCCCTCCCACCAGCCTGGGAATGGAAAGAACTCCAGATTCTGGATTATGTCATCAGGAAGTACAACGCTGCTGACCAGGAAGTCACGCGGTTTCCGATGATTTCCAACCACTTTCCAACTTTCCGGTTTCACCCTTTCCGTCGCAGTGTGATGCTGTTAGCGTGCAAAAAGAACAAAAAAAAAGTTATGACTGTAGTCTGCAAATAAATTTACCGGAAGGTCTGCCATGCCACCAACACTTTTTACATTTGTGTGTGAATTCCTTATTTTACAAACAACAATCAAAACAAAACTCCCTTCGGTGCCAGATGGCCTAGTGATGTCTATTGTCCTCCAGTGGCTTGCATGCCTTATATGGGTCATGAATAACGGGGTGACACGAAACTGTCAGCCTGGAGACTGTCAGCGTTCTCCAACTCTCTGGCGTTACAGCTACAGTAAAGGCCAGATGCCTACACAGAGACCTAAAAAAAGGCTTTGTTTATTTATAAACCGGGCAAAGGACGCACTCCCGAAACCACGAAACTTGCAGAGAGCCTGGAACGTCCGTCTCCTCACCAGCCGCCACCGTAGTAGGACCGCACAAATGTCACGCGGTACCATCAGATTTGGATTGCTTGTGGCCTCGGTTTGTGTGCGGAAATCGCTGCCACCGACAACTTGACTTTTGGGGGTAGCCATTGACTTTGCATGAGAGACAGGCTGCATATTTCATAAAAATAATCAGTTGTCTGTGGGTTTTACTCACCAATAGCATTGCCTATTACAGATGGTCAGGTTTTCTGATGGCTTTGTTGATAACATCACCTTTTAAAAATGGTCAAGTTTTATTATGTTTTTTTTTTTTTTACTAGTAGCGTCACCCAGTGGTTTTTGTAGGGTTTCATTAGAACTTGTGAGGGTGTGTAAAATCATGTTGTCATGTTTGAATCTTTTGTTTCACACACATACAATATATGACCTAAGTTATATTGGTCCAGTGCCAGTAAAATGGGGGAATGTTTCCGGATTGAGAAAAATAAGATATGGACATGTCATATGGTACACACCATTCATCAGCGGGGTTGTTTCATGCTGTTTTAAGTCACCCTTGGGCAGCTCATGTGCTTATACTCTGGAGACTGTATTATTAATTACTGTACATTTTTAAAGTATTGGGAAAAGGCCAGCCAAATTTCAGCTTCCAGCTTCCACCATAATCGAGGCTGTTTTATCTGTAAATGCCCCAGCATTGTTGCATGCAATTTTCAAAGCATTTTTTTGCATAAGGGGTTAGTACTGTTTAAACTGGGCTTATGGTAGGAATGTAATAACCAGAAGTCCTTAGCCAGAGCTCAGTGAAACACTGTTGCTGATCCTGAAGATAAGCCCTGTGATGATGGACATCTGAACACTGTAAGATTCTGTATATACTCAGGCCCAAGGTTTGCACAGTGTTTAAGCATCGTTCCAAAATACCACATTGAAGATGAGGTAGAAACCTCAAATCAGCATCCATTACACTGAGGACCACTTAGCTAGACATTTCTGATACTGTTACTGTGTCCAGGATTGCAGGGTAGAGTGGCAGAAAGCAATATTCAGAGCTTTGGCTAGGCTGGCATCAGCCAGACAGATGTGGTTCTTCTGTAGAACTTGGACTCTAGGGTGCTTTCACACTGCATGAAATTTTTTCCGCAACCAGAACCTTTTTTTCTGAACCAGGGATTTTTGTTGTGTTCACACTACAGGAACTTGCCCTGATTATAGTTCCTCAGAAGCAATTACAGAACCCTTTCTTAGAACCTACTCCAGACAAGGTACTTTACATTAGGGGAGAGGTAGCTTGCTGATTGGTTAACCAGAAGCACCGGCACCAATTTGACAGTTGCGCGGAAGAACAGGAAAAGAGTAGCAGAGGAAAAATTGAACAGCATTTTTGTACCTGACTTACATTTAATGCATCTATTAATACATTTTTTGCTTGTATCTCCACATTTCTGCATCACAAAATTTGATTGTGTGAAAGTGACATACAAAAGTGTCCAGGAGCTACAGAAGTTCAAAGTGGAGCTCAGGGACTCGTAAGCCAGGACCAAGGCTTGGAACTTGGGTTTGAAAGCTCCTTATCTGACCATGTTTGATATGAAGAGCTGTTCTTCAGTTGCTAATCACATGTAGGGTCCTTAATCCCAGTCAGCTGACCATGTGAGCATCAGTTCTGAGGACCAACTCAAACTAGGACCTCTCCCCTCCTAAGTAAGGAAAAAATTCACATTGCAGTATTTCAAATTTGTGTTGTGATATTGGTAAAAACAAAAAAGGAGTTGGAAATTTGCCAAAAATATACTACAGCTAAATAGAATTTATCATCTCCCAATAGAGTCTGTCACATAAATTGGAGGTGTCGCCATGAATTGTGTCAAAAGGCCCAAAGCAGTGTAGGCAGATCGCTCAATTGTGTTCATATGAAATTCAGAATATTTCCATACGGCAGTGGACTAAGTGGTGGCTTGATGGTTAGGGAAACGCACTTCTAATTGAAAGATTGCAGGTTCGAATCCCTAACCAGCAAGTCACCACTGAGGTACCCTGAACAAGGTACGATCCCCAAGCACTGCTCCCCATGTGCTGAGTAAGCTGCCCCCTGCTATGTCACGAAAGTCACATATGGGTCAAATACAGAGGTCACATTTCGTTGTTGCGTACTGTGTGTTGACACTGATCACTAAATTGTAATTCTCTAACCAGATCTTGTTTGCTTTTCTCCCCCTCGCTCATTCTTGTTAAAATTCTCCCAAACGTGCTACACTGGCTATGAGTGCGTCCAACAGCAAGGACACAAATGTTCATTATTGGTTGAGAGAGCAAATGTAGAGCTCGGGCAAAAGCAGTGCTGTATTATATTCTACATAATCTTGAACAGGAACAATGATTAAAATAGTAAAGCTAAACTAAGCTAATAGCTAAAACTAGTTTTGTTTCCTGACAGAGTAAAAATGTTTTACCATAACTTATTTTAACCCAGCTGACTATCACAGTGTTTACAGTGTGACAATTGCATGTGTATAACTTGCAATGTCAATATTAATATCACAATTTGTGTGGCTGTACTTTGTAACTGTGCCATTAAGCAAATATGATGCATAAAAATTGACTATAAAACTCACTTTTACCATTAAGCATCACACATAGCCTTTAAATAATGAAAAGGATGTTTAGTAATGCATAAATGGCATGTAGTGTGCTGTCCATGCTGTTTGCAATGCAGTTTTCTAAATATGTATGTTTTAATTACAGAACTCCATGCAATGATTATCTGTACAGTCAAAATTACATTTTGCTGTGATTATCATCTATAAGACCAAAAAAATTAATGGAGAGGAGAGGGAAAACCATTGATAAAATATATATTTGAATAGGTGTTGTTTGCAAGTATTTGTCATTTCTAGATACCTGTGCTGTTTTTATTTACACATCTGTCGTGACCACATGCTGCAAAAATTCCAGAATCCCAGAATAGAATCTAGGCTTTTGTTTAAAAAAAAAAAAAAAAAAAAAAACTTTAATTGAGTTTGGATGAAACACCTCTGGCATGGGGAGTGATGGGGAAGGGCGTCTCGCTCAGCAGAAATTGCTGCGCTTCCTGTACTGCTCCTCCGTGCTTCACCTCGCCTGTCAGGCACACGCCGGCGCATAATGTGCCGCTCGCGCTCTCACATGCACGTGGCGCAATCCACGCACAGCGCTGCATTCCCTGCGCAGCTTCGGACCGCAGCAAAAAAAATAAAAAATCTCATGCGGATACTTTGTTTCTCTCTCATCGCTCCTGCCACGGGTTCAGGTTTAGATGTTGCCGGGAGAGAGCAAAGATGGGCGGACGGGTTCTAGCCAAGCCTTGGCAGGTCTGTTAACCATCTAAAATCTCCCGTCCTCTGAGACGCCAAGCACTGATGCTGAAGACTCTCAATCGGCAGCTCCCCACAGCTGCTTCCAGGCTGGAGGGGCTGGGAGTCGGCCTCCGTGAGGGAACTCCTTCAAACGCCACCCTCCCCACGGTTGGCATTTTCTTTTCCTTTTATTTTGTTTTTTTTCTGTTTCGTTTTTTTTTCGCTGAGCGATTTTTAAGGGCGTAAGTACGTTATTCAGATCAAAGCTGGGATCGTCATGGGGTTGAGCGGAAGAAAAGGGAGAGAGGCAGGCAGCGTGAATCGTCACAGGGCTTAAAAAACGGGGGCTTTTTTTTTTTTTTGTTCCGACCCCACCGTCCGGCCCCGCCGGCCCTCAAAGGAGAAAGGATATTGGGGATAATCGTTTTTAATGCTGCCTCCTTGTGTCCCCCTCTGCTTCCCCAGTGATGGCCTCTGCGGTGCAGTTGTACGCCGGCTGGAAGTTCTGCTGGTAGGAGACGGTGCCGCCCCTCCTGGGATAGAACACCCGACATGTACAGCGTACAGGATCTCCTGATCTCTCATGGATACAAATTGTCCGGCAAAGCACCGTCGCCCTGTGAGGGGCACCAAGCTGACTGGAGGCGTGAAATCGCCGGGAACAGGTCTGGTCATGGAACAGCGAACGGGTATGAGACGGACACGGGGGCCTATGTCTGCGGAGGGCAGCCGCTGGCTAAGGGCTACTCCAGTGACAACGAATGCAGGGAGAGGAACCAACGGAGAAAAGCCGGCAGCGGTTACCAAGGTGACACACAGTCCCTGGGCGATTCTCTTGCCACAGATAGTGGGTGAGTTCCTTCTCTTCTCTTTTTTCATACTGCTTTTCCTTAGTGCCTCTTAGCACCACAAGAAAACTTGCCCCCCACCCCCCAGTGAGTCTGCATAGGACTCCCCCCCACCCTCTCCAGCTGCTGTAAATGCTCCGGTTGTGGCCAGGGCAGTGTCCACCGCCATGGGGAGAGCTACGTAAAGGTGGGGTTAGTCACAAGGTTTTTCAGGTACTGGGAATCGACGCCGAGAGTCGTCCCCACCCCCTCCCAGGCACCTTGACTGCTACTACGTACCGACCCAAATAAAATCACAAGGATGGATAATGTGAACCCGAGTCCACAGGCGCCACATGGGACTGTGTGCTGTAAACAGTGCCACCCAGCACAGGATCCAAGCCCCGGTGCCTATGCAAGGCCGCCAGCCTGACCCACATCCTCTTATATAACATATAAATATTATACGATGTATTTAAATATGGATGCATACTCTGATCAAAAGGATGTTTGCATTCTAGCATGGAGACGCTGGAGCGACTTCTGCGTGAAACGTGATGGTCGCTGGAAGACTCCCGTGTTTCTTTACGGTCTTGTGTAGAGAGCCGTAATACTGCCCCACCTATTTCTGGATTCTTCACCAGGTCGTACTTTCAGCCCTATAGCTGACGTTGCTTCTGGTCCTTTTCCACTAAAACCCAAATGTTAGATTCACTGCTGTGCAGTAGAAGACTAGTTGATTGATTTGTTTACATTTAATCCTGCAAATATCTTGCAGTGTTGTCATAACGCTTTCCTTGGATACGTCATTATTATTGAAAGACAGATGTGTCCAATGGGCTTGAAAATAGCCTTTTCTTCAACGTTTGTGTTTTTATAAATGTTAATGGGTATTTCTTTTTAGCAGTAACGTATTTTCTTTACTGCTGCAGGTACCATTTACCTAGCACTTGTTTACCCAGGATGCAGCGCTGCACCCTTTTTGCAGAAGCTGTAAAATGCAGATGCTTTTCTTTAAGCGTAAAAAGGCCCTAAAAGAACATCATATGCTCATATCATATTTACTTAGAAATTACTTAGAAGTTTTTAAATATGTTTTTAACTATGTACAGCGTGGATTATATGGTGTGGATTATAAAATGAGCAGTCGGATAGTATTGGGGGTCTGAATCTGGTTTAAATGGTAATTGTAAAAAGTTCATGCATTTCAAAAAAGGAACACAAATGTCAACACTAAACAATTCTGCTGATAGTGAATCTGTAAACCGCAATCCATTAGACCCAATATTTTGGGTCTAGTTAGTTATATGTTTTGGGCTGTTTTCATGACCGATGGAATTAAAATCTCATTTCAGTATTGTTTTTGTGTTGTACGAGTCAAGATTTAATCCTTTTCCCTTTAGAAAGGCAAAATGAGTTTAAGATGCAAAAAAGGCAGTGAACCGTATTATTTAACCTGCCAGAATAGATGGTTTAGATTTGATGTCATACTCACCGAATAACCTTTGATGATGACCTTGCACACTGACCCATATTTGATTATATGTGGTACCAAATCTCTATTCCCACTAGTTCACACTAGCTTCTCTCTCAGCCCTGTCCTTTTGATTAACAAACTGGTTTTTATAACACATACAAATGTACAATTCATGTCCATTCAAATGCCAGATCTAAATATATTTGCTTCTGCTGTCAGTTCTGCTGACGACATGCTCAGCGTTCCGTGCTGAATCGTGGAATGTCGTTCTTCTGCCGGGTGGGGGTTGTGTGTGGGTTACCATCTACTAGCTCTTCGGCTTCAAAGCAAACATTTTTAATGCCGGCACCGTCAACAAATAACTGCCCAGCCACTTACCTGGAATAGCATTATAGCTCGACATCTAATGTCCCAGGAAGACTCATGCGTTTGTGTATATTATATATGCGCGTGTCCTGTGCTGCCTGGGATCAGCTCCAGGCTTTCCCCCATGACCTTGGACTGGATGAAGTGATTGAAGGATGCATAGACGGATGGATATCATATGATATATGTATTTCTTAATTTATACATTTATATATTTGAGGATAGTGACCGGCGCCCTATTTTCACATTTTTACTTAAAACATTATTGTTTTGAAAATTGCTTTAATGTTTAATCATTTTAGTGTTTTAGTTGTTATTTTCTCCCTTTTACCTTTTTCATTTTACTCATCGACTATGATTTTAACAGATAAGCAAAACTGGATTGTGTGATAAGAGCAGTGGGGAGGTCTGTCTCAGGTCGAGGGTGTGGCAGATCTTTGTTATCCTCCAGAATATCTTAGGGCACTTTCATGGGAATTTTGGGCTAGCCTCCCTTCTGAAATCCCTGGGAAGACTAATTCAGTTTCAAATTCCAAAACAGCCCAGAACCCACCGTTCACCACGCATCCAAATGTGCTTTTTATATATGTTTATGGCATATCCTTTGGGAACATCATCAGTGACACACATATGTTGTACTGTAATGCAGTCAAAGGGATTGCGTTTGAATGGAGCAATGCCCACAGATTTTTAGGTGCTGGCACCCTTTTGGTCACAGCTCAGGCCGAACAAAGGTTGTCAGGGTTGTGCTTAAAGGGGAACTCAACCCAGGACTTCATTTTATTCATCGCCACACAATGTTCCCACGTATCCGAAGGAAACTGCTTTCAGGCATCTTTGACTAACAATCGGCTCTGGATTTTCCAAGAAAGTGGTGAAAAAAAAGTCTATGCAGAAAACTTATGTACTGTACAAAACATATTTTATACATACCAGTATTATTTTTATATATGAATATATGTGTAAGAATATTCAGTTTCTATTGTTAACATCTGCTGCTTGCTATCTCTCAGCCACTGTATTATATTTTTAAAACAGTTCTATATTGTAAAATTATTATTAAAACAGGGTCCTGTATGATTGTTGTCTGTTCCTTTTCCTTAATTTTGAAGGATATATATATATATATATATATACACAGTATATACACACACACACCATAGGGAGGCCAAGGAAAATGGTATTTCAATGCACTGTGTACTTGTACATGGATTTGTTGACAATAAAGAACTTTTGAGTCTTGAATATAAAGATGAGGACGAGTGTTACAGACAGGCATGGTAAAAGGACAGACAATCCACATCATAAACAAAAGGGTTTTATGAAAAGTAATACGAAACAAGAACTAAAGCAGCACAGGAACAGGCAAGGTAACTGGACAAAATGACCAGCTGATGAGAGGAACAGGGGCATGCACTTAGTGCCCATACCTGTTTCCAGTAACAACATAAGAACGCAGATGAGGGCAATCAACAGACAAAGGACCAAACACCAGGAGAAATTAAAATATCAAAATGTAACAGACCAAGGCTATAAACAAGGAATAACCGAGCAACGACTGCAGCAGAAATACACAAATATAAGATAAACCAAGAAAATACAAAGAAATACAAAGGCATAATTACTTTAATAATTATAACTCAATCTTACAATGGAAGGGGAAGCCTGGATAACATAACCACCCGCTCAGCACATTAACCCATGCAGTGGCCCAGGGAACAGGAGAAACATAAGGAGCTAACACCAAACAGGATGGCCAGCGACACCTGCAGGCTGAACAATAAAACTGAAATAACGAAAAGGACAGGGCAGGGGCTAATTCTGAAAGATGAATCCAGATGATGGAAAAATGCTTTGGTTGTAGTTACCTGCTACATTAAATAAGGATTTACTCCATTACTCAGGAAACTACACAATTTTGGCAGAAGCACTTCTTAAGAAGGCAGACTAGATACTTTAGGAGCAGTATACTCTAGGACCATATTTTTAGCCAAAATCATTGTACAAAACCAAAATTAGATGAGTCTTCAAGAATAGTAACCATAAATTATAGATAGGGAATTTTAGATTTTATCAGCGCTAATGCAACAAATAACTAAAATGAATCTGTAGAATTTAATTTTAACCTGCTTTTTAATGTCACCTTCAAACTCTTCATATCTACTGTTTACAGAGAAAACACATATTTTGGGAAAGGGGACCTAACTGTTACCATAAACTGTACACTTGTTCATCTGTGAAAAGTCCTGGTTTATGCCTCAGAAAATGTCAATGTATTGGTTCATTAAAAGGACCTTTAAGAATAATTGACAATGGTGCCCCAAACATTATATTCCGACACGAAATGTACCTACAACATTTCATTCAGACAGTAAATCAAATCTGTCTTACCACACACTTTGTATTACTCTGGTGAGCCAGTAAGCCTTTACGGCATAATGTGATGACCAACAAAGCTTAGGAAAATATCATTAGTATGTACAGTATCTTCTTGGACTCAACCCTTGTAATGTAAAATACTTCGTATCCAATAAGGTGTTTTTTGTCTGGCACACACAACATCATGGTTCCCAGTTATAATATGACTTAGGCCATGTACTTTTTGCTCCATTTGCCTGTTTATATATGTTATCATTTACAAAATCTATACTGTTGACTGGAATATCGAGCTAGCAGATGGCTTTTTTGAGTAAATTTCAGCCCATAGTAGTATTTATTTGTAGGATTTGTTTGCTTGAAATCTCCCTGTCCGTTATGAAGCTCACTAACATAATCATTGTATTTCTGCTGCAGGTTCTACGATGACCCAAGGAGTCTGTCTTCTCAGAGGGATGGGAGGGATGTGTCCTACTGGAGAAGGAGGGGTCAGGACTTCAGCATCTTATTGGATTTTGCAGATAGGAGAGATCCAAGAGGAAGCAGCTTCAGCAAGGCAGGAATGCCACCGGACGGGCTAGGACATGAGAGGCAGAGGTGGGACGATGGTGCCCGGCTTCGAGATGAGGAGCAGAGAATGGTAATTGAGGACAGGAAATGTCAGAGTCTGGGCACAGAAGACTGGCAGCCAGCAGTGGACTTGGGACGACAGCTTTCCGATGGAGAAGGCGAAAGGTGGGCACGTGAACAGCAGCGTATGATGGCCCCTGGCGGCGACACCCACCCTGGGACACGAGGGAAGTCCCAATCACTCCCCAGGGTGCTGTCACCGGAAAGAGCGCAGTATCCTGAAATGCCAGTGTGGGGACCCATTTCCTTCACTGGCCTGAGGATCATTGGCAGCCAATCCCAAGGACCTTCCAGGAAGTTCCACATAGAGCTAAGCAGTAGGGATGCTCCTAAGTCCCTCCTACCAATCCCCAGGCTTAGCAGGCCCCTTAAACCTCCCTCCTACGAGGCTCACCAGCAAACACGGGGAAGCTTGGAGATGCTTGCCGGAGATGTGGGGATTCAGCCAAGAGACAAAGCATTGCACTCCCAAAGGGTTAGTGGTGGTTCTAGGCCAGACTATTTTGCACAAGAACCAATGGGGTCCAACGCAGGGCCTCCGGTTTACATACCGCCTCCATCTTATAAAAGGCCCTTGCTGCAGAAAGGAAACCAAAAGTTGTCTGGTGAAATATTGTCAAACTCCATGTGGAAAGGAGAGCCCTTTCAGCAGGTAGGGAAGTGGTCTTCTAGACAGGCAGGAAACTCTTGGCTGGACTATCAGAGAGACAGAAGTGCACAAGTTAGGAAAAAGATATGTCCTGGATATACAGAAGAGCATGTGGGATGTGTTCAGTACATACCCTTCGATGACCCCCGTGTGAGACACATCTCAGGAGGGCTGTGTGGAAACTCACTGACCTACCCAGACAATATCCGAAGCATCAGTGAAGAGCTTCCCCGTGCTACAGTGTTTGAACAATCTTCACACAACAGTGCCTTTCTCCCGCCAAAGGGACATTATATCAATATGGACACTGACAAGAGATCTTATAGTGAGCAAGACAATGAAAATAGACGGCTCAGTGGTGTGCACAAGGCGAGTGACAACTCCACAGCATCTGACCAAAGCTGTAACAAGTATCAGAAAGATCGATCTTACACGGCTTTCCAAAACATCTCATCTCAGCAGAATGCAAATTTGAACCAGGGATTCTGTGAGACTGTAACACAAGTCAAGAAAATCGAGCCTTGCCCTGAATTAGAAAAGAGCTCTAAAAGAAAATTCACGGAGACCATATTCTGTTTAGTGTCCGTCCCAATTCACTCACAGTCAAATGGAGAGTTGTCAGATCAGAATAACAACAAGAGAGTGCCAGATCCTGTAGGGGGCTCCACTGAAAACAATAGGAGCCATGTTCAAAACCAAAGCCTCCTAAGCACATCCTCATCCGAATTGGAAAGGCGATCATTGACTGGCGGAGCACTGAGTCTCAAAGGACGGAAAAGACCCTCTTATAGAAGGCCAATCCTTCAGCTGAACAAATGCAGAGAGCTACAGTACCCTGGGTCCTGGCCTGGAGACCAGTACAGAGACCAGGAGACGCAGACCAGCTCCCCTGAGATGTCCAAAGGACCTCCTCAGGTTCCCCCAAACCAGCAAGCACAAGACCAGGGCAATGCTGCTCCTGACACCACTACAGACAGCAGCGTAAGCACCGACTGCAGCAACAGATATAGTTACCCAATGAAGGGGCAGAAAAGCCTGAATCCATCCAGCAACAGCGCCTTCTCAAGGACAGCCAATTTCTCGAACCAGCTTATCAAGAACAAAACTCAGCAACCACAATTCTCAGGAAGCCAAGAAGAGGCGGACTACCTTCCAGCCCAAAAGAGTGAGAAACCGGCAGCCGGCAATGGCCAGGAGGTCTTTGGTCAGTTCCTGCTAAAGCCTGTCAGTAGACGCCCAGGGGATGCAATAGAGGAACTTGAGTCTTTCAACAAGGAGCTTCAGGAACAGTTTGGCCAGACGCCAAGTGTTGACCAGTGTATAGAGAACCTGGATGAGGCATACAGAAACATCCTGGAGCTGAGTAAGACCAGCACTAATGCTGAAAGCCCCCTGGATGACAATAAGGAAATGGATATGTCCGATGAGTTCCCAAACACAAACAAGACTGCTTTCAGGAGCTGGACGTCTGCTACGGATCCAGATTACCGAGAGGTGAGGAGCGCATTTTCTAGACCTGCAGGGAAGGCAGTGAGTTTCAACAGACTGCAGAGAGAAGAGGCGCCAGTGGTGTCAGATGCTGGCTTCCCAGACCAGAATGCCACCACTCACATTCTCCAGAATGTACAAGGTGACTGCAAGGCACCAAAGCTAGACATTACTGTTCCCTCAGAGTCTCTACTGAAGGATGTAGGATTAACGGTGTACACAGAAGCTCCAGGGGCTCCAAGACAACTGATGCAGGATGCCTCCACACTGACCAGTCCCCCTGACTATGAGGATGTATGTCAAGCCTTGCAGATGTCAAGGGAAAAACCAGTGCGAAAAGAGAAGAAAGAGAACAAATTCAGGAGTCTGAGCACAGGTCCTCTGACAACACTGAAGAGTGCAGGATACTGCAGTGCAGGTTCCACACTGGAAAGTTCCTTTTCCAAAGCTGTGAGAGGAAGGAAGTCAAAGAAAGGGAACTCGCTGCCAAAATTCAGTGGGGAAAAGAGTGTGAATGTTATAATGGTCAAAAGACAATTCGATAGGTTCTACAATAGGGGGGGGACACGTTGCATTGTCGATGATGTACCAGACGATGACATAAATGAAGTCACTGCTCCTGACAACACTTCTGAACATTTCGATTGGAGGAAGCAGTTGTCATTGGCCGAGAAGCATCTGGAGACCCTGCTGCTGAAAGAGAAAGTCAACAGTGTGCCAGCAGAAGACCTAAGCAAGCTTTATGAAGTTAAATGTGCTGAGGGCATCCCTGAAAATGAGTCCATTGAAGAGAGGGCAGCCAGAATATTAGGAATAGACGTGCCTGCTGAATCTTTGGGCGTGGTGGACCGGAGAGAGGGGAAACAAGCAGAAGAACCAAAAAAGGAAAATGACAGCGAACATCTGGGTAGTAAATCTCCAGAATGTGCCAACAGAAAGCAACTGCATGTGAGCGACCAGTGTGAAGAAGTGAGCGAGGCATCCATTTCAGATATGAGACAAGAAGGTGAGACGGCGGACGAGATGGAAACCAGTAAGGACAGTAACCTTAGCAAGGATAATGGGAACTGCATCAGAAAGAAACCAGGAGCACCAGAGGGCCCTGAGAATAAGCCAGTTCTGTCTGTGAGGATCAATGCTGATGATGGGTGTAAGGGCCCGGGCATGTCCCGGATGATCGAAGCACTGCAGGGCAGGCTAGGTGCCTCATCCTGCAAGGTAGCAGCAGATCGCTTGGCCCGGATGAAGGAAGTGGACTCCGTGTCACGGATGAGACGCCTCAGTTTCAGGAGCTTGGACTCGGGAGAGGAGCCTGAGGATGAGGCCAGGGCGGGGGCAAGCATGCTGGAACAGTCCCAGCCCGCCCAGCCCCACCCCCAGTCCCGTAATACTACTCCAGCCACCAAGAGGGCGCTTACTCTACCCGCAGGCTTTAGCGTGTCCTCCAAAAGAACAGAGCTCCAAGACGGGGATCCGCAGCCCCCCTCAGGTCAGTCTGTGAACTTATGTGCTGATGTGTTTGTCTCTGCGACTAGACTATGTTAGTTTAGCACACCAGGTTGTTCCCAGGTGGAAGCAGATGACCCAGTGATTCATATTCCTGGATACAGTAGAATCCAGGTAATTTGCCTGGAAGAAAATCATTTTTATTTTTGGAGTAGAACGAAATGGAAACAATATAGCTTTGAAAAAGAATGTATTCATAGTTTGTTACATTTCTCATGAAGTGCAGCATGAGAGCACTTCTCTTTATTATAATTTGTTTTAAAGATACTAAAAACAAACTGTTAATAAATTAATATGCAACATAAAAATCAGGCAACATAAGGTTGAATTCCAAATTGCTACATTCCAATTAAATCCCTGTGAGGGAAATCTTTATGACACTGAACAATTTAAATCACTTGTGATTCAGACATTAGAACCTTGGACAGCAAACACTGATACCCGTTTGGTCCTTTTTGCAGGCGTGGTTTAAACGGTCTTTCTAACAATACTGGCAGAGTTGATGAGGGAGGACGGTCTGAGCCTTCACAAGAGACTTAACTCAGTGAACCAGAAATTCAGATCTAATGCAGGGTTACAACTTTGTTTTGGTTCCTCTACATTAGAGGCTCCAACTTCGGTCCTAGAGAGCTACTATCCAGTCGGTTTTCAATCCTAGCTGGCTTGAGCCACACATGTTCTCAGGTAAATTCCAGGGCCAGGTGTGGCTCATCAGAAGCCAAGTAGGATAGTAAACCAACTGGATAGTAGCTCTCCAAGAGCGGAGTTGGAGACCCCTGCTCTATTTGTTCTGAAGATGTTTTACTCACAGCATAGACAAGTAACTGCTGCTTTCCGTTTGCTTTCCAGATTCCTATGACCCTACTCGAGTCGAAAGGGTGTAGACCCAGACTGTCATCTCCATTTTAGAATCAGCGCCGACACTGTGACCTGGCAACCCACGCGAATGCCTTCATTTCATGCCAGTCCTGCGGAAATGGCCTTCTTCGACACGAGCATTGTGTACACTGTCATCGGGCGCTGTGCTGAACCCTCTTCTACTGCCAAAGGGGTGTGGCCCTCAGGAGGGGCATCTTTTCTCATGTTGTTCTCTCATCCCTCGTTCCCTCCAAAACGCAGTTTCTCCCACCAACGTTATGCAATTCTGTAACGTGCACCAAGGTTTTTTTTAATATTGAGAAGAAAAAAAAAATTTGTGAACCAAGCACTGCTCATACATTCACGGTTTAGTTACCAGATTGCTGTCAATATGTGAATGTAGTTGCTTGTGTTTTCTGAACAAAATAGAAATGACAGAAGAGCAGTGCAGAATGTTCCTTTACAATCTGTGTTATCAACACCAAATATATATAGTTTAAAATGTAAAGGTTTATTAGAAATTTATAAAAACTGATTATTTTTTTAGCACATGACCATCTGCCATAAATCATTAAAAAGTTATTTGTGCCATAACCAACTCAGTATTTCTAATAATTAAATGTTCATTATTAGCTTTTTTCAGGGGGAGGGTTACTTTGAAGCTAGGGGACAGGTCTGATCAGGTTAAGAGCACTGGTGCATTTAATTATATCAGAAACAGCAATATTGTTGCATAGAACAATGCTGTCCAGACATGCTTTAAACAGTGTGAAGATCTCTGCGGAAACACACCATTAAAAAAAGTCTTGCGTTGAATATTTGCCATGAAGGGTGTGTCCACACACACATTTCTCTCTGTCTACCACAGATTTTAAACATTATACAAAATCTTTCATTTCATAAAGTATTTATTTTTATTCCATCAAATCTGCCTGCTTAATGTACAAAATAAAGTATATTTTATCTATATATTGAGATTTTTATTTAACCCTACTGTTTTTGTTGCCCATTTTCATTAAGCTTTAAGAAGTATTGTATGCCTGATTATTATAATAATATATACAGAATTTTCTACAACAGTGCTTTTCAAAAAAGGATAAACAAAATGAAATTTCAAATAATAAATGCAGTGTGCCATGAACACACTGTTTATGGTAAGTTCTACTGAACCAATAAATATTTGGAAATACAGTTTTATTGGTAGTCTAAGTAATACATTTTACATACGAGTGTAAGAGTGTAAAACTTTTCATATGAAAGCAGATCTGGCCAAAATACTATAATCCATAGTATGACAAGATTTAAAAATGGTATGTTTATATTTTTGTTTTTAAAGGTGAAAATATTTACATTATTTTGACTTAAAGCTAATTAAGGCATTCTTTCTTGCATCTTAATCTCACAAAAGCTCCACAATAGGTCAGTTATAATCATCAAACTGCTTCACCTTAGTTTTTAATCATTAGCTGAAGTGTTAACATTACATGATATGAAACTCAAATCTGTCGATTTGTAGTGTTATCAATTGAAACTACTGATTGACTCATTTTCATTTAAAGGGACTTAAACATTGAAGTGTTCCATACAGAATGATAGCAATAAAATTGTGTTTGTGTCTTTCTGCTTGCCGCAAATGTAATTTTTTTCCATTTTGTTCGCTTGCAATATGGACATGAGAGAACAGGATGAGTTTTCAGACATGAAAATAAGACCTTAGCAGTAAGAGTATGTTCCTGAGGTATGACTGGCAGGATTAGACCCAAGGGATGGTGTTACTGCTGTTGGTCTTGACCGTAATGCTTGATGGCATCATTGTTCTCATTTGTCATGGATCTGAACACCTTGATGGTGTATGTTTGTTGGCTCCAGTGTTGTAGATTTCACTCAACCCACCACGCTGTCCGTGGAAACAACCCCCAGCCCTTGGCTTACCAAGTGGACTGTTCTAACTAGTTGTCATTAATCTTTTATATTGCCGGTTATGTGCAACATAAATAATTATGCACATTGTGTTGTAATATTTTCTATTTTCATATGAAATTGAAATGCTTTTTTGTACACAGGCATTGCTTTTCTTGCATGAAATGAAATTAAAATGAATGAAATGAAATGAGAGGGAAGGAAGGGGAAAATGTTTTGCAAATAATTGCATTTGGTACTCTAGTCTACCCAATACATTATCTTTCATATTACATATTTTTATTTTGAAAACTATGCCAAGTATTTAAATCAAAACAAGCTATTTTTAGAGTATTTTAAAAGGGAACTCTTTTTTTTTCCTCAAGGCACATCTCAACCTTTGTATTTATGAACATGAAAATGACCATAACATACAGTCGTATGAGTGTGCTTCTGTTGTATGTTAATGCAGACTTATTCGTAAATAAATTCTTTGCATGATGATTTTTGTGTCTTATTTTAAAATTATCGTATTAAAACAAATATTTAAAAATGTATTTGTTATTGAGGGAAATACAGAGACCTTTGGAAATAAGAATTCAATAGGAATTGTTAAAAATAAGAATTGCTAGAACCAAGAATTAAAAACAAATGTTGCACATACCACATCACCATACCACCTCACAGTGGACCTTATGTTAGTGATGGTATTTCGCTCACGGGGAAAAATTGTTGGCGACCCCTGTAGTCAATATCATAAAACTGGATTTATTGCTTAGCCAGTTAACCTAAAGGATTTAAGGTACCCCAATTTAAATGGCCTTTACTTTTGTAATTTACATTTAGCTCAGACTACCTTAAATCCAACAAGTTATCTGGCTAAGCAAGAAACCTTCTTCGTGATACAGGCACCAACCTCCTAAGAAGGCATGACAAAAGTATTGGGACACCTGGCCATTACACCTAAAGACTTTTTATGACAACCCATTCTATATCCAAAGGCCCCAAAATGGAGTTGGTCTCCCCTTTGCAACTATAACAGCTGCCACTCTTCTGGGAAGGCTTTCCACAGGTTTATGGAGAGTGTGAAAATTTTCTCCAATTCATCCAAAAGAGCATTTTTTGGGGTCAGGCATTGATGTTGGACATGAAAGCCTGGCCTGCAATCTCTGTTCCAGTTCATCATAAAGGTGTTTGATGGGGTTGAGGTCAGAGCTCTATTAGGGCCTATCAAGTTCTTCCATACCATACACACCCAACCATGTCTTTATGGACCTAACTTTCTGCGTGGGGCACAGACATGCTGGAACAGAAAGGGGCCTATGTCAAACTGTTCCCACAAAGTGGGATAGTTATCAAAAGTGCCTCGGTATGCTGAAGCATTAAGAGTTCCCTTCACTGGAAATAAGGGGCCTAGTCCAACCCCTGAACAACAACCCCATACCATTATCCCTTCTCCACCAAACTATAGAGCTGGCACAATGCAGTCAGGGAGGTAATGTTCTCCTGGCATCTGCCAAACCCAGAATTATCCATCAAACTGCCTGACAGAGAAGTGTGATTTGCCACTCCACAGAACATATTTCAACTGATCTAGAGTGCAGTGGGAGTGTGCTTTAGGGCACTTTTCCACCGCACCAGGTACTGTACTTCCGGTACATGCATAAAGTACCAAAAGTATGGTACTTCTTTTGTGTCGGTTTCCCACTGGCATAAAAACTGGTACCTGCGCCAAATGACATCAGTGATCGCCCCTGACTAACATCATCACCAAGCATGGTATGGTATTTATCTCACTGAGTTCAAACATGTTATTATGATCCTTCACTATCCTGTAGTCCTGCTTAAGTTTTTTTTATTTTCAAGCGGCATTGTTCGGTGTTTCACGTGTGCCCCATTTCTTCCAAGCGGCTTGCTTTTACGGCAAATACTTCTTTATTTCAAGTCGTGCCATCCAAATCCCACTGGATCTCTTCATCCGACCATACGGTGATTAAAGCCTGTGTTTCCTCATTTGTCCATCCTTCCATTTTACTTTTTAAATATTTTTGTTTCAACTGCTTTTCATTTAGTTTCTCGCTGTTCGCTGTGTTTCAAAAGATGGTTGTTGTATTTTGTGTTTTAGTGGCAGGCTATTTGCATAACCAATCAACAGCAAATACGTTTGCAAGTTCCACCTCAAAGTACCAAAGAAGTACCCCCGCTGGTTTGGCACTGAAAGTTAATGGAAAAGCGAAAGTACCGTACCAAAAGTACCATACTTTGTCTGGTGGAAAAGCGCCCTTACATTACTCCATCCGACGTTTGGCATTGCGCTTGATGATGTGACGCTTGCATGCAGCTACTAGGCCATGGAAGCCCAATCCATGAAACTCTCGGTGCACTGTTTTTTGTGCTAGAGTTGATGCTAGAGGAATTTTGGAACTGTGCAGTCAACAGACCATTGGCAACTTCTGCGTACTATGCGCCTCAGCACTTGGCAACCCCTCTGTCACCTTACACGGTCTGCCACTTCTTGGTTGAGTTACTGTTGTTCCTAAACACTTCCACTTTGCAATAATCTAACTTACAGTAGGCTGTGGAATATGTAGCAGTGGAGACATTTCCAAACCTGCCTTGCATAGGTGGCATCCTATTACAGTACCATGCATGCATTCACTGAGCTCTTCAGAATGACCCATTGCATCACAAATATTTGTAAACCTCACTGCATGGCTAGGTGCTTGACTTTATATACGTACAGCAATGGGTCTGAGTGAAAAACTTAAATTCAGTGGTTGAGAGGTGTGTCCCAATACATTTGTTCATGTAGTGTGTGTGTGTGTGTGTGTGTGTGTATTCAGTCAAAGCTATAGCTGATTAATAGAAACAGTGTCTTTTTCACCAATAAAATACACTTAAAGGATGTATATTATACATGTCTTTAGCCAATCTCATGACAAGGCACACTCTACACATATTCAGCAGTCAGTGATGATTACAGCATTGCGCATTTTCATTACATTATTCATTAGATTAGTTTTTTTTTTTATTAAGTTACATTGAAAGTAGGTGGCAAAAGTTTTGGTGCCCGCTGCTTATTAAATTGTCCACAGATACTCTTGTAAGGGGAAAAGTTAATTTATTTTCAATTTATTTAATTCAGTATTGTAGAAATTACCAGTTAAATTCAAATGTTGTAAAAATTGTGATTGATATTTCATTACTGAAAGCATTATTGCAGACTAAATTTTTTGCAGTTTTTGTATTAACTAGGGTATCTTAAGTATACAAGTACAGGCCACTTGTTACGATACATTTTTTAATACATTTTTAAATTATTATTTCATGTAAAAATCGCGCCCGGTGTTCTGTCGAATTAGGCTACCATAGTGCTAATCGATAGCCCTAACTCTAACCCCCTAAAACCTTTACTTTACCCATAACCCCTAAAACCTAACCCTAATTCCAAGACGGTTGAACTGCACATGCGCAGAAAGGCTCGCTAGCACGTCTCCACAGGTAGCTCAACCAGTCAGAACACCGGCTCGTACTATCCTCCTGTGTGCCACGCTCCCTCGTTATCCCCGTGTGGAATCCTTACGTTTACCAACTGTTATACATTTCCTGCCATTAGTCTTGCGTTCAAGTCTGTTTCCCCAGTCGAGTCATTAACGTTACGTGTATCTATAGACAGCATTAGAATTGATTCCTATAATAAATCCCTAGTTCCCGTTTCCCTGGTCCGGCTGGCGCGTTTCCCGACGTGACAATAACTAGTAGAATAAGCCATTAGATTATAGAATGAATAATTATCAGTGTATTCAAATTAATTTCTCTATCAAACAGACCAAATTAAACCATTGGAACTGTTATTTCTAGCGCATTATTTCTAGTCTAGTCAATTTTTTTACATTACTGACGTGACAATCCTAAGTAAATATACCAGATTCCTTAATTGTTTTACTCCTCTCGAAATTCGACCAAAGTTCGCTCCATTGACAAGTTTTAACCAGTCCTGGTGAACCCAAATATATGGGAAAAAACAATGAATCCAAATGCATCCTCATTATGTTCCAGCATTACAAGTGTCTAGTTACAAATATTAATGCATTTTCAATAAGTTACCGCGGCGCGTGGCGGCCGCGCGGCCCTTCAGAAGCAGCGGGAAAATGGCAGAGCTTCTAGAGATGAAGGAGGCCGCCGTGTCCTACCTGGACAGGAGCGGTGGGCTGCGACGCTTAATTGAAGACTGTAAAGTACTGTGCGGTAGGTGTGTGGCAAACCTCACAATGACACCCAAGTAAAGCAACGCGGATAGTTGCTTTCGCGACGATTAAGCTGTTTTTGGTTGAGTTTTTAGTTGTGCCCATTGGAGCCACCACTCTGCCTGGCCGGTGTTACCTCAAAAAATATGCCGCTTTAAAACCTAATGTCGGTTTAACGAGCAGGAAAGCAAACATGCGGCGTTTGGCCGTGATTTTTTTAAGTGTCCCCGAAATTTGTTGGTACCAGTATGTCTTTTAGAAAGAACAAGTTTCATAAAATAAGTAACCATTGAATCGTCCTGTCCAGGTGTACAAGTTTCGTAAATATGACAGTCCCCCCCCCCATTTGTTTTTTTAATGTATGGTGTGTATTTTAGGACTAGTGGGGGTTTCTTACTTATTACGACATACGTCGTTCACGTAAAATATACTTTCACTTGTTGGTTGTTGATACAAACTAGAGTGACCAGATAATCCATGTCAGAGGAGTACACGCTGAGCTTGGACAGGAATTGTAAATTAATTAACAGACCTGGATTTCACTTGAACACTGAGCTCTTGCTGTGTGCTGATTGGTCAGTCTCCTATAATCATGCATGTGTCACTAATGCTAATGTGAAACAGCTGGATGAGTCTTTAGGTCTAGGAAACTAACCAGTCAAAGCACAAAAAGAGCTGAAATATTTAGCCGAGCAGAGGAGCCTTTTAATTTGACAGTAGTTTGTAAAACCTGAAGTAGCTTAAAGTGTCCTCCCTATCTGGTCACCCTATCACAACATCTAATAAAAATCTAATAAGTTAAGCAGTTAAATAGTAAAATGTTGGTTATTACCCAATGGGCTGTGATGTGTATTTTTAACCACACCCTATTTGAGATATAAGTGTTGCATATATTGGGAGGGGTTATGTGATGTTAAGCTTTACTTTTTACAGATCCCCAGCAAATGGGGGCTGTGTACCGGTTCTCTATTATTGTGAATCCCTCGGATGTAATAGAAACCGATGCCCGCCTTGGGGACTGGGTCCTGCACGATTCTTTCAGAGCCACAGCTTTGTTCCAGTCAGTAAGTGAAACAATTACTAAACGTTACTTTAGTGTAAGTGATGAATTGCAATCCTAATTATGAGTTTTTTCTGTTTTGTAGGTGTGTTTCCTCTCAATTAAGACACTATCACTCATTGAGAAGATGGATACAGAAAATCAGGTACTGTAGTCCATGATTTCTTTTTGAACACCATGGATTTATTTGTGCAAAAAGCAATGGCATGGCAATTAATGAAATTAATTGAATTTTTTGAATGTTCCTGATTATAAATTATATGGTAGTAGAGCATTGGTTCTAAGCGAAACAACACTGTATTTGTGCAAACCATGATGTTGTTTGTCCTGCTATCAGGTGAATGTAGTGCTGAAGCTCATGCAACTGCCTCTCCTCCCTGGCTACATGCTGGACCTGCATAAGTTTCCACGCGTGTGCAGTTCGATGCGTCCCCAAGCTCTGGAGGGCCTGGTCATAGCCATGACCCGGATCACCAAATACACCCAGGGTGCCCAGTTTCTCTGCACACAGGGAACTTGCCCCTGCTCCACAGGTAACCCAGCCAGAACTGATGCTGGGCTGAAACCTAGTAGCAGTGGCACAATATTGCCCAGTACTGCCCAGTGCACTGTCATCCTGCATGGTGTGAATAAATGTTTCTCTGTGCACAGTATGAACAGTATATCCACACACTGCAGTCACTGGCAGATGTTGAGCCTTAACAAGAGCTTCAGTTGTTCTCCCAGATGTCCTGTTCATTTAACATTTTAACAAAAACGGTACACAACTTTGTATAAGTATCCATTAGCATTAGCATTCACATTCTGAATCATGGAATAATTAGCACTTTAAAAGCCTGTCATGTTTGTGCTTGAATGTCCCACATCTTAATGTAGGGTGTAATCTATCAGAAGATATTCCTCCATGCAAAAAAAAACAAAAATATGAAAACAAAAGCCATTGTGCTCATCCATGCTGGTTTTTATCACGGAGCTCTTAGTTAAGCAGTCTTGCTTGAGCTATTGATTTATCTCTGACCCAGATTTGGATTTTTTTCTCGATTTTTTTATTATTATTATTTTTTTGAATGACTATTAAATGATTCTTTAAGCTGCATTCGCACACAACTACAATGTGTAAATGAAAATGATTTTATGTTTTATCTTTTTAAAATGACTAACACATAACTAAATAATTGACATTTGATATATTTATTAATGATGTGTACATGTTTCTACATTTGGAATCATTAAGTAACCTACTTTATATGTGAATGGATGCATTTTTCTGGATACATCAAATGAGCTATTTTGTTAGCTGGATCAAGAATCAAGATGCGCATTGGAAGCACAGGTTTTCCCCAGTAACAGGACTTGGAAAACTAGGGCAGTGGCTCTGCATCAGCAGGACGTGCCTTTTCTGGAACTAAGGGAATGGCATATATTATGTGGATACATAACACAGAATCTCCATTAAACTACCAGTAAAATTACACATATGTAGGAGTGTGGACAATATAAAGTAACCTATTAAACGACTAACATGCTAAACTAATAGGAAGGTCCTGGGGTCTGCCTGCTGTTACAGGGTTCCATCACATTCGAGTACATATGCCAGGGGCAACAGAATCTGCCACTGTGAGGAACTCCTTCACCTGCAGGCTGTGTTCTTCGCCTCTCAGAGAGGATATGAAGTCCAGGGTGCTGGGGGGTGAGAGAACCACTGTGCCCCCCCGCTGGGCAATCTTTGAAGTAGACCTGGAGGGTTTTTTACATATAGCAGTTTCTGATTGGTTACTTCTGTATTATTTGCTCCAGTTTGATTATCCTTTGAAGCATCACTATATAATACAATATTTCTTGAAACCAAAGAGTTTAAATATTCAGATTCACCTTTCAACTATGTGTAATGTAACAGCTGAGTAAGAAAGGGAAGATGGTGGAGCCCTAAGCTCCTTCACGGTCGCCTAGGGATTCCTCATGGTGCCTTTATGACAGATAAGCAGATGGTAGAGATGATTGATGTGCGAGCTTTGGATATCCTGAGTACCCACCCTCCACACTCCCTCCGTTACCAGTCTGTGACCTTGTTCCTCAGAGGTAGGTCCCATTTAAAGGTTTGGTAAGTGGTTTTGGGTCTTTTTCCTTAAAAATTATTTCACTTAAATTAGCATTAATGGGCATTATTTAGAATTTTCCAGTTAAGTATGAAATTCCATTATATCAAAAACAATTGTGGAATGTAAAAAGACTGGAAGTATTATGCATATACTGTGTTATGTACAACAAATCATGTAGTTACTTATTGTTCAGTATCTGCATTTGCCTGGTCTGTATCTTTCCAAATCAATTAGTGTGAGAGGGTTTATGAATAGATCATCTGGTTAATAATATATATATATTTTTATTTCCGTTTAGACTGAGCCTACTACACTGACCATAGTTAGAATTTGCACCATGTAATTTGCTGATTAAGACCATACTGACAGAACAAACTGGCTTCATTCCTCTGAGAGAGGGAGGGGAAAAACCAGGGATTTGTTATGTATATGGTAGGGGAGACAGTTTATTGGTTACCTTTGTTGAGGGTCGTGTGACTCATCCTGTCAGAGCTTAGCCCTTCCTACACATTGCCAGTTCATTTGCAGTGTGAAAGAGAGGGAAGGCCATGAATCAGAGATGCACATATTAACTACCCGCTGCTTTCCATGGTTAACAGGAGGCCAGCGTGTTCAGCCAAGGGTAGTTGACTGGGGGAAAATAAGGAATAAGAATGTAAAATGTTAAAGAAATGTGCTGAATTTTTGCTTTGATTCTCCATGCTTAGATGAACTGTGTGATTCCATGAAGATCGGTAAGCTGTATCGAGTGGTAGGCATTCCAGCACATGTTCACCAGTGGCCACATGTCACTTGGAGCATAGAGGCCAGCAGTGTTCAGCCATGGGAGCCAAAAAGTAACTCCCACTTGAAATTTATGACTTAGTGTTTGGCTATAATTCTTTGCTTTATCATTTGCTGCTGTGAGTTATGATTGTCTTGGCTCTTGCATTCAGGTCCTGGAGCTATCAGCAGTAACTTCCAGTCCCTGTTGGTGGTCACCTCCTGCTCACCATGGAGGTTTACAGCCATCATGGCCAGCATGTTCGGGTCACATGTGGTTCCTCCAGGCCTCTACAACACCCTAAAGCTTTGTTTGCTCCTGAGCCTGGTGCAAACTAGAGAGAATGAGCAGGATTCACTCCATTACTTAGACATACTGGCTCTGAGCAGTGACACTCTCATCATAGACAGGTGTTCTCACCGATATCACCAAATTAAAAGTATAAACTTGATTTTAAAGGTACATTTACAACAGCTTTTTGTTGAAGGTTGATGACCTACAGCCTGGCCCTTGCGAGTCGGGGGATACGACACCAGGCATCTGGGGAGATGTTGGCCACCCTGTCTGAAGATGAACATGGTGCTGGGACGGCCAACATTCACGCTGGTGCTGCTTTCCTGGCCACTGGGGGCATATGCCTCCTGGGAGATCTAGCAACTTACAGGAAGGATAAACTGGAGGTGCTGCAGTCAGGTGCACTTTCAACTATTAGCCTCCCCATCACTAACCCTCTGCAACTAACATCCTGCCTTCTGATTGACCTGTTTCATCGCTAAGCTCTCAGCTTTTAAACTGCCATCCTACTGTTAAGCATTCTGCTGCTACCTTTTCTGCCACTGACTGTTCTTTCAGTGTTGGAGACCAGGACTGCCAGTGTGTTCTTTCCTGCAAAGAAGTATGGAGAGGATACTGATCAACAGCTTTCCTTCCCTATCCAGTGCAGCTTCTGGGCACTGGGTGACACAGGCGCTCATGCCAAGAGGACAGTGAAGGGAGACGGTATCATTCTGGGTTCAAGGGTTAGTCCACTCCAGATCAACACAAGAATTGTGCTTACTCAGGATGGCAGGTTCAATGAGCTCATGTAAAACGTCTCCACATGACCCTCATTTTTTTGTGGATTACAGTTATCCCTTCCTCTCTTTATATAGTACCTGTTAAAAGTCTGGGCACACCTGCTTTTATTGTGTTTGTCTCTGTTTTAGCTATGTGTTTCACCCTATAGTGAAAGCTTTCAATGCAATAAATGAGTACATATCAAATAAAGCATCATCCAAGAGAAATGTTCAACACCGCATTCAGTGACAGCATTCTTTCAGCCAGCTTCCAGATGTAGCACCTGGGATGCATCTGCAATGGTCCTGAAGGCGTTTCCACAAGTTCTGGGCACAATTTGGCTACCTTGCTCTTTTCGATTCAACTCATCCAAAACCGCCTATACAGATTAGACCCAGGAATTGTGAGGGACAGGTCATCTGTCACAGCACTACAGTTTTTTTCCTAGTTATTAATGCCTAATAACCTTGAGGTGTGCTTAGGGTCATTATCTTGTTAAAAAAAAGATTTCAGTAGGTATGTATAGAATTGGGTTTAGTAATCCATGAAATTCACAAAAAAAGATCATAGAATTATGAAATGCTGCATCACCATTGAATATCTTGCTGTAGGAAATGGGGTCAGTTCCTGCCCAGCTTGCAGAGACCTTTGGCCTGGTGGTTCAATGTCGCCACAATCGCACTCTGCTGCCCCTCACCATCCACACCCTCAGGCACGCCATCACACCAGGGGACCCCCTGTATCCCGCCAGCAAGCAGTTTACTACACAGGATTACCGGGATGTACGTCATATACAGGGAATGGCTCAAAATGCCAAGCTTCGCCCATGTTTACTTAACAGATTTTACATAACTCACCAGACATTAGGGGTAACTGGAAGAGGTCTAATATATGTCGTCTGAATTAAAATGATGTGAACAGGTAAAATATGTACATGGAATTGTTTAGCTATTAGATTTGGTTTGAATAAAAGAGTATGCTGTGCTCACCACATGAAGAAAATGTAGTGATGTGAAACAGAAATTCAATCTGATCTCATGACTAAACTAGTAGAGGAAGAATAATTGCATTTCCTGAACAAAGGATGTTGTATGTTTCCCAACACCCTGCCCAGCTCCTGGACCATGCACGCAGCCTGCAGGTGGAGCTCAGCCCCCAAGCGGAAAGGATGATCCACGGCTACTATGCAGCAAGCCGCAGGCTACGCTCCAGTATAGGACCAAACCCCTCGCTCTCAGCTGCCTACTTTAGACTCCTGTACGCACAATCGCATCATGGACTTGTATAGCACAGGAGTATTCATGGACATAGGTTTCAAATTGGGAACAGGCTTTCTAATGGAGAAGTCTTTCGAGTTCAGCAACTGTATGGTCAGAAGCACAAATCCATTACAAGTCATTTAGATGCTATTTATTTCTCTCCACTAGATGGGAGTATTTTTACTATTTGCTCTTAGGTGCATTATAACGCAGAATGTGCTCAGGCTTGCGATAGTTGTAGAATCCTTGAACAATTTTATTTTTAGGCAGACTTGCAGTGATTGTGGTATGAGACCAGAGTGGCTGCTATAATAGTTTTAAATTAACATTGTTTCAAATGGAAAAACTCCAATTTTGTGAAAATAGGCTGCCCACTGGAAAGTGGGCTAATCAGATTTAAGTCAATACCGTTATTTTGTCCAGACAGTGACTAATGAGTTGAGGGCTGGATCACAAACACTGCAGGCTGTGGTTTCTTTAGAGGATATCACTGGATATGTCTGATGTTGAGTGTGTCCAAGTCCACCTTGTCTTTCTTTGCTAGTGTCTCCATGGCAGAGGCTCACTGTAAACTGAGTCTAAGGAAAAGGGTGACAGTGGAGGATGCAGTGGTTGCAGTGCTGCTGTGTGAAGCATCACTCACTCTGAAGTATGGTGAGTATTAATCTTACTCTAGCCATGTTTCCTTTGCTTACTATGCACCAGACCATGGGTGTGACAGTTGTTTGCCTATTCGGTGACCCAGCCCAGTTGTCATTGGTTTAGTTAGAGCCATTGCCGATATTAAGGAACATAAGCTGAAGGTCAGGAAATTCTGAAAATATATTTCTGCTATGATATACCTATAAATTTACAGGTGCCTCTGCACTCACCATTCCTCCTGAGGCTGTGTTCCCTTGTGACCTGAATGATCTTGAATCCCTACACCAGAGGGATGTGGCCCTGGATCAGCTGCACCAGCAGATCCTGCACTTCATCTACGCCTATGCACCCGGGGCTGCAAACTACATCACCGAAGAGTAGAGAACCTGGTTCCCGTTATCCTCTGCTGTGCTTCTGGACTAAGCCAGACAGAGTTGTTATATTTGCTCGTTTTATAATCTATCCCAGCTCATTTAGTTTAGATCAAAGTCAACTACTTCCTGGTACTATGAGGTGGGATATAATGCAATATGAAATGGCTCTGCTGTACAAGTCAAAATATTACCTTTTAACTTTAATTTGGGGGAAAACCCATCTGCAGAAAACACTGCACAGAACATGTGAAGCTGAAATTGGTAGGAGGAACCAAATCAGGACAGAACCAAGTAGCAAGGTTTAAAGTGGTTTATTATGACAAAGGGCCAGCTAGAATACAGAACAAGCACTGTGCAGCTCTTAGGTGAGCCAAAAGTTTTCATAAAATCTTGTTTCCATTGAATTCCAGAGAAGGAGAAATTTGGTTTACAGGGACCACTACTGAGATTTGTGTCATGTAGGATTTACTCAATTCCTTACTGTAGTTGACTGAATGCACAGTTGAAATTTCATTAAAGGAACTACTTCATTCAGTAGACAAGTATTCAAAGGTTCAAAGGAGTTTCACTTGCAATCGAAATATTGACCTAACATGTAATAGTAATTCTGACCCTTATAGGCATCAGAATGCCACTCCAGTTAAACTTGGCTGAGGATCTGCTGCATATTCAGTTGAACATGTCATTAAAAAGAACTGACAAAAACCATGTGCTTCCAGGACATTGCTGAAAAAGTCACTGCCTTAGGCTCCTGTAGAACTGTTATTAATGACTCAGAATGCTAATCTCAGCACCCCAGATACAGTCAACTGAGTAAATGGCCAAAGAAGTTCAGTTTCAGCAAACCGCTAACAGACTATACACTTACTGTCCAACAAAAATCAATTTCTCACCCAAATAAAACAGCCATCTTTGCTGGCAGAAGCCCATCCTCTGGATAATTTCCACATCTGTAAGCAAAAATAGCCATTAAGTTAAGCAATGAAGGGTGGCTTGGAGCCAATCCCAAAATGTTCAGAAGAGCTAAACTTGTCAGAAGAAATTACCAGTCAAACCCCTTTCCATATGGTGTATCTGATCCCCAGTCCAACTCACCATGGTCTACATGGACATTTCTCAGGCTCCCCACACTTTCATTTTGGGTCTAGAACCTTCATCTGTACATCCTATAGGAAATGGAAGCAGCAGTTTGGTTTTATGGCTACTGAAATTTACACACCATTCCACTAACTAGTAACATAAATGGATTCTCAGATACTCGATTTCAACATTCCAAATTGGTCTGATGGGTAAACGGCAAAAACATGATATCATCACAGATCCAGTCCAGTGCCACCACAGTGAGTGCACCACCAGGCATGCAGGACATACCAGTGGCCATTTTCAACACCTGGCTCAATCTCCTCAGGTCATTTTCATGCCTACAAAAAAAAAGAAAGATCTTTGTATAAAACGTGTCACATATTCAATACTATGCCACAGTCATTTACTGGGAACTCAGAAAAATATGAAAGTCAGCACCCCAATCTGGTCTGAAGGGTAAACGGCAAAAATAATTCATCATCGTTCCAGCAACATCTGAGGACACCATGCATTCACATATTAAAATGACCATTTCCAAAGATGTCACATTAGCATTTATCTATAAAACTTACACGTCTACTGTAGCATCTGGCATTCAGGTTTCCACACAGTTCAACAGAAATGGCAGGGGCACCCAGGCTAGTTCTGTGGATGGCAGAAGTGTTTTCAATTAGTTTAAAGGAAGCTAGAATCACACCTGCACATCCCCCATCCAGGCTTTGATTATTTTCCCCTTAAATTCTCAAGATAATGAGGGAAGATGGAGAAGGAGACAATGCTCATGACAGATGAGCTCAAGGTCAGAGGCCTTAATTAGGACAACTTGGCAGCAGCTTTACACCAAAGACTATTGAACGTCAAAGTCTTCAAGAGCAGGCCAAAGTCCTCCACACGCTAAATGCGACCCGTAGGTGAATTCCCTTGCAACACTGAGACCAATCAGAAATGCTCACGATTACAATTGCCAAAATGGATGTATGAGGATTAAATCAAACTTAACGTAAATAATCGCAATACGAAAACATTTTTAAAAAACTTGCGGACAGCTGTATTTTCGCGCTACTTACCGTTTTCTCCAGAAAAACACTAAATAAAATAATTCTAATAAAATTAAACAAAAAATAAATTCTAAAACGACAGAAAAAAGCGTTTGGTTGCATCATTTAGCAGGGAGGTTAAATATCCTATAGGTGAAACAGCTAGTTAGCTAGCCAGCTAAGCATTTTAGAAATGCTCTTCGGGATAGTTACACGTGGTTTGAGTATCCAGAGGTGAACAATTGGTGACTTCAGCCATTTTTATGTATATAATTTATCTTCCTCATGTTTATTACTAAATAAGATAGAATGCCACGATAATCAATAAATTAAACCAACTAAAACTGCATTTCTCGCCTCATTGAATGTTAATGGAGATGTGGACAGCAAACTAGTTACTATAAAACCAAAATATCACAAATATGTCGTTGTTTATAAACACAATTTTATTATACATACCGATGCAAGCATTTCCAGAGCAAAATGAAAGAAAATGCACTTTTAAGACCCTAAGTCTCGCTGCCGCCATAGCTCCCCTGAGGCTGAAGTACGCGCAAAGGAGCGCGTTCTGGCTGTCGATGCTCTTTGTACTGACACCGGAGCATGCGCATAGCGTGCCTTCTGCGTATGCATCGAACACTGCCGGGTCACTGTGGAAGTAATTACTACTTCGCATCAGCATGCCTCAATTCTCAGTGCGTTGTCTCCGGAGTGAATGTTTATTAAACCAGGGGCCTGTACTACGAGCGGGGTTATTGGCTTATCGGGGTAACTTGTCGGATTTATGGTAGTCTGGGCAAAATGTTAGTGAATGAATATGAAGTCTATTTGAACTGTGGTAGCTTAAATCCGACAATTTACCTCGGTAAGCCCGTTTCGCAGTACGGGGTGCTGGTGGTTATCCGTCCTAAAAATACGCTTGAATAATTTTTTCAAACCGATTAAGTCTGCTTTGTTTTATGTATATGTTGCGTTTATAGTAAATTTGGACCATGATGTCTTAAATTATGAAATACTTCATCGATTTTTTTAACTTGTTTTTTTTTTCGCGAGTGTATGGCATCCGTAAATTCGACAGTAGTAGACATTTTTTCAGTCCATGTAGCCTGCAGGTTTCAAAACTGGTTTTACTAGTTTAAGGGTGACCAGTTTAATGTAGCATAGTAATTCAATCACGGGATACATGTAAATAAGACGTAAAAAAGCTAAATTGAAATACATTTTCTGGAAAAAAGTACCAGTACGTATCAATATGTCACAGTCACTGTGGCTGTATCCTCAAGGATCAGCCAGTTGTACCCTAGCTGTAGGTAAATGTACCTTTCAATGCACAGATATGTACTTTGAAGAACATTTTTGTACCATTGGGGGTACATTAATGTTGCTTGTACTTTGACCAAAAATAAAACGGGGATGTACCCATTTTTCTGACAGTGTAGTTAGGCAACAGGAGTGTTTCCCAAAATGGGGGACGCAGAGGTATTGCAGAGGGGGGCGCACCAATGGGATAGCCTCAGGGGCATGCGCCACCATAAAATAATCTCTTCACAGACTGGACGCTTAAACAAATAAAGCAGCGCAACATTACAGTAACTAGCAATAAATACACCACTAACTTACGTGTACTATTAGAGCATTTATGTAATATATTTAAACTTTATTTTACCAGATAAATTAACTGAAAACCAGTTTTCACTGCTTTACGTGATATTCGGGAGAAATAGCAGATAACGCATCGGAACATCCTGGGATTCAAAGATCATACAAACGCCACGTTCTTCAGCCAAATAGGGCAAAGTTGTGTCGTCACGGAGGCTATTCCAGTTTGTTCAGCCAGCCGAGATCTGTCTTAAGTTGTCTGGCTGTTGCAAGGTTTTTGTACCATGTTGCATGGTGACGCGTGGCGACGTTTTGCAGCGCCGGACAAAAAAATCTAGCCATCTAATGAAAAACGAGGTTTAAGATTTTCTACATGAAGTGCAGGGAAACTATCAATTAATGGGTACTATTGAGTGTTGTTTTGTGCTATAGGCTGAAACCTGCGATTGTCATTAAAAACGAAATGCGGTAATCGTAAGACAAACTTTAATTTGTGTACGCCTATATTAACAGGAATTTTAAATCTGCATTTGCATAATTTCAAACTTATGCTGGACTTATTTTTATTTTTAATTGATTGCTGTTTTTTCTCCCACAGTGGTGAAATTGCACCATTTGTATTTTGTAATTACATTTGTTTTGCTCAATTAGAAAAGGGAGTTGTATTTCAAATTCCCGGGGGAATGGCGAATGCAGAGAAAGTTTGGAGACTGGGCTACAGGAACTTAGGTAATTGCATTGGTCATTTTCTTTTCATTTATGTGTTTCTTTTTCACCTAGAAACCTTTTATTACTTGGTTGAACAGAGGACTGAACATAAAATTGATCAAAAAAAAATGCACAACACTGTTTGATAAATTAGTTTTTCATATACATTAATACGTTACTATAAAAGAGGCCTCCTTTTATTCAAAAATGTAAATTTGCTAAGTTTGTCATTTTGTAACGGAAAAATAGGCCTACGTTTTTGACAGAACACACAAACTCGTTTGTGATCTGAAGGGTTCCATATATTCCCGTAATTTTATTACTTAACAATGTACGTGCAGTGTTTGCAACTTTTCTTGTCACATAATATGGAAATATGGTTATCTAGTGAGATTTTTTGACATGACTAATGGGCTTTGAGTGCAAGTGCTTAAAGTGAAAGTGCAAAACCTGCGGGTCAAACATGAAATAATCATGCCCGTCATCGCTGGAAGATTAAATTCCCAAAATATACCGAGTTGTAGTACATATAGAATCCAAAAGTTGAAAATATATACAAACAGTTCATGAAGGTTCATACGATTCACAATACATAATACGACTGAAATGTCTCGACACGTTTAACTGTAACAATAATTCGTGTTCATTTCTGCAATTTCTCTATGATGGCGTTATTGCGAAAACCATAATGTAGCGGAAAACATCTCAGTTCAAAACTCTTGAAGTGGGAATTGCCATGCATAGTCATTTAATTAAGATTCAGAAAACGACGTCATCGTTTCGCTAACAAAAGTAAGATTTAAACGTCAAACATGAAGAGGACCACATGGTCAAGTGCCAAGTAATTTACGACCGAGAAGCAGGTGGTAGTTGAGTATGGCTCGAGTCCTTTTCACCGAAGTTGTTCAGAAACTGTCCAGTAGCCCCAATGTACAATCTGGATCGCATCGGCCATTTCTGTAAAACAATATATGAGAAATCATAGACTAACATATAACGTGTAAAATATTTCTATTCTGAGTTTTAGAATGTTAGGGTTACTGAGTTTTGGGCGCAATATTTTTCTGGATTATGTATGACACGATATCATATTCCAGTAATAGAAACAAAAACGTTTGATCGTTAAAAATGTCTAACTTTGAAATTACTAGGTTAAAAACTTTCACTATGAGCTATCTTTTACAGATATTAAAAAGCTAAGTTCACACTTTCCGATAGATTCTATAGCTATTGTATATAACATATAACATAACAAATTGCCTTGAAAATTTTTTTTCTAATAAAATGATATGCAACGACATATATGAATGTTTTGGTTCATTATTTAGTTTTGTATTATTTATAATTGAACAATGATTGATTAAACGACAATTTTATGTTTAATTATGCATTGTTTTATGTAATATATACAATTGTGTAATATATATTGATTATGCATTATCCATTGTGCAGTCCCATCTTTACAACGCGTAGGACGAATAAATGAACAAAGCGCTATAGCTTACTTACTTTAACTGGGTGCAGATAACCCTCGCCTTTCATGGCGTTTAACACTTCAGTTTGTTTTGTGCTTTCTGTCGCTTGTATTCCATCTTCTTGCAAAGTTCTAGTTAGATGAGCGATGTAGGTGGTGGCCAAAATCAAGACGTCCAGTTTGGATAGTTTGGTGTCTGGTGGTACTGACGGTAGTGTCCTCTGAAGCTCCAAAAAAGCGTGCCGCAGAGTCTGTACTCTGCTCCTTTCCCGGGCTGCGCTAGCCGCAGCTGGGCGTCCTCGGACACCAAGGGTGCTGGGTTTGACCACCCTGGAACTTGGACTTGAGCTTGGACTTGATGTACTTGTCTTGTCCATTGTCACCGTGACATTTTCCCTCTATATACCCGATGAATATCTTCCAGTTATAGGAACCAGTTAGTACAAATGAGCATTGAGGACGTGTAAAAACTGTTATTACTAATTGTGACTACGACTTAAGTTCTGCTTCCAATGAATACAGCCGGTGCATCAATGAAATAGGTATAATATGTTGTTTTGGCGAGATGCCAGTTAAACAGGTTCAGGTACACAGCTTTAAAACGCTTACTGATTTAAATCTCGCAGTGTAACATATTGTCAATAAAATAAAATAATCTTATCCTGTTTCTAATTTAGATTGTGTCACATTTAATTAAATATTATATTGAATTTTCTTCCTTATGGCGCATGCTTTAATGCTGTCTATTTATAATATGAAAAATTGTTGATCTAACATCTAAAGTTATATGCATACAAACATCTGTATCAACCGAATTTACCTTTTTGCCAAAGGGCTCTTTTGTGAAATTTCACGTGTTTTGTTAGACTGATGCAAACCACGGTCTCTCCGGACGGAAGAATTCTTCACTCTGTTGAATGAAAGTAATCCGCAGATATATAAGCCGGTGGATGTTGTTAAAGAAAACGCGCTACTTCTTGGGCTTGCGACGTGAAACTCTCACCTGACTGAAAATACATGCCTCACGAAACCCCGATTTTACGAAAACCCAAAAGGCTGACATCACTCCGGTATAATTAATCAAACACACGAAAATCCCAGGCAGCCGGAGACAAGCACAGTTTTTCCCTTTAGTTACATCTCCTGGAAAACGGAAAGCTGTATTTCACGATGAAGTAGCAACGTTTTACATTCGTATTCCCTTCTTTTAATACACACCACCGAATAAAAAAAGCACTTCCACTTACTACATAAGAATCCTTCTTTAAAGTTTTTCAGATCTTGGGTAATTTCATGTAATTTCCGGCATTCAAATCAGCCTACCATTTTCCTCTCATTTTACATAATACACCTATTTTACTTTGTCTTGCTCGAAATATTAATTTTCAGATTACCTTCATATACATTATCAAGCTGTGACAAAATGGTCGGTATCACGTACTTTTAGCTCTTTAATCTAAGTTTGATGTAAATAAGCAGCCAATAAATAAGCCCAAACAGTGCAATCAACAGGCCAGTTTGAGGAAATACTTGCGAGACTTGTAAATTAATCACTCTGATTTCCAAAGTCTGCAAAGCTGATGTTTGCAAATTAACGACTGGAATTATCCGTAGAGCGTCACATACTGTTTTGTAAGACTGTTTTTGTAAGGATGAAATAACCACGTTGCTCTGGGCCACGAATTATGAATCAAAGCTGAAAAAGCTAGGTAAGTGTATTACACTAATTACTGTATTCTGAATCTTTCCTATAGACCCACTGGTTTGATTTTGAAATACCGCTTTTAAGGAGCGCAGTGAATATCTTACACAAAATGTATTTCTCTTAATGTATGTTGTATTAGTATATTTGAAATGCTACCTGGGCTATTGCAACACGTACAATTCTTGCTTTCACAGAATGTCTTTATTGTCATTGTACATGTACAACGAAATTCTCACTAAACAAATAAAACTGGCCAAAAACACATATGAATAATGCCAGAACAACTTGCTTGACTTTAAGGTAATTATAACAACACAAGTTTAAATTCTTTTTGAATACAACTTTTACATTGACGTGGACATACAGTATTTATACATCCAGTATGTCAGGATAACATACAACATTTCGATTATCAATACGCTTACCAGTCCAAGGTGTAAGACTTAAACAAGTGTAGCCATATATGCCATCAGCAGTGTATTAAAAACAACTAAGCATATTTAAACATGAATGTGGGATATATTTGTCAGCTCAGAGGCGATGATCTGTGAACAGTGCCGATATCCATTTTGGCTAAACTTAGCTATACAGCTTTCACAGAGCCACATGGACCCGGATTTGGGGAGAATTGGCGCCTCTGCGTTTGTTGAAAACTTCAGGGTCTGCCGTCTGCTTGACAGAGAACAGCAAACTTGAAAAACCTATTATACGGTTATTCAAACATTTTCTCCCACGTATTTACGCGTCCACTCACTTATGTAAACTGCTATATTTCCCACTAATTATTACTGAAAATATTGCGTGCTCACGTGCGCTAGTTGCAAAAATCGCTCACAAATTTGTAAATTATGATTTACTTTAGGCAGTAGTAATTTTCTCCGCCCAGTTCGGTTTAATATCTGTGTGCTGCTCTTTGCCTTTCTAAATAACTTCTAGATAACAATGCGCAAGTGTGGTTGGTGTTTTTAAGCACGTCATGGTCCTGATAAGTGTGACTATTTGCGGACTCATACTGAATGAATAAAGCTTTTACGATGAGTATATGAAGGATAAACTGCAACAGGCTAAAATGCGTAAATGCATACATTTACAAATTTCGCTAAGATTATTTTTCTGACCATGTAAAAGACCAGTTTGCTTCGATCGTACACCTGCTTTGATGAATTATATGAGTGATATTGTTTAGGTAAACAGGGAAATCAAATCCAAGATGTGAACCAATAAGACCCCTGACCATTTCAGCCGAGGCTGTGTAACTGATCCTACATTCTGACATTACTTAAATGTAATAACTTTGGTGTCATTAAGTATTAGACCTATTGTCCAGTGTCAGTCAAATATAGGGGGGAAATTTAGTGGGTTATACTATGGCGTCTTAACGAACGTATTAAATATATA
>JAABNY020000001.1:19714697-19735443 GCA_015164015.2 Brevimyrus niger
CGCAAATGTGTTCTTGACAGATGAGAGAACCATATGATACACATATAATACTTGCAGGATTCTGCAATTAAGCATTGTGATTTCGCTGTATTTCCCCAGGTCTCAGAGGAGAACCTCTAACTGACAGCCACAGTGACAAGCATTTCTCCAGCTGTCACACCCCACACTAATCTGGAAGTTGGCAAATGCTGAACCCCAGCAGGTGCTGCAATACGTAATGTTAGTGTCAAGACGCAGATTACAATTGAAGAAGATCACAATTAGATTTTATTCTTTATTTTATCATAAATACAAATCACAGGCCATTAATACTTACTAAGAAGAATATAGGGTGCGGTGTAGCTTATCTCAGGAACTGAACTCCTTGAAGGATCTGTACCTTGTTTTTTTGATGAGGCGTGGTCACACACACGACAAAGGTCGCATTGAGTAAATCTGAAAAGGCAGTGAAGCACAGTAGTTAATTATGTAGTGACTTCAGTGTCCTGAAACCTGTTTGCTTAAAGGATGCTTTGCAGCCTAGGACATATGTAGTAGGAAACAAAAGCACCAGTCAAAACAGGCCTCCACTGATTCAACAACGGTAATCTCAAATGGCTTGTTTTTGTCCAATGAATGTTGCGGTTATGTTTTGCTTCAGGAAGTTACAGGTTATGGCACGCATTAAAATATTGGTGCAATACTTTTTATGGTTACAATTTTAGAGTATTTTGAAATAAGAAGAAGGCACCAGCTGATTGAGAAGGAATATGTACTTAGACTGCAGGATTAAATACTTTGATTTGAGATTGTCTTCTTTGCAGGTCTATAAAAATCGTGTGAAAGCATGATCAGAATGAATGAAACACAACCATCCACAAATTCCAGAATTAAGCTAAAGCCAATAAATAGATTATCATGGTTGAACCAATTGGGGTTGACATTTGATCAACCTGCCCCCATCATGTCAATATGTCTGAGTGCCAGAAAATCATGAAAAACGAAAAAGCTGCAAGTTGGCTCCTGTTTAGGCTGGGTTTAATACCCCAACTGGGGGGATGGGGGAGGAGAAGTAGGGTGTTCAAATTTGCTCTGTTTGCATAGGTGAAAACATTCTAAACTCTACACAAATAATGTTTTCTTGAGACACTGTTTCAACAAAGCACTCCAGAAAGTCTCTCATATATATATCATGCTGAGGTATGTGCTGAGGTAGGGCCACAGAGACACTGGCCTCAGTTGAAAGCTGATTGGCCCCTGCAGTGGCCCCTTCCCTGTCAGTCATGGATTAAAACCATATCATTGGCTAATGATAATGATAACATATGAATTACATATGAATTATGGCACCACATCTGCCATGCCTTAAAAAAATTCTGCAATCCCCCTGGACTTTATGAATTACTGTTCTCCGTAGAAGGAGATCTGTTTGGAACTGAAGAATGATTTCCAACCTCCACCCTGGAATTTCAACACTGAAGAGCTTGAATGACAAACAGAAGAACTTAGTGGTTGGTCCTGTGCCAGAAAGCTAGATCCCCCCATCTCCCGATTGCTGAAATAGCTCACAACTGTGCACATGTGTGGAATTAGTAATGTGATCAAAAGAGTTATGGAGGAGTGGTTTTGAGGGCACAAGCTGGTTGAGAGCTTAAATAATTGGTAACTCATTTCGCCTCCTCCTGAAGATTGAACATAGCTGCATATATGCATAATTCACAAACATAATCTGTGAACAAATCTGCACTCACAAGACAAAAAGTATTCCTCCCTATTGTATTTTTCCACCTGGCATTATAGGATTGTATGGTTATTAGATATGTCAAAGGATCTTAGGGCTGTTGCGTCCTACATGTGAACTATTTGTGTGAAGAAACCAACCCATTTGGCTTACTAGGTTCTTTGAAAATGGCCGGCATTAATGAGCAGGGACAGAGTGTTCTGAAAAGAAAACAGCAATAGTGACAAAGTAGAGATCCTTCGGCATCATGAGGCAAGTGTCCTAAAGGATTATGAAGCTATAAGTCTTTTTGCTGCACGTGTGACATTCCCAGTAACTCTTATAGCCAGCTTCCTGGAATAACACTATAGTGTACTCTCTTTTTGTGTAGGCTTACCGTCCTTTACGGATGTATCTATTGCCCAAGCCTCTTCTGGTATCTCACACAAACAGCAGCAGCCTCTGTGGTGTCGGCACCAGCCTTTGAGTTGAGCTGACTCTAATGAGAGGACAGCTGGGCTTGCGGGGGCCTTGGCACCGGCGCCCACCAGGTCCACCCATGCCCCCCCCCCCACCCCCCGATTGACTGGCTGATCCCCTCTTCGGGAAGGCCTCTCTCAAGTTCTATATTAGTGTGAAAAAAGCAGCCCAGCACCAAACAAGGAAGGAATCTGGAGACTACATTGGGCTGGAAGCCAGTGGGGGAGGTGGGCAGATAGCTGGGGGGAGAGTACAGCAACTTCGCTTAATGCTGCGAGACTCCACCCTTATCCTGCTGCTTCCAGTCACCCTATTGGTTGGTACTGTGAGCAACAAAAGCAGACTGTGGAGACAAGGAATGTTAGAGAATTCTGGGTAAAAAACAATAGGTTTAGCTTCTGCTCTGAATTCAGTTCAGATTCAGCGATCTGTCATACAATACGATGGGAATATTTGTAAAGGAAATTCAGATTTAATTAGTGCACCGACCATGAACAGTTACACTGTTTGGAAACATTTGAATGTGAGCTATAAAAGAAAAAACTATGAATAGATTCATAAAATGCCTTGTCGATTCCCCCTCAGGGTGCAGAGCAAAATTTGGGTCAGAAATTAATGGCCAAAGGAAGCCGACTGCACATGAGGCAGAAAAAGCTGTAATACGCATCAAGGAGTAAAAGTAAAAATCTAGGAAGTAACCTCAAAAAAAGCAAAGACAGGCATTGAAAAACTGATACATGGGTCAATGCTGAGAGTTTTCATTGATTTTCTGTATCATCTTGATTTCTTAGCAATATGATGTAAGGCTGAAGCATCCCCAAGAAACAGGGATGAAGATAAGATGTTACTGTGAACCTCGTCCCCAACTTGCTAAGCTAATGCTAAGAAATACTTTATGGAAATTCTCCCTTGAACTCTGCCAGCCTGCTCCAAACTCCAGCTAATGACAGGCATGTCACACGTCATCGGTACACCTCCATCCATCTTCGGTTAGCCTCTCTTCATAGTCCCCCCTTAATCTGGACATAGCGTGACTTTCTTCAATTACACTTGGGCAGCAGCATTAGCAGCTACCTCTGCTCCAGCAAGCCAGGAGGTTCAAGTGTCCACTTTATATAAACACACACATTTTAGCATTTCAACATGTCGTTCCCTGCCGTCTCTCTGGGGGAAGGGGTCTGGGGGCAGATCTTCAGTCTAAAGACAACTTCTGGAGTCCTGCGGTTGGTGGAAGTCCAAGAGCTCAGGACAAAAACATAAACACTAGCTGGGCAATTCCATGTGAAAGTCCATTTGACACATCCATGAAGCTGATCAAATGCTATATATTTCTAGCATATAAATGAATGAATTTGAGAATATTTAACACAAGAGGACACATGAAAAGATATGCAAATTTTCACATTTATACTAAGCTATACCATGCTCTGAGTCATTTTATTTGCCAATATGAGTCCAAATGTCACGTGCAGCCCAGCTGAAATTTATAGACAAGTGAAAAAAGAGAAAAGCAGAGCTTCGATTCTTGATGGGTTTCCAATTTGGCCAGATGGGGAGCTGGTTGCGATAACTGTGTTATGGCAAGAGATAAAGTGTAGAGGAAGTCTGAGTCGGGTCGATGCTGCTGGTTTTGGAAGTACATGAAACATAGTAATATTGACATATCAACTTTTGTTCCATGGATGAAACTTCTGATGTAATTTTCAAAGTGTTAAGAGATCTTTCAGTGAAATATCACCCGTCTGTATTCCACTCGGGTTGTCTGCCACAGTTTCCCATTAATAAATTCATAGCAATGACAAAGATTATGAATGAAGAAACACATTAGTGTTCCAGGGCATCCAGTGTAAGGACCTCTTAGCACCATAAAATGAAAACGACCTTTTTGGTAATTATAGATTTGAAAACATAGGAAGGCAACAGTGAATCACTCCTCAGGGCAGAACACTGAGCACACATAAGAAATTAATCTGCTGTCCTTAGGTTTGTAGTCTATATCAAGGGTGAACTGATATTCCTTACAATGTACTCAACACAAAAGTTGTCTGAAAACCTGAGCACACAATTCTTGGAAATTGTTCGGCAATTAGTAAAGAGTTAAATCTTAGATAATAGTGCTTAACATTGTTACAAGTAAGAATTTCTTGGTGAATTTCCTCATTAAGGGTGTTTGATTGGCAATGGAGGGTGTATTGAAAGGAGAGGCAGGTGACTGCAGTTGTACTGATTTGTTCCTCCTGTTCTCCAGTCACAGAATTTGGTGTGAATTATAGGGTTTTGTGTTATTTTATACCTCTGTAACCCGGGTGTTTTTGTACCATCTATGCAATGTGCTCGTTTTAGTCCCTGCACTGTCTGTGTCTTCTTCTGAGATGAAATTGTCCCTGTAATGAGGGTAGGGTGACCACCTAATCCATGTCAGGGGGACACTATGAGCAATGACAGGGTTTGTAAACTACCATTTCAGTTAAAATGACCTGGATTTAGCATTGAGTTCTTACTGGGTGGTGATTGGTCAGTCTCCTATAATCATGTATGTGCCACTAATGTTAATAGGAAATAGCTGGATGAGTCTTTCAATCAAGGAAAAAAAGCAGTAAAACCACAAGTAGAATTGAATTAATTGCCAAGCACAGGAACCGTTCAGTTTTAAAATAGTTTGTAAGACCTGAAGTAGCTCATAGTGTCCCCCTGACATGGATTAGGTGGTCACCCTAAATTAGGGTGCCAACACAGCTAAAAATTCTCTAATTTATTGCACCGATTGGAACCATTTGTGGAATGCTTCAGAAATTCTGACGTGCCAAGTGTTGAGACCATAAATCAAGGTCGATCTAGACCCTCCAGCCACCCAGCAAAAGGGAAACCGAGAGGGGAAAGAGTGATAAGGAGGATGCACAAAAGGAAGCAAGACCCTGCACCTCACAGCCCCTAGTCCTTATTCGTGGCAGTGGTAAGAAAACAGAAGCCAAATTCTTCCCGTGATTCATCAGACTCATCTTTTTTCTGACAGCTGACAGAATATCAGATCTCATTTGCATGTAGTCAGAGCATCCCTGCTTGGAAAATCTGTCAAAGCCTTGGCTTGTCCTTAGTGAACAGTTTCAGTACATTGGGAAGAGATGTTCTCCACAGCTACAATATGCCATGCAATGCCTAAATGTACCAGCCCACAGAATTTGGTCATGATATTCAATTAAGCATTCTATAGGGCGACTTTAGTCTGCAGTTCCAGAGATTAATACTATACTCTACCTCTAGTGATGTTAAACTGACAAGGCATTCTAAATTGGTTCTAGAATTATCTCCAGCTGATGCACAGAAACTCATTCGGCACCATGCACCATAAATTTGGTACAACTTTGAATGTTCATGACAAATTTACATTTAATTTTTTTGGTAAATTTTATCCTCTGAGCAAAGTTGTTTGTTGTTGTTTGGAGATGAGACTGGCAACTACCTGACGTTAGGCTTCCTCATCATATGTTAATGTACTGGGAACCAAAACTGGACCCAGGAACTTGACTGAAAGATATGACCAGCCTCCCCCAGATGCGAGTTAATCCTTTTATTCCCCCATGCTATCTCCCTTTGTCCTGCGACTTTGTGTCCTCCAGTCACACACCAATGCTGAGGGTGATTTACAAGACGGAGAATGACAGGAACCCCAAACATTTAGCATCACCATGAAGGAATTAGCCAACTGACTACAACACTAATTATCAAAGGACTAATAAAAGTCTATTCACAGCCAGTGCTGTAATACTAGTGTCCTGCCATAGCTCAAGCAGGTGGTAGCCAAAGAAGACAACAGCCATTTCTTTGGATGGTCAGGAACCTCAGCATGTCTAAAGCATCTCACCCCCAAAGACCCATGAACAGTTGGACCCTGGTGGCCTCTTCAGTGAGTTTTAACAGGAGATATACTTCTCCACCAAAACTTGATGCTCTTTAAACCTAATTTTGTCCTACTTGCAGCCAGACAAAGACTCAGAGTGGCAGTTTCTGACAGAACGACCACAACTCTCCCTGACACCCAATGGACTCATGAATTAAACTTCCCACGATCCAGAGTGAGATCCTAGAGAAACTGCTAGAAATGGTGAAGAACGATAACCAAGAACCTGTCACTGTTTTCTTTTCTCCTCGTTTTCTGATCTCTCTATAAATGGCTAAATGAAACAGAGTAATACAGAAATGGTGAAAGAGTACAGTTCAGTTAACGTCAGAGGACAGTCAGCTGGTTCATAAATCTCCAAATAAAGCCCCCAGAAGATTCCAGGTGAAGGACTCCTATCTCTCTTGAGCCTATCAGGTGGCTCCTCCTAGGCCACGCTCATACCACACCCCCCCCGGTGGCAACCCCCCCCCCCCCCAGCCAAACCTATGATCAAGCACAGCGGCATATGGGCTGTTTGGAATTCCACATGCTCTGTGGCCAAATAGCCCCCTCCAGTTCTCCACATCCGATCCCGGGAGTTCCCTTGAGTGGACGCCTCGGCTTTCTTCCAGGACTGACCCCCCAGCACCTGACCTTCAAGACCCTCTGCTGTCCCTCAGGCAGCACGACCGGCAGTAGGGAGTCAGAGCGGACGACTGTGATGGGGGGGAAGGAGAAGGCGTCTTTATGCATAGCTGACATGGCCAAACACCAAACGTGAGTCTGAACTATTAAGCTCTGTTGTTAGAAGCCCTTTCCTTCAATTTTATTATTTCTTTGACTGTCTGAACTCACATGGCTCTGCATAATAAATGTGGTGTTAGTTATTGGTGTGAATGTATAATATTTTTGCATGTCCTTCACATACAGCATTGGGTGCCATATGGAGCTTGGTGCCAGGTCTATAGTGAGTCTTTCTGATGACAGATGTCCTGAACTTGCAATCAATGTGGTTGTGATGTTTAGGGGTTCAGAGGATAGTTCTACACTATGTTGTAGGCCGCAAAAATAACTGCATGATGAATGCAGAATGGAGATGTGAGGATACGATAACTGTTCTTGTAATCTGGAACCTGGACTGAAATGTCATGGCACTGGCAGAAGTGATGAACACTCGTCTGTCAAGACCCCTGATCTGTTTCTGATTATTGAATAGACCCAAAGCGGAATAATAAATACCTGTAATGCCGGTCGGCTGGATTCTTACCAAATGCTAATATAGCGTCTAAACAAATCACAGGCATACTGATGCATGGAGCAGTTGCCACTATCATCAACATTCTTCGAATAAGCGTATAGATGTTTATTATTATCATTAGAAACATTTTATATTTGCATTCTGTTGTTTGCCCTGTGATGAACTGGCATCCCATCCAGGGTGTACCCCAGCCCTGTACTGTCAGGATACTGATCAGGATAAGCATTTACAAGATGGATATTTAGTTTAATGTGGAGTGGAACAGAGGGATCAGTCTGAGTTTATTTTCAGACTGGGACGGCGAGGAACATAAAAACAGGGCTCTCCTAAATTGGTATGTAACCCCCCCTCCCGCCCCCCCAAAACTGGGCCGACCGCAAGGCCGTTGCTGTGCTACAAAGAGCCAACAAATAGTTTCTGGTGTGACCCTGGTACCCCAGGAGGGGAGTTCTGAGGCAGGTGGAATATATCCCATGGCCCTGTGAAGCTTTGGACTTTGGAAGGTTTTTTCATGAATCTTGGGATCTGTTTCAGAGGTTCTGCTGCATTGCCTTGCTAATGCTACACTGTGAAAAAAAGGTGGACATGTGACCCTTTGGACATTGTGTCGGGTCAGAACCACCAGCAGCTATTCCGCTAAACTGGTTTGCTGAGTTTTTTTAATTAAGAATAATCCTGGTAACTGGTCGGAGGTGACAGATATCTTAAGTCTTAAGTCATTTCATGTGTCTGTAACTCTCTGCATCTTAATAGCCCAGCAATCTTGAGTGAAAATGACCCCCCAGATTCCCCTGAAAACTATTCCATTCAGTTCAATTCACTTTTTATAGCATCTGGTTCCAACAAATGTGCTTAACAAAGAATCAAATATGACTCTGAAAGGTCTTTTACTGACAATTTTATCACCTGTCTGGGAAAATTTTATAAAATATTTAGCCAGAAAGTACAGTTGAAATGTATGTTTGGGATATGTCAATCAAAACTGGGATGATAAGCAGGGAGCTGAGGTTGAGTGACAAACTAAATCACAAATGAGGTGGGCTACCTATGCACCTGAATAGGTTTGGCTGCTTTGATTGACCACTAACACCAGATCTGGTTGTAGATGCACATTCAGTACAGCCATCAATTTGGTACAACCGTGAATGCCCATGACACAATTACATCTCATTAAATCCTATGAGCCCCCACTGCACTGGGAGCTGAGGTTGAGTGACAAACTAAATCACAAATGAGGTGGGCTACCTATGCACCTGAATAGGTTTGGCTGCTTTGATTGACCACTAACACCAGATCTGGTTGTAGATGCACATTCAGTACAGCCATCAATTTGGTACAACCGTGAATGCCCATGACACAATTACATCTCATTAAATCCTATGAGCCCCCACTGCACCCACCTACCAAGGAGGAGTGTTGATTCACAAAATATATTTTATATTTTATCAACCAGTAGTTTTCTTGGCAACTAATACGTTTCAGATAGTTCCATCTTTCTCCAGACATTTTACGACAAAATCACAATTTATTGTCTTTATGAGCGTCACTAAGTTGTTTTTAAAGTCCTCAGAAGGGCCCTTAGAGGTGACTGACAAATGACTCCAGCCGCCAGGCCATCCTGGTGCTGTGTGACGGCGGAGTCTAGGACAACACATTCTGTTTCGGTAGTGGAGCCCGTGCTGACGCATCTCGTGTTGGTGGAGGAACATGGGCCACAACTTTACAGGCTTGCCTGGTGTCTTCCTTCCGTGGTCGTAGGCCTCATGCCAAGAAGAGTAGCGTAACAAGGAGGGAATCGGAGTGGAAGGAAAAAATGCAGGAAGCGGGTCATGCTAGATGCGTCCAGCTGCTGATTCTGGCCCATGAAGTACCAGTCCAGAGTATTGATGCAGAAGGCATGAATGAGCATCTGGACTCTGCTACACTCTTTATTCAGGAAGTAGACGCCATGTCCAGGGTCATGCAAATACTGCAACCACAATGTTTGTCATTGACACCCCGCCAGGACCCTCATGAAGTCGACCACAAACACACATAAACATACCACCCCAGCTCTTATAAGTTCCTAAAAATAATGTTTAGCAAGCAGCTGGAGTTCTCTGGCCCCTCATGTAAGGACAGCCTGGACACACAACCCCAAATCATAAAATGGCATCCCACATAACCCGGGGTCCATCCTAGACCCTTTTGGTGTTGTTAAGTGGTGTGTTGATTTGATCTAGGACGTATATGACTGAAATAGGAATGTTTGACTTTGTTTGTACTCTGAAAAGTATCTGTATGCAGGTTTTGAGCCAGCAATGCATCGTGGGAAATTTCCCATCCTCTGCTCCATCCGATATAAATATAGGCTACTGATAACTTTAGTGTGAATAATAGTGAGGCCGCACAGAGTTGTTGAAATGGTTCGATCTCTGCAAGCTTTTGGTCTTAACAGACCTGCTAATCTCCACCTTTTGTTGGCTATATGAAGAACTGCATGAACAGTACGTCTGGATGCTCAGCATATCAATGGATTTGTGTCTTCCATGGCTATCATCCCTTATGGAGCTCCCTGTTAAGATGGTCTTTACAGTATATACTATATACAATGCTTATAGTTATTGAGAAACTCTCTGTCATGAGGATGCAAAGAGGGAAATGACCCAAAACCCTTACAGTTGTTCTCCTGCTGACACCTCTGATCCAAAACTAGTACGTCTGACATCTAGCACGAATGGGCCAGTGTTATGCCTAGCTTTGCATGCCTGTCAAGAACTGCATGCACCCTGTGAAATAAAAGGGGGGTGCAAATCTTGGCAGCTTTACAATTTGGCCTACAGAGTAATGCATTCTCATTGTTTGTCTTTTTAAACACTTTAACTATTCTTAAACACTTTACAATGAAGTGGTGTTACATATGTTTTAGGAGTTCTTGCTTAACAGTGTAAATTCCGGATATGCTACAGTCATCCTGGCTGAAAAAAGGCTAGATACAGATTTTGGCAGCTATAAAATCAGGCCTGCTGAATAATGTAGCCCCAGAATTATTCTTATTATTGTTTTTCATATGCCTTAGGATGAAATGGGGCCACCAGCACATATTCGGGGCTCTTGTGGCTTTGCTATCATCAGCTCCGCAATGTAAGACACCCCCCATTAACATTTATTTTAAAGAGACATTCAGATTACATTATTCTGTTTGTCTGAAGCACAGGGGATGTATTACATGACAGCTATAATCAGCATAGCACCGGGGGCCAGCACAGCAGCATCCCCTTTGCCAGTGTACATTTTCTTGTGTACCTTTGCTTCTCACTGGGGCTGTACCCTCAAGGGTTTGCCAATTGTACTATAGGTAATTATACCCTTTAAGGTACAGATATGGACTTTGAGGAACAATGATGGTACATTAATGCTGTTTGTACCTTTGGTATGTTCCTCAGAGTTACAAGAGTACAGCCCTTGTGGGAAGCAAAGGTATAAATTTTTACCCTTCTTTCTGAGACTGCATATTTCCGGACACCTTTACTTTCATTGCCGTTTTATTTATTATTTTGTGTAATATCACTTGTATTAATTGGTAATAGCCATGATGGACTCTTATAGAAATAACCAGCGTGCAGCGAGCTTATATCATTGAGCTAAAATTAAAGTGAGTCCAAAAACAGGTGCAAGTTCTGCAGGTGTGAACTTTAACCCTAAGATCAGAAATACACTTCGTGTTTGAGGAGCAAGAATTTACACTTGTCTAATATCTTATTATTTTCAGACAATGTCCACAATAAGATAAAACTGGATATAATTTAGTATATTGCATTTTATAATGAAGTTCGTCACAGATAGGATTAAGACGTTGGATTTTTGAAAAAAACGGGACGCGGACTTTTTTTGGGGGGTGGTGTGATGATTAAATCATTTTTGCAAATGCACTATGTTAATAGAAGCAGGGATCTCTATTGCCTCTCTTACTTGTATTTGTCCTGACGTAGACGCAGTTCACTCATTCACATCGTCCCCTTCTACATTACAGATTTTTTTATTAGTATTTAGACATATATTGTCTAATTATAATTTATTATAAAACCTAAGCCCTAATATGTCCGAAGGTATACTCCCTTCAGCAATGACATTATTATACGTATTGTAATAAATTATAAACAACCTTTTAAATGGACAACCTAACACTGACATTTCTCACCTCAGACAACTTAAGCCAAATATAAGAATCGTCCAATAGGAAGGTCGCCTACCTCTCCTCCTATTGGACAGTTTTCAGTTATTGCGCTTGGCATAAGTTGACGAGCTAACTGGCCAGTTCTGCTTTGCACAATATCCCTCAAGTCTCTTTGGTTCTGACTTGATAATTCAGAAAAGTTTTCTCTTTTCGCCCCCTCTCAGTTGTATGTTGTAAACCGCTTTTTCATTGACGTGGATGTGGATGCGCTTGGCAGACCTACAGCTCGCGCAGTTGCTAGGTAATAAGGTAAACTTCCCATTTCTGCTACCAATCAAATAAAAGTATAGACCTGGCCAATCGTCGCTGTGTTTTACCCGTTTAAACCGTTTACAGACACAGGATTGGATATAAAAATATCATCGGAAAGAAAAAAATTATAGCGGTAGAAGGAAACCAAATAAGGCTTTATTTGAAGCTACGAAACTCATGATTAGGTGTACGTTTTCGCATAAAATCGGAACAATTCATGTCCCGGGAAAGAATATTAATTTTCCGGTACAGCTGCTTAAAAAACAGTCCCGGGGAACCCGGGACAGGTGGCAACCCTAGTAACAGACCGTTTGAAACCAGAGATGCCAGTAATGGCAAATCTGAAATAGATTCTCTACCTTTTCACAAATCGAGTTTTCCCCATGAAAATTGTAGGATTATTAACAGAAAGCACGAAGCGTGTGTTTACATAAAATGCTGAGTAGTATAAATTTAAGTGATATACTTTATTCAACAACGCTGAAATATTATACCAAAGAACGCCAAAGTGCATATCATGTATCCAAATGTTACTGATCCCATTCAGCTGAAGCCTAATTACATAGGTCACTTATGACATCCTTGAAAATCAAAAATCTACCATTATATGTCAAGATTTTGTTTGATATTTAATGTTATTACTTTGTAGTGCAGATTGTGATCACAAATGTTGCTTACACTCTCGAGCAGCGCCAGTTAACAAAACCTCTAACAGGCGTTTGGTTTCTGTTTATTTCAGTGTAGACAAAACACCAGCGGTAACTTCGAGTCAGGCGGATTTTTCAAGAGATCCCCGGCGTGTCCTATCACCAGAATGGGCTGCTCCGTCCAGTATGTCTTCCGTCAAGGTGCCGGGGTTCAACGCCATACGAAGCCGGTCCGATCGCCTTTGCGCCGGGAAACTAGACTTCTTCCGGCCGCCAGAGAGGGTGGAGACGATGCGGAGTTTCTGGGAGCTGAAGCGCACCGAACTGGAGGGTGATTTTAAGCAGGTACCATACAGCTGAGAGTTTCTCCCCTCCCCCGCCTGACGAGAAAAACTCTTAGCAGTTCACAGTGTTTGATTTTCGAGGTGCCAGACTCATTATGGTAATTGGATGAAGTATCTTGAAATACGAAACGAGGGAAAACTGATTTTCCCTTTCCCGGCACAGTGCAGTGCAGTTTTCTAGACAAAAGCTGTTGGCTTTATCAGACACCCCAGGGTGTTGTGATATTTTCTTAACATTGATTTGACCGAAAATCACTGTAAAAGATATAAAATAAACACTATATATCCATCCATCAAAATATAGTGTAAGTATATTGGTATAGCCAGGTGTTTATGGGGTCAAAATCCCAACGATCTAAAAGGCATTCTTAGAATGTAACAAATCCGGGGTTATGAGACTCAGGCATGTGTCACACTGGACGCTAATGTTAATCTATATGTGATGTTAGGGCGCCCCTTTGTGGATGATTTTGGCAACGCTGTGTAAGGGTTCTTTCAAAAACTGCTTGAGAATCCTGGCGATGCATAACTGATCTGAAAAGCGGTGTCGTTTAACAATATTTTCTGTAGCAGTCTGCTTATGACGTTCCTGCCTAAAATGTTTTTTTTATCAGCAAATGTGGGTACATCTGCTAGTTTATTGGTTTGATTTTTCAAATCTTGTTCTCGTTTGTGGGCTATACTATAGTATACTATACTACACTACATTATATTATATTTACATGTAAATCAAAATTCCAATGTCTCATTTGCTGCTCAGGAACTAATGATTTATATGGTCAGGTTATATATTTAGTTGTATAAGTAATAATTTTGGCTTATATAGTGGCTTATAATACTGCACAACATATGTGGATAGGTGGGAGGAAAATCCAAAAATGATTCCCTGACAACGCTCAAAAAAGGTGGTGGAATCATACCCATACTCAAAAATAAGCTGTGTAAGTTCAGTGCTCACAAAAGGAGCTTTTCATGAGCAAATTTCAGGGTTGAATAGGTTTAAACAAATTAGCTGGCATACCAGTTAACTCTCTAGGATGCTACATCCCCATAGTTGATGGAAATCTGTTCTTAAGCTTTTCTGTGTGCTGTCAAACCCAAAACTTTGGTACGGAGGGAGGAAAGATCCAAGACTATATAAATTAAAACACAACAAAAGACTGGTTAGTGATTGTGTGAAACCTTTGTCATTGTGACCATTGGCTCACCCAAGTGGGAGTTAAGGGAATGTACCCAATGAGATGCAAGGCTGCTGTCCAATGAAAACGGTTATGTGTTGCTAAGTGCCGATCTGAGCTGTAACCAGAGGAAGCAGTATATTTAAGTCAGGCTCCAGAGACCCGATATTCAACCTGGTTCCGTGCTTTGTAGAAATAACATCCAGTGGTTCCCAGGGTCTGTATCCACCTAGTGTCCAGTTTTTTTAGGGATGTTCATCTTGACAGGTGAAGACCTTTAAAAGAGATACCGTTGTTATTGAACCTTAAAGCTTTCGGGCTGAGATAATTTGCTTAATAGCATAAAGTACAGGCCGTCCTTTCTGTATCCTTATATGTACATGTACATCTTACACCTTAACTATAAATTTAAGTTAACTTAGGAGCATGGTTGTTGCATTGCAAGTTCAGCACAGTTTGCACTGGCAAACTCCAGGTAACCGGATCTGAGCGCAAATTAGCATGTGAGTCGGTTATCTGTTATTTGTTAGCTGTATGGGCACAGGGTGGCCAAGACAAAACCCTTATGCTTGTTTAACTCCCTCTCCCCCGACGGCCAATCGATACCCCCCCCCCCCTCCCTCCCCAAAGAGGTTCTCTTAATCTGGCCTCTGAGCTGCATGAATTACACAATGAAAATCTAATGTTGGGAAAATGCTGAAATGCATCTCATGATCTGGTCTTCAAGCGTGTGTGTGCAGATAAGCATGAGAAAACACACACCACACACAGACAAACACACAAACATACACATACATGTATGGGAGTATTTGTGTGCCCGGATATTAAAATACCTGTAAGGTTTCCTTCCATCATCCTCCGTGTTCTTTTCCCATTTTTTGAAATTACATTTCTCACTCCATTTCATTGCTCACCCCAGCATAAGTCAAAGGCTGTGGGCTAATGGTCTGTGTGTCGAGTGCCCTGCATCAGAAGTGTGGGGGGGGGGCAACACACACCTGTCCCCCTCATATCAGAGGGGACATGGCGCGTGTTTCCTTATAGGTCACTGAGAACGCCGTGTGACCAGAAGCACTGGGTAGACCCCCACCCCACCCCACCCTTTTGGGGCCCCGCACTTTCGTAATCAGGCTGTGGCATGCATGCCGTCAACAGCTAGCTTTTGCTCAAGCCTGGCAGCCCTCAGCGCCCCCTACCTCCTCCAGCCAGGCCAGCGTCCTCAATCACAGGGCCTCGGGTGAACCCAGAGGACGGGACTGAGCACGCTCGGGGGAGGAAAACGTGGAAACATGGAGGAATTCCTCATGGACAAGAACATCTGGATCGTGGGCAGTGTCTGCTTGGTGGCCTCCTTCCTCTGGGGTCGGGTTTGGACTTTATTAACTGATAATCAGACGAGGGACAAGGTCATTCCACCTGACATACAGGTAGGCCCCCCCCCTCCCCATAACCCATTGCCCAAGGATAAGCACGGCTCCCAACTGCCTGGGACTGGCCTTGGATGATGCTCCGGGATTTTTGTGGTACTCTTCTGTGTTAGCATTCCCAAAGCATTAGCGTTAACAGCACTGCAGGCATTTCCATGGCGCTAACTTTATTAGCATAGTCAGCATTCCCGTGGCATTAGCATTATTAAGATTTATAGCAGTACCGTGACGTTAGCATTATTATGGTTGTTAGCATTAGCTTACCTTTTAGCATGTGCTATGTTTGCAAGACTACAGAATATATATTACTTGAAACTTGAAAGTCATACGTTTTCACGTTTCAGATTCACTGCCTTAATGCCTTAAGGCTTAATCTGTTTCACAAACAGACAGGTTTACCTTTGCCGTATACGGTATTGCCGAATAGTCTTTGGCCTACAAAAAATAATATTTAAATGACTTATGTTGTTACGAAACTATGATTTTCTATATGTCAAAGTGTGTCAGCTTAGGCATTTCCAAACCTTTCCTTAGATCAGAATCGCAGTGACTAGTATCCAAAAAGAGATTAGTAACCTTTTGTTGAACTGAAGAAATCCTTGTTAATTTCATTGTACTGTTGTTTTTCGTATGTATTGTTTTCGAATATATTTGTATGTTTGTATATGTTCATATTAAATAGTCTATATTTCTGAAGAAATATATGCTTGCTGCTCAGATAAATGGATTAAAATAAACACAGGGCTCAGTGAGTTAGGACTTTGTGCCCGGAATCAAAATGCTGCCGGTTCAAATCCCACGGTTTGCAGGGGAATTTCACCATTGCATTTCTAAACAATACTATACATTTCCTTTGGCGAGCTACGAGTTTTGCACATCACTGCAGCTGCTTTGTGGAGTGATGTGGAATGCACACGTGTCCTCTTCCTGTCCGGCCTCGTGAACCCCGGGCTACCTATGTGCTGAAGCGGTAGCATCAGTGCTGTTAGCATGTGGGCATATGGCACCGTTGCCCATCTTATGCTCCTTTGTGCTCTATAATGTCAGTTAGGGCCAGAACACCTCAGTACAGTTCACACACAATGAGTCTTTGTATCTGCTATGTGCTAAAACTCCCTCCACTCCCAGTGACGTGTAAGAGATTTATACAAAGGTGCAAACACTAAGATCTGAGAGACAGGCATTTTGTTTTTTCCTGTATTTTTAGCTGAAAAAGGAATCAGTTTCTATCTTTAAGAGACAGACTTCCTCATCATGTGCCACTTTCTCTCCTGAGATGTGTAATGTTTTAAGTAATGTCTAAGGGAAAGAGATTTGGGTTGTACAGTGTGTACAGTACCCTGCCACCTCCGATGCACGGCAAGCATGCATCTTGGACCCGTGTTTGTGCCAACACCTTGGAATCAGCTTCGCTGTTAACACCAGCTCCATCTGCATGGTGTGGTTGGAGAACTATGACAGGGTCTATCATCCATGATCAGAGTGTCAGGCAGGAACAGGAATGTGCAGACTGGGGGAATGCGCTGTCCCGGTTGGGGTCAGTTATCCCTGGCGTGGGGGAGGAGCTTGGATCCAGTATCCGTGGTTTACAAGCGAAGCACTTAGTGCAATTCGTTAAGGGGCAAGCTGTTAAATCAGAGATGGCTGTAAAAACATCTAACATTGAACGGTACTTTTTTTATAAAACACACTAGGAATTCCCCATCAAGGAGAGGTTGGGGGCAGTCCTGCCCTGGACCCCCTAGGAGATGCCATTGGAGACCCCTACCACCCTACACCCCCTCAGATGGACAAAATGAAAGTAAAATAACAGTTAGGCCAAGTGTTCTAACACCACCCACCATCTGGAGAGCACCCATGGCTCTGTGTCATCAGCATGCTCATATAACACTGCTGAACTGTCATTCTCTCAGTCTTGTGTTGAGTGAGTCACATGCCCCACCCCCCTCCTGCCTTGGGCTTGGAGACTTTCCTAATGGCCATTACCCCCCCGTCTCTCACTCATTCAGCAATCAGTCTATAATTCAATCATTTATTCACTTGGTGACTCATTCACGAATCCATGACTCTGATGGGGCCAGAAACAGCCCCGTCCACACAGATCATAAAGCAAACACGTTTATGCATTCATGACCCAGTAACACTGTGAAGCATTGTTGTATGTATTTTGTTTTTATTTATTTATATTTTGAGAACGCATTCGGCTGACCCTGAGATTTGAACTGACGACCTTCCCATCGCAGGCACAGCTTTCTAACCCGCGGAGACACACACTGCCTTACAGCCTGTTTGGTCAAATACATGAGTGTAGGAGAACGTGAACTTTCTGGTTCTGAAAACGGGAAATGCTTCCACCTGGCTGACAGTGAAGGTGCAGCTCTGTTTTAGGGGCCAGAATGGCCGACTGCTGCTCCTACTGATGCTCACCTGTCTTTAGGACACAGCGGTCCTCCTCCCCAGCCTCCGCTGTTCTCCTGTTACGGCATCGCAGAATCAATGCCACGAGACTCCAAGCCTCCACGTGCTTGCAGGCGCCAGTTCCCTGGGCCAGTTTCACAAGCTGTCAGCACTTAGCTTTATTAAAATGTTTAAGGAGAGTAATAAAAAAAGAAACGGCAAGAGCGAATGCGTCGTGACATGGGAACGAGCCCAGCTGCCGTGCGAGAGACCGGCACGTCCCAGTCGGGTTGGCTCCCCTGGAGGGTCGCCTGCATCACAAACTGCTTCCGCTTAATTCTCCATGGTTTGTGTATCTGCTTGAGGCTAAAACATATTGAGGTTTTTTGTTTTAACCTCATTTTTATATTTTATATTATAACGTATTTTTAATTCTTTTCCTTTTCACGATTTCATGCACCGTTTTGTTTGAATGATGCTGTGGTGGATTTCAAGTATCTTGGGGCGACTTGCAAGGCGCTGTATAAAAATTAATTGAATTGATTTTAAAACTTAACTGTATGATTTTATAAATATGAGGGAGACATATGTAGCAGCGATTTGCTAAGCAATAAGAAAAATTACATTATCTTCCCAAAAATATGGGCTCTATTATATTCAACAACAACAATCATGAAGGTTTAAATAATGTATACACTATGATCAATAATGTATTACCCATTAAGCTTGGACAGCTGTGTAGTTCAATGACCTCATTATCCCGATCTGAACAACCCAGGAAAAAGTAAAACCACAGCTTTGTGGAAATATTACGGTTCTCAAAATAAATAGTTATTTCATTTTATATGAGGGTTGAATTGTGGTTCTGTAACTTTGAATTTTATTCAACCTCAAGACTTGTAAACCCTTACAGATATTCAAAAAATGGTGCAATATTTCAACTTGTAGAGACTGTACTTTCTGAACATTATAAATGCTCAAACATAAAAACAACAAAACAGGTAGCCTGGAAGCCTTTCAGACCCAAAGCAGATATTTAGCAAAGCACCAAGCCTCCCATGAGAGTTCCTATTCCTGGCCACCACTTTGCTACTCTGTCTATTCTCTGAGCACAACATGACACATCAAAATAGATTCTCAGTTCTGCGAACCCTGTGGACCTTACGATTGAGTCCTGTCCTTGTAGCTAATGGATGATGCCGCAAAACTGATTGGCCAAACTATAGTTCCACTCATTCCTGTTACTGGCTGACAACCATATATTTTTCCTGTTCTGACACGTGGCTCTATAAGAGCGCACATGCGATCTGGCTGCTGCTTTCTGATTGGCTCTTTAGCAGGCTGAAGGATACACAATGTGGACGTCTGACTGCCTTGATCTGTCTGCACCCAGTGATAAAAACATAGCCTCAAGGCCACTAACCTTCTCCCCCCAGCAGCTCAGAGTTTGGTATATCCCACCACATTCGTGCTGTAAGAACCAGAAGTCTGTGACTTCTGCAGCACGTGAGGAAGGCTGTGGAAGGTGAGGCTTTAAGATCATAATCCTAATTAATGACATGGGCCACGGAAAGCTCATCCGTACAGTATGGATGCTCCTCTCTGCCGTTTTTCCATTCCTAACAAGGCAGTGGAGACCTTGTTATTTGGCAGCATCTATTATTACTCTGGAATAAGGGCTCTGTGGTAACACGGTCCAACTGGTCCATGATGGACATGCTAATAGCATTTGCAGGATCTTGGATTACAAACATTGGGAGAATTTGGAGTCAGAATTTAACCCCCTTCCAATGTGACACTATATATATGGGTACAGAAACATCAATATGACACTATTGTTATCTCTGTGTCATTTCGGTGTCATTCGGTAGGATTGGTTACCTATTCTTGTAGAATCTGTATCTGCTCTGCTTTTGGGAGATTAGCCTTCATATCTTAGTGAAGATGGAAGATGCACCTGAACGTCAGCAACACAAGAAAACAGAATTGCTTGAAAGACACTGTTCTCTATAAATCCATGTGCATATCTTATTATGCATAACTTCTAACTACTCATTAGACTTCTTAAAGCTAAGTGATCTGTTCTGAATGTAGACACTTGGTCATCATTGTGATGACTTGTGTTACACCAATTTCCTGATGGTTCCTTGTTGTAACATTATGTCTAAAAGCCCATGTCTTTATTGTAATAGGTTTTCAAGACTGTCCTTCTCAAAGAAAGACCGTCATCTATCCAACCGTCTATCCATCCATCCATCCATGCCTCCATCCATTCACCCATTATGCCATCCATCCATTTTCTATAACTTCTTCCATTCATTGAAATTATTTATACTGAAATCTGTTTATGGCATCAAGATAGGCAAGGTTAATTATGTTCTCAGCCACTCAGTTAATTAATCGAAATATGGAGGCAAACAGCTATAAGTGTGAAGGTTTTTGTGAGCCTGTAAGTGTGCTGTAGCTTTGTAAGTCAGTTCTGGACTGACGGATTTGAGGTCTTCACAGGGCATGATTGGTCAGTACTTTTGGTTGAGAAGCAGGCAGAGATCCTGTGTGACAAGCTGTCGGCGGGATTTCAGCCACCATGCATGTTCTGGTCCTGCTGTCACCGGGCCTCTGCAGTTCTCTCCAACGCCACCAGAGGACTTGATCTAGTCTGCTGCTGTAGTGTTTTGCATCAGCCACCCTCAGGCAGCATTGAGACATCTGATCCTTATCTGCTACACTGTAGTCACATTTAGGTCTACACATGTATAATTACAGAGCTGTGTTACTGACAGCTGTGTAACTCATTAGGCAACATAGGTGATATCCTCTGAGGGGGCGCTGACTTAGATGGGGGGGGGGGGGGGGGCGCTGGTCCCCCCCCTTGGTTTAAACAGGCCAAAGTTTTTTTTTTTTCCCCTTTTTTTTTGAAATTTTGAGGGCGTGATCAAGTATTTGAGGGAAAGTGTGTGGTAAATTT
>JAABNY020000001.1:19735453-19750610 GCA_015164015.2 Brevimyrus niger
GCTCGATTGTCACTTCGGGCGCGGGGTGTGGGCGCGGGGGGGGGGGTGCGTGAGGGGGGGGGGGGGGTTGGGGTGGGGGGGGGGGTGGGGGGGGGGGGGGGGGGGGGGGGGGGGGACTGGTACTGCTCCCTTGCATTGAAAAGTCCAAGTAATTTTTACTTCTCAAGTTTCTTGTGAAAATTCCAGTGCAGGATCAAGCAATTAAGGGAAATGCTGTGGATGAATTTTACAATATATGATAACTTATGGATTTTATCTGGATCTTTTTTGGTTGACTGTCCCATGGTCATGCATATCCACATGACCTCTTGTGTGACCCGTGACACTGCCGGACCTGTGTCTGTCACTTGGTGTGTTTTTTTTTGTCTGTGTCGGCATGCGTGGCCATTTCACCTTCCCCTTTTTTAAACTCCTCAAATTTGCAAATGTCACATGCGAGCAGAAGGTCTAATACACGATATTCAGAATGACACTTCTAGCACAGAGATGAGTAGTTATTATAATTATTGTATTATTTTTTTTTTTGGCAGGGGGGGGGTGTTTTGGTGAAATACATGAGCCAGTTTCCAACTATTTAAGGATTCACAGCTTCACTCCATGTCTCACATTTCAGCTGATTTGCCTGGAGATGGGGAGAAAATCTGTCTTAGACATTTAGGGGGATTTTAAAGGGCATTTCGAATGTTCTGAGGAATTTCTTTTGGCAAATCTCAGTGTGTGACAGTGTCCTCCAGGATTAGGGGTTCGAATCCTACCTCCATTCTATATGTATGACATATCCTCTAGATACTTTCAGGCAGTTAGGCTAATCTGTTTCTCTAAATCATGGTGTGGTTGTGTGTCCTGCAGTCCGTTGGCATTCTGTCCGGGCTGTACTCTTACTGCCTGGGAGAGGATTCAGGCCCTGTGTTGGATTGCATACACTGGAGAAATGTTTAGAAGCTGGATGGTTGCATATATATATATATATATATATATATATATACTGTGAAGATTTATTTAGCACCTGCTTTTGTTCATCTTTTTGAGAAAGCATGGTCAGCCAGTCCCTGGAGCAAGGTTAAGAGCCTTTCCTCAGGGGGACGATGGTGAAATTACACTCTCAACATTGGGATTTGAACCCACAACCTTTATTTCGCAAGCACAGTAGGCCCAACCTACTGAGCCACACACCTCCCACCTAAACATCATGTGGCCAACAAAAAGCATTTTGGGACTGAGATATTTGGCACATCTTTGTATTGCCTCTATCACATGTCCTGCAATTAAGCCATGATGAAGTTGTCCAGTGTCAGAATATTCTAGAAGGTGGAAGAAGAATCCGATGCACTGTTTATCCATCTGCCCTAGTTAAATGTGGTCCATGGTGACATGCAAGTTGGCTTTCTCCTCATGGGCAAAAGGGACCGCAGAATAACTGATGTGCCTCCCCCCCCACCAGAGTCTTGCTACCCATCAGCCCCCGAGGGGGACAGGTGCAGCAAGTCTCTGGCCACCCTGTCCCTATTTGTTTCTAATCCTGTCCTTGTCACCTGTCACCGGCCGGCATTGTACAAATACTCGTTTCCAAAATAGCACCCATGTTGCTGCAAGCCCTGGCCGCGGCAGAATTGGGGGGCGCACACCCCAGCCATAGTGGTGGCCTCTTTTCCAAACCATCCAATAGGCACAGGCGAGCCGCGATGGGTGGCCAGGATTTGCCACCTGCGACAAATCAGGACGCCCGTCACTCTATACAGAGTCAGGTGACATGGGTCACTTTCATATTTGCATCCCTTTGCATAGGTTTTATATGGATAATGTGGTAGGGGTATTATTTCAATAACACCCCCGTGCATATCATTTAACTGTTTCTCAACAACTCTCCCCCACCTTCCCAGAATGCACTAATCTCAAATATCCTAAAAGTTGTGTGATATGGGTTTTCACTAGAAGTCTGACTCCAAGCCAGCTTAGAGAACGGTTTAATTACCAAGAAGGTTATTCTATCCATCTTCTCTATGTGCTGCATGACATTTATCATGTGATTTTTTTTTTAAATGCAAAATTCCAAACTCATTAAATTTTCCACGTGTGTGGTTGGAGCTTTTCACTTGAGTTTTCACTCGCATCGCTTATATGATTCTTCCCCTTCCTCCTGTTTTGCAATGACCAGTGGCATACATAGGCTTTAGAGCGATTTCTGCCCTGAGCCCCTACATACCACAGTGACACCAGCACCCTATGATCTGCTGAAATGTACCCCTGAATGTCCCCCATACTGCCGTTCGGGATTGCCTCAGGAAAAGCTCATTTTACAGAATCAAAACCAGCTGTGATTACATCATTGATTACCTGTTTTGTGGTGCCAGACAATTTTCAATTTACAGTAGGACAGAAACAGTAAGAATTTCTAACAAAAAATGCAATAATGCATGTATCTAATGTATGTGTAAATACCTAGACAAAAATGTTATATGTTTCCTCAACTTTACTAACAATAATGTTAATTATAATATCACATACAGTTTTTTATTGCTTTTTTCAAGAAGAACTGATGGAAACTCGTTGGAGACACTGATCAGATCCTAGTAGCCAAAGCTGCAGCAAAGTCACCACCCTAGTCATTAATCTGCTTACTTGAGTGGAATTCACAGCCTTTCTGTCTTGGAAACATTAGCAATGATCAAGTGCAGCAAATGATCCAAATTCCGGCACCCCTGGCAACCGGACAGAGCCTTCTGAGCATCTCAGATATCACACCAGTCATCCAGAACAGAAGCCACCCCCCCCCCCCCCCACACCCCCACACACACACACACACACAAGTCCTGAGGTTCAGGGGGCCACAGTCACTCATTCGCTGATCCTCTGGTGTAAATGAGACAGGGACGTTAGGAGTGTATGGTTGTGGGGGTGGGTGGTTCTTATAGTTGCACTGGACGAAGGACAAGTGACTAACTGTAAGATCTTAGCGCAGCTCAAGCTCTGTCACCGAGGCTCATTTCTCTGGTGACTCTTCTTCATTGACTGTTTGCCATTTCTGTTGCCTCAGGCCTGATTTTGTTGTTTTGTTCATTTTCGGGACATATAACTTCATGCATCTTGTATTCTTTGATTGTTGTTTTCTTATGAAGTGAAAGTTTTTTGATGAAGTACAAGGGAATGAGTAAATGATTTTGGGAGACCCGTTGAAGTGTTTCCAGCAGATAATCCTCCGCGATTTCTCCTTGTCAAGACTCTCACCACCATGAGCTTACCTTTGGTTAATTCCTTGGCAAAGGTCTACGACCCAAATCCCCTGCAAGGCCACAAATCTCCTCTTGCAAAGACAGCCATGGAGTCTGAGAAGCCACAGGTGCAAAGTCAGAATCTCATTGAGACCTGGATCAAGTCACTCAGCGAAAAAATGGACTGGCTTCTCAAGGTCCAGGAGAAGGTCCTTCACAGGCTGGATGGCATGTCCCAGGACATTGGTGGCATTGAGAAGGAGGTAGAGACACTCAAGGTGGTCAAGGAAGAGGTCTGTCAGCAGGAGAAGACTGAGACTGAGAGTCCTTCTGATGTAAAAGAGATGTGTCAGGAAATTACCAACATCATGTCCACTGTCAACCAGAGGACAGAGCAGCAAACCAGGAAGCTGGAAGGGGTGGAGAAGCTGGTTATTGGCCTTCAGCAAGTGATTGGCTTCTTAGGAGCTAAGACCTCCAAGCTCAGTGAAGTAATCTGCATTGGCAAGGCCTCTCAGACATCAAACACTAAGGGGAAAAACACTGTAAATACTAAGGCCAAACATGCTGTCAGAAAACCCCAATCAACGAACAAAAGAGCCAATAAGGTGGGTTACATCAGATGTGCTGGGAATTCAATAACATCACAGCTTAATCTTTGATCATCATTTGTACACTGTCCACAAAATTTGCAGTAAGTTTATTACCACATACCTGTACACCTGTAATACTTGAACAGCTTTGCTCTGGCTACCTCTAGTGTCTCTTTCATGGCTGACACAAAGTTACCAGTGCTGGATGAGTGAATGCTTCTGTCATATCATGTCTCTGATTACCATCAACAATTTGCTTAACACAGTGGAGAATATTATCCCAGCTGTGGCAGTTGGGTTATACTGGGCAGTTATTGGCAGTGCATGGTATCCCTTCCCACTGTCGTATTTTTCCAGTGAGTAATAACAGGCTATATGATGGTTTAGCACCGTCACAGAAGAGTTCGGATTTCGAGACAAAGAGGTGGCCATATGATTCTGAAAATGTGCCATCATATGAACAAATAAAAGCAGATGTCCTTTTAAATTAAAAGTAAACAAATTGCATATTTATTTTGTATTGTATTTTATTTTAGCTGTGTATTTTTTTTGTCAGAACTCTACTGCTTAAGCTTCTGAAGTCGTATGGATGGATGAAAGGATTAGTTTAGTGTGTATTCAATGTTCTGTAAATGTAAATATTTCCCTTTTTATACAAACTATTCATACATAACCAGATTTTAAAACATTATTCTCATGTCTTTGTTTATTGCTAATTTGGGGTCCAAGCTCACAGTGCTGGTACCTTATTGTATTTGCTAGGATTTCTCTTTTGCACTAAAATGATACAGGCAACACAAATCGTAAGGTGCAGAAACACGAAATTTGGTGGAGTGGTGCAGAATTGCCCCCACTGCTCAGGCAAGCAAAATCATACCTATCAGCCTAATGGTGGTGCTACATCTCAGTGTTGGACCTTTGGATCTATGTCTCCGTAACCGTGAGTCATAGAAACAAAATTCTTTATTTACAGACAGTCCCTGGCTCATGTCAAAAAAAGTTTACTATGAGGCTCCGCCTACTTATATTTTTTGTTGATTTGCATAATGTGAAAAATTTACTTTTTCAAACTCACCCTAAGCCATTCATCTGATTCACAGAAAATTAGAAGTGCAACATTGTGAGACGTTGTTGACAAAAAGTTGTCCATGATTTTAATCATGGTACAGACTAATTAATTTCCTGGACATGAACTGTTTGTACTTAGTGAGGTATTTCTCATTAAAGAAACATCCATTTTCTACAATAAACTGTAATTGATATGACATTCCAAGGCAACTTTCCAAGTGTCATAAAAGTCACCCACTAGGGTAGCGCCATAACTCAAAATAGCTTTTAAGTCAGAAACAGAAAATTGGATATAAAGATAAGCTCTTTATTGTCACTGCATGAGTACAATGCAATCACGTTTGTATCCTTTTACAGAAGCCTCAGTAAAGAAAGTTTAAGGATTAGGTGGGAAAAAAGTAACATATAGCAATACAGTACATAATAAAAAGTATAGGGGGTATATTGCACATACAGGAAATGATCAAGAACAGTAATATTGCACGGTGTGATGAATTACATGGTATAAAGTTGAGATACAGAAATAAGTGAGACAGCAGCATTATACATTATACAGTAAACATGGATGGGGCCCAAAACACATATTGTGTGTGTGTTTGTGGCCAGACATTCCAAAAAATCATATAGCAGAAGTTGATTTACTCATCAAAACATGGCTGACAACAGGCAATCAAATTTCAACAGGCTATAATTACCTTTGTAAATGACTGAGAATCATGAAATTTGGTGTAACAGTACAATATTTCTTCCACTAATCCAGTCAGAAATTAGATGTCAGTTGAGCTTCTGGTGGCGCAATAACGTCCATAGGCCATTATATAGTAATGCAGATATTATAAAGCCTTACAAACACAAAGTGCTTCCATACCTACTATGCATTTATTTACAGAGATTCTGATAGAACATCTGATGTTTAATGTGGCCAAAGCGTCTATTCATGCTATAGTGGTTGGACCCCAATAATCGCTGCATGTGGCTATATTTTGGTATTGTTTTTGTGATTACTCACAATAATTTCACAAAATTCTCAATTTTGTGAAAGTAATATCAGTGTAAAGAATATTTAGAGGAAAACTAGTTTTTACTTGACACCATAATGAAAATCATCAGAACAATGTGTTTAAACAGTCAGCTACCGATAACAGATCCATTTGGCAAATGGAAGGCATGCTTAGCTGGCTGTGAAGGTGTCTGTCTGAGGTGACATTTACTCTCATGTTCTGGCAAATGAGTAGAGGAGGAGGCAGCAAGCTGGGGACAGGGCTGCCCCCCCCTGCTCATTCCCGTATAAAGCCTACTGCCTTGAAAGCCACTGGTTCCTAAGACTTTGTTGTTACGTGGTATGGCTGCTGCGATATCACTGAGGGCAGCTTAGCTACCAGTCACAGGCTGCTCAGGTATTCAGGCTTGACATACTACTGCTCACGTATGTGCATTTTTGTGCACTGCTGTTTGCTTTCAGCTCGGACAGCAGCCATTTCTGATAACTGCTTTGCAGGAAGTGCAACAAAAACAAAACAAAAAGCATGTGACCTATGTGTCTTTTGATATGACTGATACCCCACATTCATCTCTGGCAGAGAGTGCTATTCTTGGAGCATGGAGACCACAGAAAGCATACTGTGACCATGGAGAGCACATTGTGCCCTTGTGGCCATGCAGTGTATAAGTAAACCAACAGCTGAACTTAACCTAACACCTAAACATATTAGATGATTAGTCACTGGTGCAGTGACCAATATGGGTAGCCGTGATAGCTGATTTAATCAGTCGGTCATTTTTATCTATGCCGGCCACAGTTTCATTTTGTGTAAATATCGAGTGACTTTATTGACCCTTAAGTGCAGTGATCACTAAAACTTAGAGATACAGGGAGCGTCATGGCTGTCCTGAGTATGGTATAGCAGCCGCTGGTGCAGTGGGTTCAAGGCGTAACTTAATCTCCTGAGGTTCTCAGAAGTTGTTTGGAAAACACCACAGTTGCACTATACAGTCTGTCAGTAGGTGTCAGTAACAGTAATAACAGACTTTGCTTTGAGCTAGGTTCAGGTTGCTTTCCACAATCTGTTTATCTTCTGACAGTCACTTATCAATGCTGCTGTTTTTCATATAAATAGCCGATTTTAATGTTTCTGTATCTGCAGGTATACTAGCCAAACAACTTGGTCTTGTTTCTTGTTGTGTGTTGCGCAAGTGCGCCCCCTGGAGGACACTACTCGTCAAGCATTCAACCTGTCTTTCCTCTTGGTCTGGTGCATTGTGCCTGGGATAACAGTACCACAAAATGTATATGCCTACCCTTGTCTCTCAATATAAACACCCAGCGTCAGACTTGTATCTGTATCCATACCTGTCACTTTTTCTGTTGCCCAGTTGAAAGCCCAGAAATCCAAGGATGCTAAGGAGAAGTCCAGCCCAAGCCTCCACGGTCTGAAGACCCAGAAGAAGAAGAAGCCTCCGGATGCCGGAGGTAAAGCAGAGCATGGGTTTAGGTGACCTACTGTTCTCTTGACATCGTCATGTAGCATAGCAAAAGAGGGTACAGTACTGTCAAAGGCAGTCAAAGAAAACAATCATTGCTTTTTTTTGGGTAATAGGTGTAAATATGTTGGAAAAAATATCAAAATAAATTAGAACATACGCAAATTAGCAGTTAGGGGAGAGGGGAAAGGAGGGAGTGCCGATTTAGCGTGTCGCCGCACACACCACATGACAAACAAGCTCGGGAACGAGAACCCGAGTGCGGCCGTGGCGGGTGATACCTCAGCACCACACTACTTCACATGGAGTCTTTTCCAGTGGCCGGAGTCCCAATTCTGCCACCATCCCCCAAACTTTCCCTGTAAGTTGGAGGACCTGCTTGCAGGGCTAGATGTAGGTTAACATCTTACCCAGGATGAAGCAATTGCAGGTTAAGGGCTTTGCTCAAGGGTCCAACAGAGGAACCACTCCAGAAACGTTCGTAGAATTCAAACTGGCAACCTTCCGATTGCTGGCACAGATCCGTAGCCTCAGAGCCACCATTCCACCCATTAACCGTAAAACGATAAAAAAACAAGAACTTCTACTGTTTTCCAAAACATTTGGAAGGCTAGATGAACATCAAACCTCACCTCAGGGGCACCTCAGCCACTCCATTTATCAGCTCTCAATTAATTAACTTGTGGTAATTGATTAGGAATTACAGTACCTGGAGGACACAACACAGAGAGAACATGCAAACTCCATACACATGGAGCATTGCCAGAGACTTGAACCTGCTCCCAGAGTTGTGAGGGAACAGTGCTAATTACTACACCACTGTGCCACCCCTATCACACCAACAGGAAGATCACTTAACACTTGATCTTAAGGCCCTGGTATCTGCGAATGGCTTTGTGTGTTTTCAGCAAAATGGTTTAAATAAGGACCCTCAGCAGCAGCAGATCTTGTAGAACATTCTGACTATTTTTTGCATTTTTTTGTCTGTCTAAAGTATCATGGCTGAACCTGCTTGCAGAGTTTTAAAACTTGTGGTTGTGCCGGTTGCAAACGCTGCATTGTGCTTTGTCTGGACCTCAACAGACACCATATCCCTGAAGAAAAAGGCACTCCTGCTGGAAGAGATCCAGAAGCTCAACCAACAAAATGCAGAGCAGTCTGTGCGCCCAGCCACACCAGAGCTTCCAGATGCAGAAGGAAGTGACTGCTTGCCCGGCCTCATCCCCTGCATCCCGCAGCCACCCGTGGACAGGAGTGAGGAGAGCAGTGCTTTGTCTTCGTCAGAGGAGGAGCACGATGAGGAGGAGAAGGCCGCACAGCTGGAGGACAGCCTCGTAGAGAAGGAGGAGCCCTTCACTGAGTCAGAACACGAGGAGGGAGTGGACGGTGAAGAGGAGCATCCGGAGGAGGATGAAGGGGCCGAGAATGAACTTCAGCGAGAGGAGACTGAGATCACCGACGAACATTTGCCTCTCCCAGCTGCCCTTCCTCTGGAGAGGTATGTTTCACTCAAGCTCTTATCAGCACCATCAGGAGTCATAGCCCAACCACAGGTCTTGTTCTTAAATCATCACCCTACTCAGATCATCGGTTCCCCGCAGACTTTTTGAGGGCCGGGTGCTCAAAGCCTTTGGCATACACGTTAAGGGGCCACACTTTATCTCTAAATACAATAGAGATACCCTCTTTATCTTTAGAAGGAGGCATTTTAAATTGCTTGGACAAACTTTGTGCCTGCAGTTTATTGATTTCTGCGTCTCACAGACCTGTTAATCCAGGTGATCAGGATCATTAGATCAGGGCTAGTGGATGGGTTCAAAACTTGGGTCATTAGAAAAAAGTCCCCGGAGCATATTGGGGTGGGAAGTGGTTTGGGAACAGAATTTGGAAGTTGTGAAGCTTTATTTTCAAGAGATGTTTTAAAGTGAGCATTTATATTTTGGAAGGTAAATCCTTAGACCCTGAGGAACTGCCAAGTATATAAAGCACTGATAGGGGAAGCTTCATACAAGCTGGCCTGTAGCACTGTAGCTGGGGCGTTTTGCGAGGCTGTCTCACCCAGGCATCCTGCCCCGCAGCCACGAGGCCCCCGAGGCTGGCCCCAAGAGAAGGGTCACTGCGGGGGTCCTGGGTGAAGAGGAGGCCCACAAAAAGAGTCGAGTGGAAGAGACAAGCAAGGGTCTAGAATCCGTGGAAGACGAGGTGGAGCCAGAAGACCAGAAGGAGGATGAAGAGAAAGATGGCGAGGCCTTACTAGAAGAGTACATCATTGGTGAGCTGCAGATGCCTTTTTCAAAAGGCTATAAAGTCTCTGACAGAGGAGAATGTAGGGGCGGGGCCACAGGGGCACTGGCCTTAGCTAAAAGCTGATTGGTCCCCAGAGTGCTCTTCCCCGTCACTCACTGATTTATCATTGACTGATAATAATGTTACTCTTCTGTATTAATTATGGCCCCTCTTATGCCCCCCCACCTTACAAAATACCATGAATAGCATAATGTGTAGAACGCAACCAAATCAGACTCTGTACACATCTGTCCACTGGTTTTAGTAGAGACATTCCAGTGAGGACAGAGTACCAAAAAAGACTCTGGTGTTTCATCTGAATGCTAATGTAGTGTGGTGTACTGCTTGTGGCTTCAGAACAGTCATTGCTCCAACTGAGCAGTGACCACAAATTTCTACAATGTCCTTCACGTGAACTTTGAGTCATGAGTTACAGATTTGCCCTGTCTGTTTCAAATCGTGGGTTGAGTCTCATTTTGGTCATATATGGTTAAACTTTGTACCGCGTGAATATATTGGCATGCTTTGTACCTCATCACTTTAATTTTCCCTAGATGGCTGAAGCTATTGTTTATCTTCTCGTCCATCTCACTCTTCCTTTCTGGAACCTTTCAGACTGTAGTCCCCCCCCACCCGCCCCCTTCGATCACCGGATCGTGTCGGCCAAGCACAACCAAATCTCCAACTTCTATACCGTAAACCGGGAGGAGATCCTGGGAGGGTGAGAAGCTTTTGTTATGGCAGTGGAACCAAATGTCCAGGATACAATATTTGAAAAGGAACATCAGTTTTGGATGCGGGGGAGGGATGGGGGAAGGGAATCTGATTCCAATATAGACAAGTTTCCTTTCCCATGGTGGGTAAGTCCAGAGTAAAGGCTGTTTATTTATATACTGACCTCCACCACCATACGGTCTGTGAAACCCTAACCCCATGCTGACTCAAAGATAATCAGCCAGTGATAATCCATTTCTTCAAAGAGAAGCAGCCAGCCTCTTCTTCATTTAAGCATCTGCTGTTCCTCCTTTCAGGGGCTTTTAGATTACTTTTCTCACACTCGGGGGCAGGTGGTCATTTATGAAAAAATATCTTGCATTAGCTGCCTGTATTGTCTGACACAATTGGAATGCCTTGAAAGAATTTTATACATATTTTCTTTGAATTAGTTTGTGTGAATCAAGGTGGAAAGCAGTGAAAGTGAACCACCCCTAGATGGTACTGTTTTTGTATATGGAGGAGATGAGAACTTAACATGTACTTCATTTTGCACTTTTATTCACAGGGGTCGGTTTGGTCAGGTTCACAAATGCGTTGAAAACTCATCTGGCCTCACCCTGGCTGCCAAGATCATCAAGGCAAGAACTCAAAAAGAGAAGGTAAGCTTTGTCTTTCTGCTTGTGTCAGAATCGTCCCACGACCACACACATGACCACACGCGACCATATGAGGCCACACATATGACCATGCCTGGATAACATTATAAAAAACTGTTTAAATGTTCTGCATCATCACACACTGTTTGAATGTGCATCACCTCCATCCATCCAACTGAAGGCTGATTTATACTTCTGCATAGAATCTACATTGTAGGTACAGCGGAGATTTCAGGTCTTGAGAGTACAAATCTAACCAATATTTCATTTAACCAACCATTTGAGTGTGATTTGAGTCACAGTAACAGAGTACTCAACTGGTTGGTTGAAACAAAATCTTGGTCTGGATTTATATTCTCCATACCTGAAATCTCCACCTCTTGGTCCTCTTGATTGCATCACACTTCCTCCTACTCAAATGTGATGTTTGTTTCTGGGGGGATTTCAGCATAGCACAAGCCGTGTTTTCCTTGTTAGCCTGCTGTTTCTGGCACGGCCGCAGCCATTCACGCTGCTAAAATAAAACACAGTCGCAGCCGTTCATGCTAGGGCTGCATGATTTTGAGAAATTTCAGATATCCAGATGTGATTTTTTTTTTTTTTGTTAGCAAAAATATTGCAATTTTTTTAAAAGCAAAAAAGAAGTTATGAATACATTTTTCACACACCCTATGAGTGATTTAAACAGCATGTATGAAAATGACTATGACTGACATGCAGAGCATATGCAAAAGCAGCTGCAGTAAACTGTAAACCGAACTTTAAACATATACTAAATAATCTTGAAAGGGACCAATCATTAAAATTGCAAATCTTGGCAAGTTTTGTTTCCTATAATAAAGTAAAAATGTTTTAGTAAACACCCCGTACTTAGCAAAGTGGCGATGCAGCCCACACCAGGTGGTATAAATGCTCACAGCAGCATAGGCGACTTGCGTAGGCCACAGCGTGAGCGATGCATAGACTCCACGCAGGAGTGTGAATGGGCCTTAACTGTGAATTTGCTGTTCACAGGAGGTGGTGAAGAACGAGATCCAGGTCATGAACCAGCTCAGCCATGCCAATCTGATCCAGCTCTACGCAGCTTATGAGTCAAGACTTGACATCATCTTAGTAATGGAGTAGTAAGCATCCTGTTTATTGGTGATAATAAATTTGCTTCAGTTTTTTTGTGGGTTATTGGTTACCCAATAAATTGTCATATCCCTCAGCTTTATGACATCAGGTGGGGCTAATCTGTGGCACAGAACTCATTTCCACAGTGCCATCTAGTGGGGGTCATCCCATGTGCAATCAACATGTCGTCGGCCATGTTTCGTTTCATTAGTTAGCTTTCTCAGAAAGGTAGCCTCCTCGTGTAACTGAAAAAATGTGTATTATTAACCTATTTCATGGGCGATGATCAGGTCTCTCCATGCTGGGTGGCATGATGCTTCATCCTTCTTCCTGCAGTGTGGCTGGAGGTGAACTGTTTGACCGCATCATTGACGAGAACTACAACCTCACCGAGCTGGACACGGTGCTCTTCATCAGACAGATCAGTGAGGGCTTGCAGTTCATGCACCAGAGGTACATTCTGCACCTGGACCTGAAGGTGAGGTGCCGCACCCCACACCAGAGAACTAAGTTTGAGAAACACTGTCATGGCCTGCCTTTACAGTGCGTGTCACTCCCCTTTGATTGATTAAACTCCCGATTTGCTTTTGCAGCCGGAGAACATCCTGTGTGTGAGCAGAGAAACAAACAAAATAAAGATCATCGACTTTGGGCTGGCGAGGAGGTGAATGAGACCTCTGATGGCTCCTTTTGGTTGTTACTGCTAATATGTTTTCCACAGCAGCTACGAGTATTTACTTAATTTAACTGGATGTTCTACGTTATTTGGATCAGCACGTATTCATGTTGAATATTGTGTGTTTGATATAGCAGGTAACTGGTCATCATAATTATGTGATTTACCTCAGTATCTCCTTCACTTAAACAAGTGTTCCAGCTAGAAATTTTGATTACTCTTTCTCACAAATGTAATTTAGGGTCTTAATCTTCACTGAATCCTCCCATGTTGCCCAATGCAGGTATAAACCCAGGGAGAAGCTGCGGATTAACTTTGGCACGCCAGAGTTCCTGGCCCCAGAGGTGATCAACTACGAGTTTGTGTCATTTCCCACAGACACATGGAGCCTGGGAGTCATTACCTACATGCTGTGAGTGATGCAGCTGGGGATGCCCACTGACGAACCATGAGTGGGGTGGGGGGAGGTGGGGGCACAGACACATTGAGGGGACAGTGAATCCCTGATATTCCAAAGCTTTATTCACTAACTCTTAATAACCCATTTTGAGTGCATACAGAACACTGTACTCTTGGGAATTTTTATGTGAAGACATGACATTTGATAGTCGTGGCCTAACACAAACCAAGGCTATTGGTTCATTGGTTTAGGTACCACTTTACAATAAGACTACCCTTATGAAGGGTTTATGAATGATTTATAATCAGGGTACCAATTAGGTTGTAAAACTTTGTAAGTCATTAATAGAAAACTACAAATATTATAATAGTGTTTTTTTTAATTAATGGATTGCTACCATTTATAAGTGGCAAAAGAAAGCCTTATTGTAAAGTAGTGCCTTTTTATACAATGCTATTGTTTCATTTGTTTATACAAGGATATTGAAATTGCCTCCTGGAGAAGAGAGACCTTACATATAGTGATGCGGATCTTTAGTGACATTTTAGAACTCATTCTCCAACGTTGCCACCTGCTGGCAGGCTCAGCGGACTGTCGCCCTTCCTTGGAGAGGATGACAATGAGACACTGAACAACATCCTCTCCTGCAAGTGGACCTTTGAGGACGAGGAGTTTGTGGATATCTCGGATGAGGCCAAAGATTTCATCACCAGGCTCCTAGTCAAGAGCAAGAGGTACGTCTTATGGGCACTGCCCTTAAATAGGTCCAGTGATGAACGCGATCACCTTCAGACCGGCAATGGAGGCCACAGCTATGTTATTTGGTGACTGTGATTGAGGCAGCTGGGACTTTGCTAGTCAACACTTTATTTCCTGGGCTGTGACAAGGTCCAAGTTTTACTGTCACTCACCCTGGAACACAATGAAATTCTTGTGTTGCAGTTTAGGGTGGGGCTTCGCGAGATTGGACAAACGGTGTGCAATGCAAGACAAGTCAGTGCAGGCAAAGCAGTGAAATATAAGAATGAGTAAACAAATAAGTTATTATGAATAAGTTATTATATTACAGTACGAAATTAGAAATGGACCATAGCATAGAAAAATAAATAAGGATACAGTTCAGCTTGTGAGTCTCCTGTAGGTCCAGGCTTGGTATGGTGGCCCATGTCTATTTGTCTGACATCATAGCTGGAGGATGAGTGCAGCAGAGGCATTGAAGCACCCCTGGCTGTCAGACCGCAGGCTGCACTACCACCTGCACAAAAAGGTATGCGTACCTGCACTGCGACCATCTGGGAAAGGCATGAGTACGGTGGCTGAGCTGCTCACTGAAACTAACTGCAATTCTCTCTCCAGAAAAACAAGTGCCATTCATCCCACACACCTCCTTCTGTGGACAGCTGATCAGGTTGGTTATGTTAACAGGTTAGAGCAGCCACACTGCCTACGTGTGATGCGTGTCTCCAGTGTGGTACACGCCTCGCTGCAGTGGTGTGTTATCTAGAGAGTCGGAGTGCTGCCTTTTTGTCACACGTGGTAAACAGTTTTGAGCAAAAATAGACAATTAAAAGATTTGTCACAAGCATTCACTGTTTGTTTCTTATATTGCCGATAATCTCATGTATAATTTAGCATTTAACCATTATTTAAATTTATAATTTATTTGTAATTTATTTCTATTATACTTGTTGAAGAGTGAGCAATTTTTCGTAAGCTGTCGTAATTTTCTCTCCTTCAGATTAGGACTACAAATCGACGGCCCTCTAATCACATGGGCCCAGCGCGCTGGACCAACTGCACTGTACCCAAACACACCTGCCTCCCTGCCATGCAGCATCATGGGCTCATTGCACTGTACCCAAACACACCTGCCTCCCTGCCATGCAGCATCATGGGCTCATTGCACTGTACCCAAACACACCTGCCTCCCTGCCATGCAGCATCATGGGCTCATT
>JAABNY020000001.1:19789660-19800373 GCA_015164015.2 Brevimyrus niger
GTGTGTTTTGGTCCCCACCAGGGTAAACTCAATTTTATAAAAACCTGTGACTGCGATCAACTAAAAATGACAAAAGCCTTGTATTTTGTTTGAATGGTTATGGCTAAGGTTAGAGTTTAGTAGGGGTTATGGTCATCATTGTTGGGATTAGGGTTTTATTCCCATAGAAACGAATGGACGTTCCCCGTCTAGATGTGGATACAAACTTGTATGTGTGCACAAGAGTTTGAAATGTCCAAGAGTGCCAGGGAAGTGGCACGTGTGGGTCAGGGTAATGGGAGCTTTTGACAGACAGTATGGCAGCTCTAGGGCTTGGGCTCCCATGTCACCTCATGCAGAGCAGCAGCCTTCAACAGAACCCCAGGCCAATAAAAGTGAACAGAGCTTTTCTTGTCCTATTTTGTAAGCGTTGTGTGGGATTTGTGTACTTTCTATTGAAACAAATGTAAGTCTGTGATGCAGCCTTGGAGAAACCAAACCACATCTCAACCTCGTCCCCTAGACTATATGTTTATGTTTCATGCAATAGCACTGTGTATTTCACAGCTTCTGTTTCCTTTTACGTTGTATAGTTTTTTAATTTCTTTTTTATGAGATAGTTGGAGTATTGTCAAAATATTTTATGCTGAGTGTGTGTCTGAATCTCCCCTTCCTGTAGTAGCTGGTGCATAGTTTTGGTACAAATCCTTACACAATCTGAAGCTGTACCATGTGGTCTAACAGTATGTGTCTGTATCTGATGCCTGTGTCTGGTAATTCTGGACAGAACAATAATGCATTCCACAATGTTAAGTTGTGTACGGGTTTTACCTCTGTGATTTGTAATGCTGTCTTATAGGAGTGTAACGCTACACGTTTTCCTACCGACAATTTTCGGTACGGGTCTTTTGGTTCCGTGTACATATGTACTGAACGAATGCAGCAAATGTGGAACCTTTGTGTGTTTGTTTGTTTCCCCTGAGCAACATTCAGAAAGGGGTGGATGAAGCCACGCCGCTACGCATGCACGCATACGTCCTAATGTGAAGCTGGAAGCTGTTAATGTGAATACAAGTAAATACAAGGGGTATTTTTTTAAACGCTGCACCATAATGGATATTTATTTTGTTATGCTTTGTATTTTTTGAGACAATATTCATGTTGCACAATTCCTTTATGAAGCTGAAAGCTGCTGTTGTGAATACAATATAGCTCAGGTACTGTTCAATATAATGGATAATTAATAATATTTTTTTAATTTTTAATTTTTACATGAATATTTATTTTGATTTTACCTTTGAGTAAATTTTTGTTTCTTTGTAGGTTTGAGTATTGACAGTTTTTAAATAAAGCCATACTTTGTTCAGTAAACCACAATTTACAGTGGTACCTCGGTTCTCGAATGTAATCCATTTCGGACGCCGGATCGAATCCTAAAACATTCGAGTTCTGATCAAATTTTTCCCATAAGAAATAATGGAAAACCAATTCATTTTTTTCTTAATGGCTTTCAAAAAGATAAAGATCTCATCTTAACATTGCCCCTGTCCTGCCCCGATGGTCCGCTCCTTCTGTGTGCCATGCCCCCTCATTAACCTCGTGTGGGCTCCCCATGTGATCAGCTGTTTCTTGTTGTTGTCATTAGTCCTCTGTATTAAGTCCATGTTTCAGTTTGTTTCCCCAGTCCGGTCATCGGGTGCGTTCGACTTGCTTACAGCTCTGGCTTAAAGCAATGTATTCTGATCCTGACTCAAAGCATTACGGTTAGATGCATTGTGACCTCTCACCAGCTGCACAAACTGGAACCGCCTCCGTGACAACACATCTTTGCCCTTATTGGCTGAAGAGTTTAGTTACAAGCATGATGTATGTATCCCAGGCAGTTCCGATGCATAATCTGCTATTACTCCTGAATATCACGTAAAGCAGTGAGAACTGGTTTTCAGTTAATTTACCCGGTAAAATAAAGTTTAAATAAATGGCAGAAATGCTCTAGTAGTACACGTAAGTTAGTGGTTTATTTATTGTTAGTTACTGCAATGTTGCGCTGCTTTATTTGGTCAATCGTCCAGTCTGTGAAGAAGGCATTCAAGTAAGAATTGCATTGTAGTCTGTACATGACAATAAAAACTTTGAATCCAGCCTATTGTTTATTTTTATTATTACTCTGTAGGTACTTACTGCACAGTGATTTTTGTGTACCACTTTACCTGTATTCTGCCATGTAGGCTCACCCCTGCTTTTTAAATACAAAGTTTGAATATTTACACCCAAAATGAAGGCAGTAGGTAGTATGGAGGTTAATCCCAGGAGGTGCCTGTAAAACATAGAGCTATTTAAACTGGAAGTGTTGAAATTATAAAATGTAAAATCTTTTGCAGTGATACTTAAATGAAACTGGGTTGTGAGATCAGGATTTCTGCCATTAAGTTGGCTGAATACCAAGCCAGTGCTACTCTGTGACGTAGACAACTGTTCTGTTGCCTCCTGCATGTTGATTTTGCAGGTCTGCAAATTTTCACTATTCTTTTGATGATTTCTTATTCTAGCACAATGGATATGTGCCAAATATGTGCGAAACAGACTTAAATAGCATAGGAATTATGGAATTTAGACTTGCACTCTGCTTAATCACATTAAATGATTGGCTAAAAATATTCTGAGTAAATAGTAACAACTCTGCTTTTGTACGCTTGCAAGAAAAGAGTGAAAATAAACAGAGCAGAGATGTACAGTGGCAGCAATGTATCCTAACCTGTTCCATGATTTGTCCCTGCAGGATGGCTCGTATTTGGCAGAGTTCTTGCTGGAGAAGGGCTATGAGGTGAGTTAATGCTGCACTTCTAGACATCTGGTTCCTCGGATAAGCATAGCGAGTGTTACTGCTGCTGTTATACGTCTCAGGACAGATGCATCTTCCGACTCTCCCTCTTTCTGTATATCAATCTCTCCAGTTCTATCCCATACTCCTGCTTCTCACACACACCCACAAACTTTTCAGAATAAAGCCCTCCCAAACTAATCAGGAGGACAATGTGCTTTTATGGTTTTATTTCAGTTTTCCCCCCTTTTTTGTAGATTGTGTCTGCCAAGATCAGTCCTGCTGGGGAGTTTTGTTGGTGTCTGTGCAATCGCTGTACAACGTGAACGGAAAGAAGGGTGACACACCTACGGAGCAGGGGGATGATCCATGTCGCATTAAGTTGCAACACTGCCAAAAGCCGACAGTGGTTACTCAGCTCAGGGCTGGTTTGACTTAAGATCTATCCAGCTGTCTTTTTCGCACAAACTGAAACAAAACAACAAAACCTTTTAAGATGGCTCATGCTTTTCTCTGAAGGCCACTCTGAATAGCCTGGCTCTTGGGGACAACGTAGTCTGGACTTCAACAACGAGCCAGCTGTGCCTTTGTTAATTAAGTCACACTAGCACACTTACATGGCTAAGCATTTAACCTACCCTTGCGATTGCTTATACAAGATGGGCGCTCTGGAATGTCTGAATTGTTTGGCAGGTGCTTGTGGCTGGTCTGAAGCAGACATTAACACACCGTGTCCTGGTCGAGTATCGGGGGGTTCCTGCTTTGTTGTGGGTAGAGGGTAGAGTTTACCGGGCGGACATGCAGGAAGCTGCAGTGAATAGAGGAAGACGGGGGCAGGGTGCGGTGGTGCGCTACACTCCCTGCGGTCAGGCCCCAGGCGTTATCTCATCTCCGCAGGGTTTCCTATGACACCCCCCTCCCCCTCAGTCTGCCACCACCCTTGGTCCAGTGGTCCAGCGCATCCCTGAAGCCTTTAATCCCTGCACCCTGGCCAGGAAGTCTCTCTCTCTCCCTCTCACGCCCTGTCTCGTGGCGCGTGCAGTGTGTTTGAGATTGTTTCACTGTTCTTGCCGTTGGACCTCTATCTCGACTACAGCAACCCCCATGTTGATGTGCTGTAGTGGGTTCTGAGGGGAGGATTCAGGCTTTGGTTTGGTTGTTTAAATCCTCAAACGCTTCTGGTCTCCAATGAGGACTGCAGTAAGAGTGGGTTGTGCTTGTGTGTAGAGGGAGAAAGGTTTTAGTTCCTGTTGTTCTCCAGAATGAAAAATGTCTGTGTCTAAGACATAATGTTTTGTGTGTTATGTCAGACATTTGCACATAACCAATTGGGAATTCATACTTAATCATACCCAATAAAACTGTGGCACCAATGGAATGGAGTGAATACAAAACAATGCCCATTGCTATAACCAGTGGCCTGTACTACGAAGCGGGGTTACTGGCTTATCGGGGTAACTTGTCGGATTTAAGCTACCACAGTTTAAATGGACTTCATATTTGTTCACTTACATTTTGCCCAGACTACCTTAAAACTGACAAGTTACCCCGATAAGCCAGTAACCCCACTTCATAGTACAGGCCCCTGGTTTAATAAACATTTACTCCGGTGATATTAATTTGTCTTTATGTAGATTTTATTATGTGGTTAATCTTTTAGGATACCCACCCTTTCACATTTTAGTACTATTTTAAAAATTGCATTTATTTAACAGATTCTATGTATCTTCTAAATGAGAGCAAGGTCAGACAGTCCTTGGAGCAATTAAGGTGAATGAAAAGCCATGCTCAAGGGCACACTGGTGAATTCCTGTGCTGACCATAACGTGAGCATTTGAATGGATAACCTTCCACAGAATCCTAACCTACAGCTCCAAATACTTACATAATTGATTTTTTTTCAGCTTCCTGAGGTGACTCAGATTAAATCTGGTCAACAGAACAGCTGGAGACAATATCTTTTTTGTACCATTTTATTCTGTCCCTGCCACCCAAATGGAGAGGGAGTGTCACTTGCAACTACACTAGTGAATTGTCTATCTGGGCTCTAAGTATTAAGAAAGGGGAATAAGAAATGCTGGAAACAAATGATGCGAGACAAGTAGAGCCTGAAATGTCTCCCACTGGCTACTGGTTATAAGGTGTTTTCTTATCTGCTAACTTGGCTGTGATTGGGCCCTTAAAGATACCTGTTGCATTTGCAAGGACCATAGTTAAATAGTATACGTTAATAGTTTTAGTGGATATAAGGTTTCACAAGGTCTTGGCAATGGTGGAAATGCTGGCCCTGATCCCCAGATGGCCCCTTACCCTCTGCCCTCTTCCTTATTGCTGTGGCTCAGTGTTCCACTGCGTCAAAGGGCGACATCCACTAAGTGCATTATTCCCTTTCTTTCATTATTTATACATATTGTAAGACATGCTACGCTAACTGTGGTTAGCACTAACGCATTGTGCCCAGAAAAATAATGTATAAAGAAAGCACTTGACTATACCCCTTAGGAAATAAACTGTTTTACTGACAAATTTCACGTTTTTGTATATTTTCGGATTACTAGTATAAAATAAATTATAATTACTGTCATATTTTTCACCAAAAAATACTCTTACGGTTTTTCACAAGAGATATATATTCTTTATTGTTCTTCTAGGGAGAGTTCCTTAAGTCCTTCCGGAGCTGGAACTTTAAATCTCCCTGAAATCCGAATTCATTTCCAGTACTGCTCCCCAGAGTTTTTCCCCCAATCCCAACCAGTTCCACTTCCTGATTTGGTTTGTAATTGATGAATGCGTTTCGGAATGGCCCCAACCCCAATTGGGAGTCCAGATACATACTCTGTGTTGTGTCTACAGGTGCATGGAATTGTCCGTCGGTCCAGCTCCTTCAACACAGGCCGTATTGAGCACCTTTACAAGAACCCACAGACCCACATGGAGGGAAGTGAGTAAACCCCCATCTGCCCACCCTCTGCCTTCTGGGTTCTCTGAATAGTGTTTCTTTAGTGCACTAGAACCTCTTGTCTTTCCTGGTCATGAAGGTGCTGCCAGTGCATAGTTGTGAATATGCAGCTCACTTCCTTTTCTTTCAGTTTAGCATGTTGTCATTGTACAGTTTTGAGTTGTACATAAAATGTCACTTCATGATGCATGGTCAGCAGAAGAAAAAAAACAGTACCCCCTAAACTTTCTTTACGCCTCCCAGTGCGAGATTTCTATAAGGGAGAGCACAGTGTTGTGATCGCCGTGAGTGTCGCAGGAATCAAAAAGACTGGAGTACTCTGTTCCAGGGTAACACAGGGGTTTATTCAAAGACAGGAGACAGGCAGGGTACTCACGTATATGAACGAGACTACGAGAATGACGGATCTGGAGTAGATTGACTGAGACACGGACTAAATACAAAAGACAAGCTAGACTTAACAAGTAACAGGAGACTACAATCAGGGAAAAACAGGAGGCAACGAGGTGGGCGTGGCACACAATCAGGAGCATTGGAGGCAGGACGTAACACACAGATACACAAAGAATAATTTTTTATTAATTTATATTTCTGGATGCTCGATCAGGAGGAGTGTTCGGCTTATAAATGGTTTTGGTATGTCTAGAAAAAAAATTGCTCTCGGTATTAATCTACACAACTCTATTTTGTAAATTGTCTCAGGAACTGATATTTTCACTGAAAATGTAATACATATGTTGAATTAAAGTTATTGTGCTTACTTTTCAGAGATGTTTTATTGCACATACTGTGATGACAAATGACCTTGAGTGATATTTTTTACAGGGGGGCAGTGAGTGACTCAGTGGGCTCTGTGCCTGTGATCTAGCTATGAAGAGCTATATAGGGTAGACATAGAATTCCAACATACCTGTGCTTGTACTTGTGCAAATGGCAAATAAAGGATTTACAATTTATTTATTTTAGGCCTGTCAAAATGACTGTGTTAATCATTGCAATTAATTTAAAATATTTAATGCGTTAAAATTAATCAATGCAGCTGTTTTTTTACTTCCTGTGTGGGCACTGACTTATGACATGGATGCAATGAAACTCATTTTAGCCAGAGACAGGAGAGCTCGACAATCAATGTCATTGCGTAATGCATTATGGGGCAATTGGTGGCATCGTGCAGTGCATTATGGGGCAATTGGTGGCATCATGCAGTGCATTATGGGGCAATTGGTGGCATCGAGCAGTGCATTATGGGGCAATTGGTGACATCGAGCAGTGCATCATGGGGTGGAACACCCATATTGTGTATCCATGAACCAAAATAATCTTTTGAGTGGAAATATCAGAGATGTGCCTGATTTTGTTTTTCCCTAATAAATGTTTCAGCAGGTAATAATCCATCTGGACAAGGCTGTAAGTGTAATTTACTGGTTGTTGCTAGTGTTCAGGTGGTGGTGGATAGCAGGGTGGTGTGAAATCAAGGCGGGGGACCCTTTTTATTCAGGAGCAGTATCTCTATGCAGTTCCCTGTGGAAAAATGGCTTTTTGTTCTTTGCTCTTTGGGCCATCCTTTTGCTCTCTGATACTTCTGTCTGTTTTGGATGCACGTACTCACATTATGTTTTAGAATGCACAATATGTTTAGCATAAATCGTGTTTGATTAATAAAGTGTAATTTACTGTATAACAGAGTGTATTTCTTAAGTGTCATGGGAGTGCATCCATGGGAGTCTGTGTGTATGTGCATCCATAACAGATGACAACAAAAAATGTATAAATTAAAAGCAAAATTATATGTATTTATGTATTTTTACTATATTATTATTGCATTATTTTCTGAAAGGCAGTTAGTGTTTCTATGGTGAGTAATTCCGTTTTGTTTTGTTCCATGAGCTCAGTCTTGCATCCTAAAAGTGGTTGATTGCATTACACTAGTTTTAACCAAGCAAATGGGTGCTCAATGGCACCATTGTGGTAGCTGAACAGGATGTAATAGTGGATAGCCCATGGTAGCGACAGTGACTCATTGCAAGATGGAGTGCTATTAGTAGCAACATCCAGGCTCTGAAAGTCTGACTTTCTTTGAACATATGGAAAGTAGTGTCCGTTGTAAGGGAACATAGGGGTTCAGTGACACTGAATGAATGAACTTTATATAAGGGCGCTTTTCCATTGAACCAGGTACCGTGCTTTTGGTATTTTCCCTTTTCCATTGACTTCTGGTTGACTACCAGTACCAAAAGCTCTAATCCATGAAGTACCAAACCAGCTGGGGTGCGTTTTTGGTACTTTTAGGTGGGCCTTCTTGGTCGATTTTTAGTTTGCAAATAGCCTGCCTCTAAACACAATACAGCTATCTTGGGAAAAAGTTACAAACTTGGAAAACAAAAAAAAAATGCATGCATGGACAAAGAGATGAAATATTTAAATGAGATCTGGTTGGAAGAACAAATACAAGAAGATCATGATGCTATATGACAAGAGAAAGTATTTTGTATAGTGTACTAAGGGAGCACAGTATTGTAAAATTTCCAAATTTCACAATGTGATTTTGTTTCATAAATACCCCAATATTTAATATAACAGAAAAGGAATTCATCATAAATTTCTGATAAACCCATCCTGGAGTGATTTATACAGCGGGGATGAAAATTAATCAAACTGACTAGCAATGTTAAGAACTGCGTGTGCGTAACATGCAATGTTGGTATTGATATTGCATATCGTCCAGCCCTATAAAATACTACAGCCATTTTTTGAATTTGGTACAAAATACCCTGCTTTGTGTTTTGGCTCTTGTACCAGTTTTTACACCAGTGGAAAACCATCACCTTGAAATACCATACTTGAATTACCAAAAGTACAGTACGTGGTGCAGTGGAAAAGTGCCCTAAAAGTTGACAATGCATGCTATTCACTCCCTCCAAAAAAAAGCAGTGAATTACCTAAATGAAAAGCTTCCAATTATAGTCCAGGAAAGGCTCATATGAACTGGCTCTTTCACTAAGAATTGTATTTTATACTGAGATGACAGTATCAGTATTAAAGTAGTATTAAAGAAGAAAGGGCATTTTACATGAGAAGTACTCCTCAAGTGTTATAGCTATAGGAATTAACACTGACTATACTTCCCACCCCCCCCTCCCCCCAGATATGAAGCTGCACTACGGAGATCTTACAGACAGCACTTGTCTGGTGAAGATAATCAATGAGGTCAAGCCAACAGAGATATACAACCTCGGTGCGCAGAGCCACGTCAAGGTAGGAGATGCGTCTGTTCTGGGCTGTGACTACTAACACCTGTGGGTGGTCGTTTTCAACAAGCCCCCCCCACCCCACTTGATGTATTTGCCTCGGGCCTGTGGTTGGTGACTTGGTACTGGAACTCAAGTCAGTGAAGTGCATGATGAGAGAACCTGTCTGTCCGCTGGTTCAGGGGGCCAAGATACCATTATCCCACAGTGCAAGTAAGCCAACTATCTTGGGCTTTCCAGGAAACTTGTGGGATTGCTTCACTGGATCGCTCAGTGCTTTCTGGATGAGCACATAATAATCATACTGATGGTATCATTAGCATTAGCCAATTCTGGCCTTGTCTTCCGTAACGCTGAGTCTGGTAATGGAAGTGTGTGATCTCATGGGGACATGTGCTTGGGGCATGCCTCTGCAATGTGGCCCCAAACAGACAATGGTGCGCTTTGTCGGAAACACCATCAGGCGAGGTGAAAGTGTTTTTCAACTCCATGAGCCTCTCCCGTCTTTCCCCTCCTTGCGCTCCCGGTGTGCTGGGATGTGCCGTCGACAGAAGTACCCTTGTCCGCCCTCGTCCGTGCCCCTTGCCTGCCCTTCTCCCACGCTGTTCGGTCTTCCGCATCCTACGAGGCAATGGGACGGGACTCTGGCGGCATGCAGAATGAGAGAGAGAGATTCCGCGCTCTCTTGCCTCCCACACAGAAACCTCCTGAGCAAGGCCACACACAGGCAATTCTGCCGTTTTGGCCACCGCTAGTTCAATGGGTCCTTTTTCTCAACTTCCTGTGTTCCAGCAGACTAAATATTTAAAGCCCAAGTCAACAGCAAGATGATCGACCCTCATTAATGTCCACCAAAGGGCAGAAAATACATGTTCTTTATGACATGTATGATTTTTATGACAGCAGGAGCTGGTATTACCCTTAGTACTTCACCAGGCCCTGCCGTAGTTTCTCTCTAGCTACTGTAGGAGAGTTAGACTGCAGGTCTTTGCATTTATTTACATGTTAGAAAAATAGCAATATTCAGGTACATTAACCGCCGCAACAGAAATTCCTAAGGGTTCAACTTCTCTCCAGGCCTGTGGCTGGCAGACGTGTCTGGCGAGCAGATGCGGCAGGAGGCACTTTCCTGGATTACACGGCAAGAATATTAGCGGTAGTTACAGTCAGAGGAGAAGGAAAAGTTTACTCGCTGGCTCAGTCACCCTTTTTCATGTGAAATATTTGTCTGTGTGCCCGACTTCCCCTCGCTGTCATGAAGGATGGACGAGCAGCCGGCAGGATTTCAGCCCAGCATCTTGGCTGCTTTTTTCACCCATGTGGGTGTTCACATCCAGAGTCATCTGCGCTACCCTGCGAAAAGATAAAGGAAAGAAATTAATTAAAAAGAAACGGATGCAAGGAATTCTGGGACTTTTAGCCACACAGCGGCTTTCTTGTGCTATTGTTATCATCACATTTAATGGTTCACTAATCCTTGTGTCTTGCTGGAATTGTAAATGGCCCATAAAATAGGTTTGGTACATGTTTCTGGGATGAGCTTTGTAATCTGTGTTATGTCATTCCATATGTCTGGTCTCAAGGGACGAGAACACGAAAGGCTGAGTGTTTAATTTTGCCAATTTATTATTATTATTATTATTATTATTATTATTATTTTTACTATTTTCTCCCCATAATAAAGGACCAACGGCCATCAGGGTCCA
>JAABNY020000001.1:19800473-19831292 GCA_015164015.2 Brevimyrus niger
TTATTATTATTATTATTATTATTATTATTTTTACTATTTTCTCCCCATAATAAAGGACCAACGGCCATCAGGGTCCATCTAATTGCAAATGGGCTCTTCAGAATAAGAAAATGAAAAATATAGGAAGTTGCTTTGGTTTTCTCTTGGAAGCCACCAAAAATTAAGTTGTCTCTTCATACTGTGGACACTAACTGTTGGGGGATGTGTCACATTTTAAAATATCAATCCTACTGCGGCAAAGTGTAACTTTGTGTAATGTAGTTTATGTGACGTTAAGTGGCGTCAGAGGTGCTGCACCCATCAGTGCAAACTGCCGAGTCTTTGCATGTGTCCCAGTATGCTTGGCTATTTCCATCAGAGCCACAGGTGTTTATGAGGTGAAGTGCTGATGTTTTCTTTTGACGTGCATTGTAATTAATGAATTGCAACACGATGCTGGGCTGTGAGTATAAAATATGCATGCAGATGCCAGTGGCAAGAGATGTGCTGACAGAAAGCAGACTTACAGTTGTGTTCTGGAGGTCAAGTGGAGATGTGAAACAAATGGCTAACAGTCTCTCAAAATGTCAAAAAAATGAGAGCTTCTTCAGCCTGTATTGTGAGAAGACAAAAGTGCATGTAATGCAACATGGAGGATACATATCGAGTTGAATTATTAACGGTTTCCTGTGTTATGGACAGCAGATGTGTATTGCCAGTTCTCTCTGAGGGGAGTTGTGACCCACTCCAAAAGGTCCCCTATTGCTATAGTGTTCACTTTGGCTACAGCAGTTTGGTGCTCCACATGGACATGGAGCCAGGCTTTACACTAGAGCAGCAGGGCCCATATGTCACACAGGGCCACCCTGTCAAACAGAAGAAAGCTGGTGGCCACTCCCATTAGTACCCATAAACACATTACACAAAAAGATCCGACAAATTGTTTCACTCATTGAGTCAAATTCACTCAGTGGCCTCTGTATTCAGTAAGGTTTACTACATGGGGAGCCATTCTGCATGTGTAGCCTTCCTGTTGGCTTCTTTTCCGACTTCTCTCATCAGTGATTTCGCCCATAGAACTCCTGCATGTTGGATGTGTTCCGTTTATCGCACTGTTCTCTGTAAACACTGCATTGTGGGAAAATCCCAGAAAGCTGTCTGTTTCTGAGAAGCTGGAGCCACCCGGTCTGGCACCAACAGCAACTACTTTCAGAATCGCTTAGATCGCCCCTCTTAGCCATTTTGATGGTTAGCCAGGCAGTAATTGGACCTCTTGTCCCTGTCTGCATGCTGTATGTATTCAGTTGCAGCTGCATGATTTGATGTATGGAAGAGCAGGCTTTACCTAATGAACAAGTAGATTTACCTAATAAAGAAGCCACTGAGTGTATTCTTAAACAGGTGAAAGTTTACAATTTATGGTGTTCAAGTAAGACTGTCTGCTTAGCAGCAGATTGACGTGTTATATCGCCACCTCCCAGTATGATTAAAGGCATTTCCGCAGCTCTGTAAGCTCTGGTTTGCTCCATGTTAAATGCCATGGCTGGCAGCCCGGGGCGATGGGGAAAATGACTGCCCGTTTCCAGCCACCTCCCACACAATTTCAGCTGTGTGTGAGTCACCTGAGCCTTTAGTGTGTGCTGGACACAGAGCACGTAAGGCAGTGCTTTGCTTGTGGCTTTTTGTATGCCACGTTCAAGATTATGCTTTTCCCAAACATGTCTCTTATGAGACTGTCTTTTGTGAGGCCATTTATTATATAGTCAGCTCGCGTGATTTTCAGTTGACCAGAAGTCTTAGACTTACGACTGAAACATTATGTGAATTGGTTCAGTTTTCCCCCTCTCTCCCAGTACTGAGGCAGACTGAGTGCGCTCACTGAGGCGTCACCAAGATCATTTAGGACTCACTTTTTTGTCTTCTGGTATTGGTGAGTTCTAGTAGTTAAGATACAAAAAAAAAAAAACCCTTTAGCAGAAAACTGCTGTTTCCATACTGGTTCTCTGTGGCGAAACGTCACACACTGCCCCTAACTATAGGGAGAGATGGGACATTTTGTGAGTTCAGCAATGTCTTGCTTGCTTGGCTTCACTCAGACCTGGATTGGCCATAGTGTGCAGCCAAGCCCGTTACTTGAGCTGTTCCTCACAGCTCGTCGTGTAATAGCTGTTGGGGAAGGCATTTCCAGCACTGCTGCACGCATGTGAGGTAATGGGTTGTGACAGCACAGTACAGACAACTTTTTGTGCCAGTGTAACACAACATTTTCCCCCCCTGTTCAAAATGGAGACTTCCTGCTCACTCTGTGTCCTGTGTTTCTGTGGACCTGAATCTCTGTATGCTGTAGTGTGACAGTTTTACATTTTGTTTTTGTTTTCTCCTAATAGTGTGGAAAAATGTCGGCCATTTTCCGAAATAGATTCACCGCATTTGAGGTGAATGTATTTCGCATGCAGCAAACTGAGATTGTAGTGCATACCTTCGACTGTAGATTTACGTGGAGTCACAGTCCATAAGGAACAAAATGTTGGTAATCTAATGGTTGAAGTTAAGGAGAGACACTAATTCGACTGAGTCGAGTGAATAATTTTATTGTTTATTATTCTTTCTCATATATCTCTGCTGGGCGGCCATCCATCTCCCAGCAACATATTCAAGAGGATTTGTCTCCTAAGCCATGGTTTAATGATGAAAATGGGTGTATGTGGCAGCTGTACGGCTTTCTGAGTCCTCCTCTGTTTGTCTTCTGTTTTGTCTGAGATGTTCTTAGGCTGTGTTTGGCAAGGGATTTGTTGCAGATATTAGCGGTTCACCCCTTGTTCTCTTTCATTTTATTGAAGTGCGATTGGGAGCAGTGAGTACCGACTGTATCATGACCAGTTTGAAACCCCTGTAATGGCCTGACAGTTGTCATTATTTCTAATGGATAACAAGGTATTTTAGGCATGAAATAGGGATGCAGGGTGTCCTCACCTCCACCTTGAAACCCTTGACCGCCCTTTTCCTGTTACTGCTCGTGCCCCCTTTTCTTCCTCAATCTGACAGGGTCTTACTGGTCTGACAGGCACTTGGGGTCTGTTTCTGATTTGGGCTTGAACATGCCGATGGGAGGTGTTGCCTGGAAGCAGCAGTGTGGCTGGTTTTGAACATGGTGGGATGACAAGATATCAAGACGCGCTGAGTGGGTGTATTACCCACTCAGCCTGGACCCCAGCACTGTGCTGACTGTGGTGTCTCCTGCACATGTGCAGTTATGACGCAGCATTAATGGCAAAAAGCCGTCACAACCTGCCTGTAGAACATGTGCCTTTCCTTTTCTCTTCACTTGGTGCATTAGTTCAGGTGATAATCTACATAGTAAGTTATTACAGGTTGTTCCATGAGCTTGTGGTCTTCTCTGACACGATAGGCTCTATACTGCACACTCTTGTGCTGTTTAATGATGCATCGATTAGCCATAACATTAAACCCACTTGCCTAATATTATGTGGGCGCCCTCATGCCACCAAAGCAGCTCAGTCAAAGCATGGACTCTGATGGTGTCCTGTGGGATCTGGCATCAAGCAGCAAATCCTTTACATCCTTTTAGATGTGAGGTGGGACCTCCGTAGATTGGACTTTTTTTATCCAGCACATCCTGCAGTTGTTCAGTTGAATTGAGATCTGGGAATTCTGGAGGCTAAATCAATACCTTTTAGTTCTTTTTCATGTTCCTGAAACAATTCCAGAACATTTTTTTCGAGTGAGGCATGGCGCATTGTCCGGCTGTAAGAGGCCACTTCCGTCTGGGAATACTATTGCCATGAAGGTGTGTAGGTCTGAAATGATTTCTAGGTAGGTGGTGTGTGCCAAAGTAACATCCACATGAATGCCAGATCCTTACGCTTGCCCATTATTCCTTTTTCCAACACATCAACGTATGTGAAGTGAAGCTTGGTGTCTTGGGTTAAGGAAAAAAACTTTTCCATTCTCTGTCCTGAAGTGTCATTTAAAGTTATTGTGATCACCACATTGTCTCTTCTGCCTAATGGCTATTGTGACACACAATACACTGGAATTGTAGTCACCCAGCTAACCTGTCAAAATATTGTAAAACAGCAAGTCGGGTTCTACTAGTAGGAAACCATATCCACTGGATGGAGTGCTTCTCTTCTTCTTGTGTAACTATTTAAAAGAGATTTTTGGAGATCAGCCTCTGTCATTGTTGGGGGATGTGATTATCTCTTCCGATTCCCCAGCAGTGAATTTTTCATGGTGACTTTTTTGCAGTCTCACTGTCTGCATACAAAAGGACATATCCAGAGGTAACGTCATTTTGGCATACCTCCCAACCAGTTCTGTCTTTGTACATTATTTCAAAGCATATGATTTCATAAAACATCTTAATTATTCCCACACACAAAAGATGTTCTTCCATTTATTCTGGCCACAAATATTACTGCCTCTGTCTTATTGGGTGGGCATGGCTCCATTAGCTTACCCCTGCACAGACACTGTACGGAATCCTTTGTGAAAAATAGTGATCATCTTATTGAAACAACGGCACAAACCTACAACGGAGATCTGCTCTAAAAATATGTCTACTCATGACAAAACCACAAAAGTAGCTATTGTTGAAGTTGCAGTGAAGTTATTCCTCTGACAGGGAGCGGTGGTGTTTCCTGGATAGTTTCAAGCTGCGGTATGACTGCTTATTTCTGCGTGTTGCAATGGTCTGGTCAGCTAGAGTGGTTTATAAGTAGCAGTGGAGTGAAATGTTCTCAGCATTCGCCTAGGGTGTCCTCAGAGGTACAGAAGAACAGTGATACAAGTCCCATTTCAGTCATATTTCTCCCCTGTAGTTTATACTATGCCGCATTTAGCGAGGCGTGATTCTTTTGGAGAAGATGGCTACAAAACCTAGCATCTGCAGATAGCGTAATGAGTCTTTGAATTATTATAAGGTAATCTTGGCTAAGCTAAAACTGAAGAATATTAGAAGCAATTATGATTTGATTGGCAGTTTTAGGATGGTAATTCAGTGCTGTGGTTGTTAGAATTTTGGATAATTCTTGCTTGGGAGTTGTTCTGTTTAGGTTGTTGTATGACTTGGCGTGTTTTGCAATCAAACAATGGTTGCTTATGGCTCGTTGAGGCATTTTTTTTTTTAACCAAGACCAACTCTGGGGAGGATATGGTCTTGCTCAAAAAAGCTAAAGAGCTTTGGAAGACAAAACCCTCTTTGCTTCTGTCAGTTGCTGTTTGTGATTCATTGCCTGTGAGCTTGGATAGCATGGAGATTGACTTCTGTCCTTCACTGACATCCGTAGTGTGGTTGCCCACAGAACATGCGCTACGTGGCACAGTGGGCAGACCTGAAACACAGCCTGTGAACCAGGGAGAATGTTGAATACTATGTAGATATTATCAGCAGTATGGTCAACTTAAAGTAAAAATAAGATGGCAATTTTGGTTGGTTTGTGTAAATATAATTTTCTTGTCTCTTGGGATCAATGATGGATTGAATATTAAATTATAAATGCTTTAAAACAAGGAAAACACTGCTGGCAGCATAGAAATATGTAAATATGTGCAATTATTTTAAATCATGCCTAATAAAGGAGATATCGTAATTGAAAGGTGTTCCATAAACTTTTAGATCTAACATAAATTTTAAACTGGGCATGGGAACCCTCCCCCTCCCTTCTCCGCCACAGCGACTGCAGTTCTCTTTGTATTCCACAGATGGCAGCAGTGAGCCATTGAGGCTGCTGAGATTCACAATGCAGTTGTGCTGCAATCTCAGCCATGGCGAGTGAGACTGTTGCCCCCCCCGCCCACACACACACACCCCCCCGCTCTGCTCTCTCTGCTCACTCCCTTGCCTGGAGTATTTAAAAAAGCTCAATTAAAAGCTTGGAGCACCATGAGAAGCATGCGGGACTTGGAGGCTGCAGCAATTGATTTGTGTTGTCATGCTCTAGCCCGTGACACCGGCTGGGAAGATTTAGGCGAGAATGAAGGAGAGGGTTTTGAGTGGGAATTGCATCCTGCTTGAAATGGGGTTGGGGAGTTCAGGTGTGGGGTAAGGTGTAACAACAGCATGGTGTGTGAGGGGTACAGTTACGAACTTTTGGGGAAACATTAGTGCAGCTCAACCGGTGAGGTACCCATGCAAGTGGAGCCTCCCCGAGGCCACTTAGTGTAATTGTGGTACTTCTAGCAGAAGTGTCGTGCAAGGAGGCGGAGGAGTTGGCCCCTGTGTCTTGTTCTCAGCCAAGCAGGTTGGAGAGGGAAGGAAACGTCAGTGTGCAAGCCAGGCAAAGGTGCCCTGGGAAATTTTTTGTCAGGAGTTTGCTCCACTGTCAGCATTTTTCTCCTTTTCTTCACAGTGCCTGTGATGTAGAGGTGTTGGCTTGGCCCTAGTGCTTCTGCTAGGATTCTGGGCCTGAAGAGTGATTTAAGGCGGCATGGCGCCTGTGGCTCTCTCTCTGCCCTACAAGCGGCATCCCGCTTAGCCTGTGCAGGTCGGGCTGCCACAACAGCAGCAGGCCATTACACTTAATGTTCTACATGCTTAACGAGCATCTCATACTGGCTGTACATTCCAGGTGACTTTAAACCTGCCAATAGCTTGATTTGTCTCAACACTGGAAAAAAAAAGCATTTGTGAAAAGTCTCGGCATGGATCCTTAAATTGAATTTATGCGTCTTTTTTTATTTTTAATATCAATTCATCACTGGCAATTCAATGATAAATTCCACACCTGCTTTTCTGATTGTTCTGGTCCACCGGCTCATGGGAAAACCTGCCCTGAACTTCTATCAGCTTAACAGAATGTAAGTTGATGCAATTGCACATACACATATTTATGGTCTCATAACAGGGCATTTGGCATGTGTTTTTATTACTGTATGACAAGCAAAAGAATTAACCCACAACATTTTCCCCCTTCTTTTGGAAAGCCCCTCCCCCACTCGTAATGTCTGCAGGATGACGGCTCAGTTGCGCTATGCCCAGAACATTTTTCATACAAGGCGTATCACTGCCTCTTCTCATGTCAAAACTGTGGATTTGGCTCACCGCCAGGTCAATTCAGTCGTTAAGTTTAACGTTTGAATGAGCCACATTGCACTTGTTCCCTCTGAATATTAACTACTTACATGTGCCATGTTAAGTCTTAAATTTTTATTATGGTCTTTTGCCAGAGCATTGCTCTGTGCTCTTATTCAGATCTGTCTGTTTTTACAGTGCTTGTCATATGAGAGATTTTTTTTTCCCAGCCACAGAAAACATGCACATGAAAATAAAATCATTTTAGTCCCCTGAGATGTGGTATTGCTTATTTGCCAAAGTCAAATCCTCCATGTCAGCAGTAATAATAAACCAAAATCTTTAAACCAGCACACGGAAATAGGACAATCCAATAAGTTTGTTTGCCTGTTTTTGTTGTTTTGTTTTTTGTCTGTTTCCATGGCAGTGTAGCTCCTGCTGACAGTTGTTGGGACACAATCCAGAAGAACAAATGTAACAAAGATCACATTATCACATTCAGATATATAAAACTTGGAAGGTGTTGATGTGGTGTAAAACTGGCCTAATTGTTATTTGATTTAATATAACCCCACGGTATTGTGTGGGGGTGGGGGGAGTGCAAAATTCGGGTTGATCATGCCCATATTAGCGAATGTTCATTGAAAGAATGATTAAACTGGGAATAGTATGATGGAGAGTGCCTTCTAAACACTTCTGTGTTGTTTTTTATTAAGTTATTAAATAAAGTGATTTGTTTGAAATTTGTCTCTGCCGGTCATAACAGTCAACCCCCCGAGGTTGCTACTTTTAAACATAATTAGTTGAAATTCAGTGTAATAGTATATGGGTGTGTTTCTCTCTCTCTCTCTCTCTCTCTCTCTCCCTTCAAAAGTGTGTAATGTTTTTATTTTTCAGAAAAAAACTCTAGTAAGTGATATTTCAAACTTCAAACTTGCGTCTCTTGGCTGTTTTATCCAAACTGACCTCTGTACAAATCCTGCTGCTTGGTACATTATGTATTTATTTATTTATTTATTTTGCTTGTGAGCTATTCCTGCCAAGCTCTCTTCTGTACCTGCTGCTGGTGTCATGTTGAATATCCAAATCTCCACAGAGGTTGAATAGGTGCTTCTCAAATGATATCGATTGTGATTTTAAAAGCCGTATCCTTTAAAATTTTAATATTTAAAGAAGTGCAGAGGCTTGTAACAATCACTTAATTTGGCCCTAAACTTTAGTACAGTACGTAAACGGAAGTGAAACGGCTCATCCAAGGTGCTACAAGCTAGTCTGCCTTTAGGAAGCTGGTCCGCCTCATCCTGGACTGCTTCTTCTGCCTCTTATCTTTCAGCTTTCGAGGAACCATTAATTATAATGTGGTTGTGTAAACAAGACTGATAATCCTCCCCACTGATGGAAGAAGCTTTTGCCTCTTCTCTGAAGTAGCATAATGCTCTTCCTTTATAGTTCAGACACTCCAGGTGACATGTTTGTGTTAGTAATTTGTTTTGAATTTGTTTTCTGATTATGTTTAGGCTACTAGCTGGCTCATTGAGTTAATGAAAAACAGTGGCAAAGTTTTGCTCTTTGGCACCCCTAGAAATTGCTGTGTTTTCAGCACTGATAAAAAGGATCTGTGCTTGATTGTATACTTTGTCGTTAAGGTAATGTTTTGTAGCATATTTCCCAATCTTTTAAGCTGATTAATGTGGACTGGGTTACTACTTTTACAATCAGTCTTTATTCTGAAAATATGTAATTAGAGTGAAAAGCACTTGATGAATTATCTCTGCTGGGAAGAAACTGGTGTTTATGCCAAGTTTCTTGGTGCCAGATATTCGTTTCCCGTTGGATTTAAAATTGGTTATAAAAGAATGTATTTTCTGTTATGCGTCTGATATTGTCTGCAAGGTATTTAACCTTTTCAATTTTAAGATGAGGGATAAATATGATTTAGTGGCATTGTAATATTGTTTCATAGCTGGTTCATCAATTATTTTGTTAACATATAATTAAGTGTACTGCTGTGACATATTTGTTTGGGTTGAATGAGGTTCACCCTGTATGGCTTTAGAGTTGCCATAAAGTATCTCATCTGGGATTTCAGATTGGCTGCTCGCATGCTGATGGCTGCTCACATTGGCTGCTCGCATGCTGATGACCTACATTGCTACACCGCCTGCTGGACTGAACATGAATAATCTGTGGCACAGCTATGTCATACTGGCTCCATGTGAATTCACTGCACTCTAAAAAAAAATGTTAGTTTAGATGAAAACAAAGAGAATATTTTCTTACACATAGAGCAGTCAAGATTTGGAATAAGTTTCCTAGTAGTGTCGTTGAGACAATCTTCATTTTAGCATTAGATGTTACCTGAGGGTCGAATTAAATATGCGATACTAATGTAAATATGCAGACAAGAAGTGAGTCTGAAATGGGCTCTTAGAACTTAGTTCCACATTTCCACTGCTTTGTTGGTTATAACAGGCCTCCAGGTCGCTGAAGTGTATGACATGAGCATAGAATGTAGGTTGAGCAATTAGGGTTTGTGGTTTGATTTTTTTATACTTAGTGACTAGTGAGAACAGCATGTGTTTAATCCTGCCCACTGAGCTGATATCTGCGTGCTTTGTGCGAAGAAAAAACAACAGTGACTGACAGTCAAATGGGTGCACATAAAATTTATGACGTAACATGAAGAGTTATTGTTCTATCTTTCTTTGTGTTAGGTTTTTTTTTATAAAAAAAAAAAAAAAACATTTTTACTTATGGGAAATTCCACACTTTTTGCATGTCATTTTTGCAATGCATTAAAAATCTAATATTTTTTATCTTATTTAAAGCTTTAGAATTGCTTGAGCCTCTAGGTATTGTCTTTCGTTTTGTCGCAGCTCAGCATCAGGCATAAGAGAACAGAAGTAATTTTGAAATAAGCAAATGTTTATTTATTTTTTTCTCTCTCAGAAATGGAGCACACCTTCAGCAGATATTGAAATAATTGTTTATATAGTTCACATGTAGCAACATTGAAATTGTTTACATTCTCAGACATAAAAGGTCAAAACCCATAAAAACTGCAATAATGTTCCTGGTTCAAAGCTTTAGGGTTTAGAAATTACAAGCAAAATGATTTTCAAAATCTATTATAAATCACATTTCGCATAAACATCCCAGAAAACACAGAAACAAGCCATTAAATGAAGGGCCAATCCACTTTGGTGACTCATTGCCTCAATATGCTCTTGCTGATGTTATAATGATCCTTTGACTGACTTGATTGATTTTTTTTATTTTTTTTTTTCCTTTTAGCTGAAGGACGACTTAAAATCCTGTCAGTCGAAACCAAATCATGAGGCTTGCTGGTGGTGATTGCCCATTTACTGAACATTGCTAGCCCATGTTTGTGTTTTGTCTGTTGCTACAAGCACCAGGTTTTAGACACTGCATATCAGTCTCAGGCAGACTGACACTTGAAACACCTGGTGCAGTGGCTGATGTACAAGCGCTGAGGTTGAGCGTGGCCTCAGAAGACAAAGGTTGGCATCCCAGCTCACGAACAGCCTGTCAACAGTCTGGCTTGCTCTGTGTGTGTGTGTGCAAATGTGCCTGCTCAAAAGGAAGAAGAAAAACACGGACACACACACGGACACACACACACACACGTTTCATATCTGTGTGGGGATGTCCATTCATTTGTATAGGCAAAACCCTAATCCCAAGTATGACAACCTTAACCCTTACCTTGCCCTAATCTTAACCATAAGTAATTAAACGCAACACAAGACATTTGGTATTTTTCATTTTTAATTGCTGTCACAGATTTTTATAAAATGACTTTCCCCTTGTCAAGATATATATATTTTTTTATCACGTCATGGGGACATTTGGTTACTACAATGTAATGTATACATAATACACAAACACACATTCTCTCAAAGTCTACTTAAAGAAACCTTCCATTGACATGCCCTTGCAACAGAAAAAAAATATGCTTGGAACCGCTGCGTCAGTGTTCTCTGAAATGGTACTTCTTTCCCTTCCCACTGAGAAATGACAAAATACATTTGACAACAGCATGGTGTACATAGTGTGTGGAAGGTTATGGTGGTTTTGCAGCACACTAATTAGCATTTGCTTTAAATTTACTCTCAGGTGTGTAGTGCGTGGCAAGTTCAGAAAGGTTGGATTTAGCTGTGGGTTCACAGAGCAATCAGTCATTGCAGCATTTGATTATCATTGACCTGTGATAGTCACAGACTTCTCTGCTGTCACGGTGTTAAATTTGGCAGTGATAGACCTGCCATTCAGGTGTCCTTTTTACTGTGAAAAGCTACTCTGGTACGTAGCCAGGGTTAACTTCTGGCCCTCTGGCGTTGTATGACACACAGGCCTGCTGTGTACGTTAGTCAAACTATATAGTGCTCAGGTTAGGGTTGCTGGGTATTGGTCAGACTTACGTTGTATAGTAGTAGCCAGCAATGGACTTAGATTATGGATATATACCAAGGAGCTCCCAGTGAAACAGGACAATCTAATCTAATCATAAATCAGAGTAGCTGAACATCTTGGTAATCTAATCTAATCATAAATCAGAATTGCCTGGTAAATGGAGACTGGTCAAAGACATGTGTTGGCAGATTACAACAGAGAGAAGGCTTTACATGTTTAATAAAACTCGATACCCTGTCTGAATTCAGACATAATTGAAACTGTTGAACAGATGCAACAGATTTTGCTACTCTGCTTATGTTTCTTTTGGGGGAAATCTGCAGGACAAAATGTTAGTAATATTTTTTTTTTCTAAACTGTTGAATATTGTAGAATATAATATTAATCATCTTATCTCATCGTAATGCATTTTAAATGTGCACTCCCCCCCCCCCCCCCCGAAACAATACGTTCTTCACTATAGAAATGTTTTGGCTGTCCTTGAACCACAATTCGAAGTGGGTGTCAGTATTTTGCTGTCTTAAATGATCTGTTAAATGTATTTTTTAAGCGAAACAAGTGGATTAATGAAATTATAACAAAAAAATTCTGAAAAACCTTAATAAGGCAGAGTTAATGCCGTTCTGACCTCCTATGTTTCTATGATACCTGTTGGGAGCTCGGATTTGCTCTCTTTCCCCATCACCTTCCCTATCTTTACATGGTCTTTCTTCACTCACTCACTTTTCCTTGCCCTTTTCCCTCTATGGTTTCACGCTTCTTTTGTCTTGGATCCTGGAGACTGGGCCTCCGTGGGCACACACCCGGAGGAATGCGTGGGGCCACTGGCAGGCAGGGATCACCACGCTGCCATGCTCCAGGGCTAAAACTAATTGGTGCCAATCAGTGAAGTAAATCAGCCCCAGACAGACATAATGACAGATGTAGAAGTACATAGTAAGAAATAAATAACTTGAATACAAACTGATGACATGTTTTTGTTTCACCAGTGATATTTACCAGGTTATGTTAGCAGATGCCTCTTAGACAGAGATGTAATTGTAAAGCTGTATGCCTGACGGCTTCCTGAAATGAAGAAATAGGTTACATGAGTCAGTGTATTTTTATTGTAAATGGAAATATTGTAGTAGAAACTAAAAGCCATCTTGTGTTGCCTGTGCAGTTGAGCTGTGCCAGTGAGAAGGTGAGCACGTTAACCTGTAACATGTAACCAAACAAAATACAAGACATTTTTAGTTTTTTAATAGCAGTAAGAGATTTTTATAAAATTGGGTTTCCCCTTGTTGGAACCAAAAATGTGGTCCCTGCAACATCAAAATAACAGGTTTTTAATTAATGTCCCCACAATGTAATACATGCATAACACAGCTATACATGCACACACAAATTATAATGTGCATTTGCATTTACCCCCAGGGATGACACACACCTGTGAAATGTTGTCTGATTACTCTGGCTCGGAAGGACCCAGTAGCCTTTTGGATGATTTGTTTGGTGACAGACTGGTGGGTACCTTTGAAGGCAAGTAAAGCAGGCCAGGATCCTGCCGAGTCAGCACCCTGCGTCCTCCTTACCTTGGTAGCTGAGAAGATGGAGTGACTGCTGGGGCAGTTGGCTGCAGTGCCTTGTATTTGATTCGGTCGTGCTGTCAAGGGTTCAGTCTTGCTCAGATGTTTCATGTACGTCACTTTCAGCAGCATAAGGAAGAGCAAAGTGCTTACCTGGCATGAAAGGAGGTGGTTTATGCACTTTAGTCTTCATTGTAAGAGCTTAATTTTAGGAGCTCAACCGTGAATTATAAGGCGATGTGCTTTACAAGAAAATATTAAAATATGATTAATAAGTGAACGGAATAGGTTTAGTTATTGCTGTGTTTTTGTGTTTTATTTTTCAGATTTAAAAAAAATCTATTTTTTGTGACAAGATTTCAAATCTAATCTAGCAAATCATAACGTTCTGTATACTTTTAAAATTGACTATTTATTACTATCTGATTAATGGAATGGTTTTTCATTAAGTTTAAGCCAGTTTGTGTGAGAACAACGGTGATTTGTCTGTGTAGAAAAATGCCAGTGTGTTTGACACAATGACAGGTGAGATTTTGTAAGGCTGATGGAAATGTGTGCTGTATGAGCACTTTGTTTTGTCTGGATTGTGTTTAGACTTGAACATCTCGAACTGACAGTGTGGTGCTATCATCTTCAGCTAAGGGCTTAAAGTTGAGCGAGCAAGCCCTGTCTCTGATAGCTGTTTATTCCTCTCTGCCTGATATGCACCTTTTCTTATGTGGGTAATGCTGGAGAGCTGCTTGGTCACCTCATTCTGTCATTCAATAACATTTTTTATGACTTTAAATCAATTGGGAAAAACCCACAAACATATCATTTATTGCTCTTTGCTGTTCTTACTTCCAGGCACTTATTATTCATAAATACTTTACATTAAGGCTGGCATTTTAGGTGGCTCATATTTCAGTGCTCTTACAAAATATTTGTGCCGTATGGAGTGTTATATACAACTGAAAGTTGATATAGGTATACATTTCTACTACTAGAAATGTATACCTTTCAAAAGAAGAGAAATTCAATTGCTGCAGTTATCTGGATATCTTATGCACGTCATCGTAACAAATTTTCAAAGCATCATGTGTTTAAGATGCCTTGGGGTAGTGACGGTAGTCTTGATTTTATACTATTCCGGTGACTCATTGATTCAATTTTGGTGTTAATCTGGTATTTCAGGACCTTTTGGTGCTGTTTAGATATGCACTTTCTGACATAACTTATACATTTATTCTGCAATGTTCTTAAACCTGTCAGTGCAAGCAATACACAAATGAGGACAAGACCTCTGCCATTTGCAACTTTGAAATTTAGTGTAGGAATAAATCTGTTGTTAAAAAATGGGGGGGGTGTGTATGTTAGACGTGATGAATGGAGAAGGGGAATGCACCCTGGAAGTATTCTCCTTGAGTACAGTGCTAGTGCACAGTAGTTGTGCATTCTTTATGGTGGGTTTTCATCGTCTTCTGAGACGTGGATGGAGAGTGACAGAGTAGAAATGAGTGTAAATCATTTTAGTCATCTTCGGCCTCATACGGTGACCCCAGGCTGCTCTGCAGAGTGCGGAGAGCCTCTTTATTGCGCCCTAGATAGGGGGGAGCGCTGCCTGCTCGGTGTCTCACATGTGGAAGCGGTTAACGGTTGTCAGCACAATGTTAACTAACAGCAGAGCCTAAGTAAGGATAGCAAGGCGAATGTGTTTTGGGTGGAAGTCACAGTGAGATATCTGCCTGCATTGTGAAATGGAAACAAAACCCTCCGACAAATCCACAATGCATACACAACATAATCCGATAATTGAGAAAGGATCTCTTTTTACTCGTTTCTGTACTTCTGTACCGTAAGGGATATATTAAACTCGTAAAATGTTGCTTCATCTATGTAAAGTTGTAGCATAGGGCAGCTTTAGGATTTTGAGAACTGTTTTTAGCAGTCACCTGGCTATGCTTTCAGCTTTGGCCTGGCATCGTCAGTGACGTGGTGAAAAGGCTGTGTGATGGTCCCCTGTTTCATAGCATGTCTGTCGGTTGTCACCTAGAGGAGTGGGTCTTCATGTGACCTCCTGGCTCTCTGGGTCAGCACATTAGGGTCAACTCCAGTTTCTCTGAATACTCCTCCCCTCTCGATCTGGGCTTCATTAGATCCTTGGTCCCTGCCAGAGTCCGGACCTCCAGGGCGCACAGCTGTGCCTCCAATATAGATTCAGGATGCCCCCGGGGGCGGCTCCTCTGCCCTCCCCAACGCACTCACACACACACACACACACACACACACACACACACACACACACACACACACACACACTTTCCCTGTTAATTATATTCTGTATCTTAGGGTGCTTTGGGCTATGTCCCACAGTACTGTTTTTCATTGTCAAGTTCCCTTTAAAACAGAAAGCAGTCTGATGCTCCATATTGATATTTCCTGCTCAAAATGAAGAAATGCTGTACTATTGTCTTTCTATTTTAATTGGGTTAATTAAAACTAAAGTCAGAAACAAATCATAAGGCTGCAGGTTTATCAGCAAAATATCAACACCATTATTAATGCATCGCTAAATGTCCAGGTGTTGGTAGTTGTACAGTAATTACAGAACAGTAATTGTTTTTGGAAAGGGGGTCTGTTAGGGCTGCTGTCCATCAATGGCAGGATGGCAACACTTTGTCCAGTGTGACACAAGAGGAGAAGGAAATCAGGCCCCCAGTGTCTTTTTTTTTTTTCGAGGATGACATGCCAGACAACATCATGTCCAGACGCCACAGCAGCCAACAGCAAATCCCAGCCAAAATTCTCCCGCAATTCCCAGAGATGCAGTGAGATCAAAACATTAAGACCAGAAAAAAGCTCAAGTCCAGTACAGAACTTGGCAAACTCCCTTTTGAAGCCTTAGACTGTGATCGGTTTCCCTGTAAATGGTAACATGATACTGATAAGATTCCCTTAGAAGAGCTGTTAAAACAACCGTCATATATTCATTTAAAATCTGTCCTCAGAATTCTGTATGCGCTTCCGGTGACCAGCTTTATTTTTGTTTAGTTTGAAACATTCATATTATTACTTCATGTAGCATGCCCTAGAACACTGAGGGTTTTCTCCCATTGTTATATACTGTCCAGTCATTTAAGATTGTTTAAACTGTTTGTGTGTATTTGTATATTTTTTACATTATGTTTTGTGGAACTAAGCTTGATTTTATTCTATTGTTTAATTTATTTCGTCTTTTAATGCTTCTGGCTTCAGATTGACAAACCCCCACCACCTGCACTAGTCAGCAAAAATAAGTTCAAGTACCCCAGTGTTTGGATCTCCAGTCCCTCTTTGGAAAAATATCTGCCGTCCTGTTGGTGTGGACATTAGCGGATATGTAGATATGGCGTAATTTTATAGTTTTGGAGGAAAGGCTTTCAAGTGCGTAGCTTTGAACTGCTGGACTGCAGGTCTTGTGTGCTTGGCTCGCCAGCATCAGAGTGTAACCCTACACTGGCGGATGTGCTGTGGCTGCCTGTGCATTAGAATAAATGTTTTTCTTTTTTTTTTTTTTTTTTTTTTTTACACACAGTGTCATTCATGTTAGGAAATTACATCTACTTCCTCGCAATTTCCTACCTTTTTATACTAGTACAAATTCAAAAGAAAACAGTTATCTAGATATGTTCAGTGTGTGTTTAAATATATTAATACCTCGATCAGGTTAGGTATGATGTGGACAGTCGGACTGCAGCTCAGCTTCAATTGCTGGACATTTGTGATGGACTCCTCTGACATGCCAGAGCTCTGTGCTGTCAGCTACATCAGGACACAGCAGGGGACATTGTGGGGGCCATTTCTCAGGTCCTTACAAAGGTCTGTGAATGCAGTCAAAAAACTAAAAATGCCAAAAGTCTTATTTTGTTTGGTTGCTTATGGTTAAGGTTAGGTTATGGTAAAGCCTGGGTAGGGGTTAAGGTCATTATGTTGGAATATGAGTTTTCTCCACAGAAATCAATGGAGAGTCCCCACAAAGACACAATTACAAACCTGTGTGTGGCTCTCCCCAACCATGTCTTTACTTGGTTTTTACTCCAAAACAGCTGGGAATGATGGGGTTGCTTCTCTGGTGGGAAGTCAGGGGAGAGGTGAGGCAAACAGGTGGCAATGGATCGTGGGATACCACTGAACAGGGCCCTTTTTTCTTTCATCCATTTCCCATGATGCACTTTTTTCCTCAAGTGGTCTATTTGTCATACTTCTGCGTATTTGGCATGACAAGATCTTAGTTTTATTGCCCACATTAAATGGGGTCTGTTGTAAACAAGGCAATTTTATATATAGATATTCTTTATGAAGAAGCTTCAGAAAATAGCAAAAAGAGGAAGAGCCAATCATTTAAAAAATAATGGCATTCTGGGAATGAATTATTAAATAAATGAATCGTTTGCCTGGGCAATAAAAATAATAAATGAAAACATTTAAAAGAAAACGTAAACTTAGACATGGTAATAATGTGCTTCAATTTGTTTCCTGCAGGGGTGTTTCCTTGTTTTATGTTCTTTGACATTTTTCCTTGGAAAAGAACGTCTGCGGTTCATTCCAGAGGAGAACAAAATGGATTTTTTTTTAAGGGGAAGTAATTCCATTGATATATAAAACCCCCAGAAACGTTTCCTTCCTCTTACTTTCCTGGTGATATCCCCTTCAAAGAGAATGCATTATATTATAAATACCATGTGCACAAACAATGTAAGAAAACAGAGAGCACAGAAACTCTCTACATCTAAATATTAGCAAACCCGTCTCTTCCTATGACCTGTGTGTTTTTCTTGGCTATCACAACTGTACAGTAGTATAATTTATCTAGTCGCTTCCTTGCCATAGCCTGGGACAGCTAGCAAAACAGTTGTGAAAAACCATAATTTTGTGCAAAGGACCAGGTTTGGTCAAATTCTCCCTTTTCCCAAAATGGTCTTTGTGTTTAAAGTTTTCCTTCATTAAAAAAAAAAGAAAAAATCAGAACTTCAGTGGAAAGATTTATTCCTGTGTGAGTCAGTGTGGTGCTGGATCTCTCGCCTTGTCTCATGCCCTGTACCGAAACCGTAACAGTTGGCTCCGTTGTTGAGTCAAGCACTCGTTGACAGCAGTAGACTATCTTGACTGAGGGAAGTAAAGGGTATTTCAGGCTTATTTTCCAGTATTGCACTTAATGAAACACTATTTATACAACAAGTGGGGAGAAAGCTTAATTTAACCTGTGTGCCATGTTGTTTTGCTGTGATTTATTGCGACATGTTAAAATACTGCCATTCAGCTTTCTCTGCTTGCTGTCACCACGCGGTGCGGCATTAAGTTTGTGCCGTCATTCTCGAAAAATGGCCTCGGCGGCCTATACTCTGTGGTACCTCTTCTAGTTGTCGCTGAGATCAGTCGTGCACAGCCTGTGAGGCCAGAGCTTCAGGCTGGGCTCCTGTCCCGCTCTTTGGCTGAAGCGGGTCTGATGCCTGCTCTCAGGATGGTTCCTCGTGGTGGACTGTAATTTACAGTGTTTTTGTCTGTTCGCAGTATATGGTCCGACACTGGAATTTTTTGGCCCTGTTGGATTGTTACATCACTGACGCAGTCTTGTTTTTTTCTTTTTTTTCCACTCTTTCTTGGGGGGGGACCACCTACTATGGCTGGAATTTATGCATTGATTGATTTTAATGGTGGTAGGGGAGCCTGGGGAGACTGAGACCATCCAGGCCCAGCTGACCCCCTCCCCATCGCTCCCAAGCCCTTCTGCCTTTCTCCATAACCCCCTCCAAAAATGAGAGAGAGAGACGGAGGGAGGGAGACTGAGAGAGAGTGAGTGAGTGTTCTTGGCTGTGGCCCAGTTCTGTCTTTTACAGATTAGGTTGTTCAGGATTCAGACAGAGAGAGAACAGGAGTGCTGTTGAAAAAATATATATGGGGGGTGGCAGGCAGAACTGAAGAAGTTTTATGGTGTCATTTTTAGCACAGCCCAGTGTCTGCTTCCCAGCATGTAATTCTGCTAATGGAGATGGATGAATATGATTAAACTGTCGTTAGTAAAAGGCATCGATGGAACCACCTAATTAAAAGAAACTTTTTTATTTCAACCGAAAAAGGAAAAATGCTAAATGGCATACCAAAAAGATTAATGAACATATTATTTGGTGATTAGACTAATGAGGAGGTCAGGCTTTGAGGGGTAGTGTGAAGTAAGACCTAGAAGAGGCTGTCCCCTGATCATGAATGATTTTCTCTTTTTTTACAGAATGGAAAACCACCAGTTTGGGATACTGGTTGTAAATGGTGCAAAGGTGACATTAAAGCAATACCTAAAGATGGTTGGCACAAACCCACTTCACCAGTACAATATGCTTAAGGGGCAGCTTCTTGCTTATCTACCAGTTTGGTAATGACCAAATTATTGGAATGGAACTCGTTAAGTGAGGAGTACCTGTATACATGGTAAATACAAAACTATATATTTATGAATGCTAAATCCCAGCATCTCAGGCAAAGATTTTCAAAATCAAAACCACAGAAGTTGAAAGTAAGTGAGAATGACATGAAAATGATCAAACATTGTGTGTAAATGTCTGTGCTTGTGAGGGTGGGGGTTAGACAGAGACCAGAAATGGGCTTTTTGTGGCTTTTCTCTGTGTATGCTGTGGGAAAACGATGCTGTGCAATGTGGGCCAATCTAGCAGGAAATGGGCCCGTAATCTAGAACACTTTGGAGCCATGGCATTCCTGTGAAATTACACCATTGGTGCAGATTAAGACAAGGCTAATTAGCTCATTAGTTAATGTAAACAAATGGCAGCCGCTTTGCAATGGATAGTTTAAGGGTGCCAAAAATTCAGCACCTCTGTCCCCCTTTTCTTGCCTCTCTCTGGTCCTTTATCGAAGTGAAAGCTATGGGGTGCACTTTTGGGCAAATGTGCCTAGAACATAGCTCTGTATCATGGTCGATTATTATCAAAATGGAAGGTGAGATTGACAGAACCTCTGAAGGTCGTTTTTTTCAGCTTTATGTTGTCGGCTGTCAGTTTTAACATCCTGACATCAGGTCTGCATTCATCCTAGAGGTTTACAAACTAAACTGGAGTGATGGAGGGATCCTTAGTTCGATTATGTTGCTAATTGTTGCGTTGTTGCGCTCCGTAGAGTGCGGCCCCTCGGCAGATTGTACATGTGGCAGGTTGTGGCTGCGGCTGTGAGCTCGGCTGCCATCGTCATGCAGTATTTTGACCGTAAAAGGAGCCTGCTGGAGTCCTGGAGCTGGAGGAGGAGGAAAGCAAATACGCTGAAGCTGCACCTCTCGCCTCACGCCTCCTGCTCCTTCCTCCCTGCTGCACCTCTACCCGTTCCCAGATCCTCCCCAGAGCAGCCCTGCATATCGGAGTACTTTATCAGCCTGGGGGGATAGCCATGGGCCATCTCTTCTGTAATTGAATGGTGATGGGCTCCCTTCTCATTTCTTTGCTTGTGGAAGTTTGGGAGGGTCTGTGCTTGTTTGTGTGCTTGTTTGTTTGCTCACTCACTTGTGTGGTATTCTCCACCCATTGGTCCTGGAGTAGGTCACAAGATGATACTGCCATGTCATAAACCATGTGAATGTTCTGCAGGTTTGCCACAATGTGCTGAAAATCAGACTTTCCTGTGTCTCCCCCAAAAGCTGTAAGTTCTTGATAATTTAGGGCCCACTCCAATGTGCTGCTGATTTCATGCATTTTTTAAAATTCAATGTCAAGTTGAGGTGATCGCACGTTATAAGATGTTGACAACATAAGTAAACTGCACCCTTTTGGGGTAATCTAGTTCTTGACTAAGGCTGGGCGATATACAAAATATTTCATTGCAACACGCAAAATATTTTATCACAATATTTTTCACGTTAGTCGATTTCAATCATCACGGTATCATTCAAGTAATTATTTATTTCAGGGCTTGGTTTTTGCTTATATTTCCCTAAGGATTCCCCTGTAATTTGGAACATGAAAAACATAACGAATTGAATGGACTGCAAACTGGATTCTATTTTTAATTGTAAAAACATTGTTATTTTCATAGGGCCAACATCAGTGCTTAAGAAAATGGACAGTCTGGGTTAAGTTTCTTTTCCTTACCTGTCTTGCTGCTCGTTCCAGAGCACGTGTTTGACATGGTAGAGTTGCCACTCGTTCCATATTTTTATGGACCAGTAAGAAAACCAGGGATGGGGGGAGGGGCCCCTGTCCTGGATGGCAGTGCTTTAAGAGCAGGAATTAGTTTGCAGTATTTCCAGTTTTAGTTGGCATGGTACATCACACAAGTCTATTGCATGTGGTACTTAAAATTGCTGAAGTACTGCCACACCAATGGCATCTTTTTACCTTTTTCATCCACTGCATCAACTTTTTTAGCAGATGTTGTGCGTGCTGGGCTGTCACTTATGTCACTGAAACTTGAAGCTTCCTCTGAGATAATCTTCCATAATATATTACCAAAACAGTAGCATGTGGCGTGCTCCAGTACGTACTCACTCAACCTCGCTATGCATTTGTTGGGTGTAGTGTAGGTTGTCCATTCTTATAAGACTATATGATTGGTTGGAATTGCGTTAATTTCTGTGATGCGATAGGCAGATGCATGCTATCAAGTAATGTTCCATACCTGCATATTGACGTTAATCCTTCATATCCTTTATATAGTCCTTTATATTGTACCCTTTATATATAATCCTTTATATTGTATCCTTTTTATAGTCCAACTCTATTCTTGACATACCGTTGACTGCTGTGTGCCTGGCAGTTCCATCATACACGCCACCAGCTTTCTGAGCCTGTTCGTAGTTTTGCCGTATGGTCATACTAGAGACTTGACCTGGTGATCTAAATATCATTGATGCTAAGTAATGGACCTGAGGCAAAAGTTCCCCATGTTCCTTGTGACTTTTTCTTTTTTCTGTCATTATGGTTACCTGCAGACTGGGCTCAACACAGTTAGTGGCTTGTTACCACAATTCCTCTCATTCCACAGGCAGCTCATAAATCCAGATGTTTATACTGGCCCTCCCACCATTTAATTAACTGGTACTGTTTTGTTTCATTAGTGCCTGAGTGGGAGGCCGCTGTCTGTTCAGCAGGAAGACAGTCAGTGATATGTTGGGGAGGGGGCACAAGGCGACAAGGGCAGTGAAATCACCTGGCTCTACCTTTGCCTCAGTGGCTTTTGGTGTTCAGATTTGCTCAGAGAAAACTTCTGGCTGCTGGTTTCTCCACATTGCATCCCCTGCTTGTACATTTGTATTGTTTTCAAATGACCCATGGTGTTCAGGTTGTCTTTTCAGGGGGTTGACTTTAATTGTATTTTATTGGGAGAATGCATATGAAAGGCTTCATGTAGGGCTACCTTTAACTGGGCAAAACATTAATTGCACTTACAATTATCCTATTACCCTTATCTGTTGGCATTCTGCTTTACTTACCTTACATGCTAACCTCTAGTTAAGGAATTTTCAGTAGAGTATGCCACCTAAAAGCCATTTAGAAATGATTTTGTCTTCAACTTGACAGTGATGCACACTCCCAGGACATGTGTGTTGGTTCAGGGGGAGGGGTCGCATGGGATCCAGTCTGGCAGTCAGACAGATGTGCTGTTTATTTTGCTCTGTGATGGACTACCTCAGGTGTCACAGACAGGCCCTAATAGAGACACTGATGGACAGCGGGTCACGCAGTTAAGTTCTCACTGCCTGCGGTCTGCTCATCGCCGCTTGTCCTTTCATAGAAAGCAGCACGTGGACATCCTGCAAGCTCATTTCCTCATTTTTGGGTATCCTCCCTTTTGATGAGTTACTTTTCCTTTTTTTTTTTTAAATAATGGAGTGGGGATTTAGTATTGAGAAGTGGAAGGGTCTTTAGTCGATATCCCAGATTTCGGATACCATGCTGTTTTACCTGGGTTACAGTTGGCATTTAATTATCTGCCCTGCACAAATTCACTGCAATTTCTGTCCAAAGCCACAATATATGCTGTCAGTTTAATTTCATGCTAAAATTTCTTTCAGATATTAATTTCTCATATTTACACACACATATATTTCATAGTCGTACATTATATAAGCTGGCAGTATATCAGTATCTCAAGTATAGTCACTTTGGGGCAACAAACCAAGGAGGAGTGTTCTTCGTGTGAATTTATAACAGGGATGCTATGAAGTCATTTGTTCCCCTGCTATACAGCAATTCAGAATAATAAGTGAGTTTTAAGGTTTATTTATGCTCACTTCAACTGGTGTTCTGTAAAAAATAAATAAATAAATCATAAAACCCTGTTTGAAAAGGAAAACAGTATCGTAACCAAAGAGCAACTTTTAAAGGTGTAAATATTTAGGATTTGGTGTGATGGGCAGACGGGTTCAGAAATGAAGACACTAGCCAGCTGCATTCTAGGCAGTGAAGGCTTATGTCTCAAATGCTGAATTTCAATGTCGGAAAATCAGCTAAAATAATTAATGAAGAATCAATCATGTTGCCCTGACTTCATTATTACCTTGGAAAGGCAGAATTCTGGACGGCATGAGGAGAGTCCCAGGTAAGTCCTCACAGCTCAATTTGACATAGTGTTATGCTGTAAGTGGCTGTTGTTGAGGGAACAGACAGCCCCATCAGAACCCCAAATTGTTCATGTTCACGCTGCTTCTCCCCACTCTGCCATGGTGCCTCAGACAGCAGGGAAGGTATAGAGGTGAGTAGAGACCTTTCTGGGTGCGGAGTGTCACTGATGGCTGCTGCATATGCTTGGTTGTCATTATCCCGTGTCCTGGGCTCACATGAGGACTGATTAGAATACCGGTAATATGAGGTTTGGGGGTGAACCAGAGTGGGAAACACAGTATGGGCAGCTGGGGTGGGGCTTACAGGCTGAAATATGGAGATAGAGGTGGGGGGTGGAGGGTGTAGCTTGCTGATTTGCATCTCCTCCTGCTGGTGCAGGCATGGCGGCTCGGCATGGGAAGCATTGCTCTCGTCGAAACCAGCCGGGCATATTCGGCAGACTGAGCCCACAGGGAGGAAGTGAGACGGAAATTGTGTCGAAAGTGTCAAATTCGGCTTCTCTCCCTGCAGTTGTGGTGCCTGATGAAAGGGTCCTTGTTTGAGTGTGTGTGTGTGTGTGTGTGTGTGTGTGTGTGTGTGTGTGTGCGCGCGTGCGTGCGTGTGTGTGTGAGAACTCTGGGGCGTAATAACACACGTGCCATGTATGGCATTTGTGTTAAGTTTTTATTAAAATTTTGGTCCCTAGATACTGTTTCTCTGTAACTCATCTCGTTATTCAGCCTTTGTGTTATTAATACCAGACTCTATTGCAAGGGCGGGCAATTTTATCCGCGAAGGACCAGAGTGTATGCAGGTTTTTGGGACAACTTTTAGGTCAGCTGTTCAAGCCCAGGTGTGAGGACTCTTTAGCCAAATAGTCCTCCGATTAGTAATCTAATTAGGGAGTAATTAGGGAGCAGCAAAAACCATATTCACGCCCTTTGTGGATTAGATTGCCCACCCCTGCCGTAGTGGTTCTGTGAGGGATTCTGCTGGACTGTGTGTTGTGCCTCATTACATGCTTGATATCCAAGTGCTCACACATTCTGCTGTTTCCTCAACAGCTTAGTTAGGGATCTGTGTGTGCGAGCGTGCTCCCCTTTGTGTTTTTGTGTCTGTGTCTGAGACTCTGGAGTATTTCCACATCTCTGTTTTTGAGCACAGTCTGCACAGCACCTCCGCAACAATCACAAAAAATGTCAGCTGTCTGTACCATCTATTCGCACCCAGGTGACGGAATGCGGCACAGCTGGCCTGTTAGACTGGTGGCTCAGCAGGGTGGCCAGCTGGGCCGTATTAAGGACACCCCCTGCTACCCTAGATCTCCTCATTTTAGAGCCCACATGTGCTCCCCTATAGGATACGCGGTGACATTAGATCAACTTTTGCTTCTGAGCCCATTCAGGCACAGATACTGATACTTTTACTCAGGCAGTTCCTCATTTTGGGTCTTCATTAAACAAAGTCAGTCTGAAATAATGTGGGATTCTACCCAGCTGCCTTATATGGCTGCAACATCTTTTTTTCAGGTAACACATGTAACTGATAAAATGAAGAGATGCTCCTTTAATTTGGAAGAAAGGCTAAATAATATGTCAGAAGCATACATCAAGCATTATAAAACTACTCATTCTTGGACTCCTACACTCCAACTGCACTGATATGACTGACAAATTTAAGCAACAGAGAGAGCCTTTTACTGCTTCAAAAGCATTTCCAATGTGCATAGTGCAAACTGTCTATCTCCTGCAGTGACCCTGAAATGTAAAAGAGCACTGGGACCAGGGGTCAGTGCCAGCCAGATAGTGACACTTAGAGGAGTGTGTGTTTTCACTCCTGTTCCGTTTCATTTGCTCTTCAGACAGCTGCCACATTTCCTCACCTGCCTCTGTGGACAACTGGCCTTTGCTTGTCACAGTTATTACATAATCACCTGGTCACAGTTACTTCTCATTTTATTACATTATTAATTTTTAGTATCACTAGAATGTTTCCATTCATCTGCATAAAATAGCTGAATGAAACAGAAGTGTCATATTTCTATCTGTTTCCATTGATTTGGGTAGGGAAATGGGTTTTAGGGAAAAATACTGCTTGCATGCAAAAACAGCTATCAAAGTGAAAGATGGTGATGTCTGATTTGTGAATGAATCATTCTTTTGAGCCGGTTCTTCACAGTGAGTCAGTTGAACAGATTATCAAATCTAAAATTGTAGAGATCAAAGTCTTGGATTCTAAAAATCTAAAATTGTTCAGATTATTATATAACACAGAAATGTTTTTTAATTGTTACATATGCTTTTCATAGACTGTATATAGACATGTTGCCTCCAGTGCCCCTCCACATACCATAATTCATTGTATTTGTGCTGTGTGCATGCCTGGCCGCATGATGGCTAAAACAATGCTTTATGAACCATGTGCTGTATTTTCAGACTCCACTAGTAAGTAAGTAAATAAAGAGCACCACTGGATTTTGGGTAGCAACAATACCAATTGTTTATATTGAGGCGTTTAACTTATTTATTTGTCATATCTGCCCTGTGCAGTTTCCATTAAGAAAGCTTAAAAAGCAAACAGAAATGCAGTTTTTATTTGTGTGTTTTGATGTTCAGCGCCAGTAAATAGCTTTTGTTCAAAAAGTGTATGTGTATTTTCCACCTGTGCAAAGTGCCACGCAAAGTGGTTTTGCTAGCATCGTGTCGGCACATTGCTCATTTTCACACCATGCTTGCACGTTGTTAAAATAGCGGATGATTTTGCGCTGGCTTGCCACTTCTAGAAGTAGTGTTTTTTTTAAATGTGGTGGGTCTGAGCGCATTGCCGGTGCATAGCTATTTTGAGGATAAAATATGTCTGAAGTCATTGGTGCATTATTAAACAGTATTTAAGCGGCACCTTTTAGAAATGTGGGTGTGCGATGCTCGTTATGGACACAAGTTGCGCTTTCTAGGTGCAGTAATGCTTTATTTTCTTCTATTGTTTTGTTTTTATTTTATTTATATGCATTTTATTATGGAGTACAACTGGTCCTTTCACGTAATCATACTGTTCGCTGAAACACCAAAGAAGAACAATATATGTTAAGTGGAGAATAAACCATCTCATTAAATCTTTCAAGTTCATCATCATTAGTATCTACATAGTACAACAAAGGACATTTGGATTGCTGAAAATGTGTTTTGGATTTTTAAGTTAGATGGAACATTACAATACAGCCTTCAGAAGGTTGCAGCATTCTTTGTGGCATGTTGCGTAACATTGCTGTGAGTGATGGATGTTGGATATAAATGAGGACATGTTAGGAAGTTCAGAATGCCAAACTGAAGGTGTGCGATGGCAACAAAGGCAGCATCGCGGGTAAGAAAGGATCACCTGGCAGATGAGCAGAATTGTCTGTTGCCTGGGAAGGAATCTAGTTACAGAGAAGAATTGTGGGAGGCTGTGGAGTTAGCTTTTCTGTTAATGGAGCACTTTTGCAAGCGGGTCTTTCTAGCATCTTCTAATGCATGGCCATGTGGAATGTGATGACCCGCACTGCCTTGTGTGTGGGTGTTAGAGCAGAACGCTCTGAATGTCAAGCTTGCTTTGTAGACACAGCAGATTGGTGGACCATTATCACCTGCAGTTCTCCTGGCAGATGACCAGCAGAGAGGAGTAATCGGTACCAACGGGCAGCAAAGCAGAACAGTCCCTGGCTGTCTGGGGAGAGGTCCACCGTCAGGGGGTCCCCTCTTTGAAAGACAGGATTGGGAAGAAGGAGCCTTCCTTGCATGTTAAATCTATCAGAACAAATTGATATATAAAGAAAGCCAAGCCTGGCAATACACCAAGCCAACCATTTTGCCAAAGAGCAGGAGGACACTGCCGCGTCCAATTTAAATTTCCAAATATCTCCTTCTGCTCCCAGGTTTTCTGTCATGGGTTATGGAGAGGAGGGCCAACAACATTTTTCACATTAGCAGTAGAATTCAATTGCCAGTTCATTAGGGATGGTCGATAAGTGACTGTGAAAAGAATGGTAAAGTATTTTATCAGCACGAAATGACTTGGTGAATTACTGTAGATGTACCCAATGTATTTTCCTTCAGGTTCTGCCATTCTTGTCAAAATGGAGTAAGATCTCGCTTCATAAAGATGAGGCTAGCAGATGTACACGGGTCTTTGCAAGCAGCCAGATCCAGCTAGAGGAGAAGTTAACTGGAGACTTTTTGTTTTGGTGGAATTGCTTACAAAATCAAAGGCAGTGCAAACATCTCATAATGACTACTGTGAGCTATAGCTGGCATGCAGCACTATGGGTTTGGGGCTCAGGCAGTGGAGTTACTTGCTGTACCTTCCTGAATGGTGTAAACACATCTGGGATCACAAAAAAAATCACTGATCTTAAAAGTCAACTGCTATTGAAAGACGGTGCATTTAAGTAACGGGATCAGCTAGTGCACAAGGATTGGGACTGGGAATCTGTAAATTAACCGAGAAGCAGGATGTGGACCTTCTGGCCGTACCTGATTAGGACCAGAAAGGAGTCCAGGCAGCTGGTGGCAGGAGGAAGCAAGGTGGGGTGGGGGTGCTGCTGGGCCCAGCTGGGTGGCTGTCGCTGGCGTGTTATTTGGGGGCTGTGGGATCCATGTCGTTTCACTTTGTTGTCTGCTCCCGCAGATCTGCTGCTGATAACAGCATGGACTAGAGATCAGATGGGAGGCTGGGAGGATGTGGAGAGGAAAGGGGACACAGATGATATGTGCTTTCTCGCGCTTTTTTGCAGTGATGTGTGCTCGCTCTTCATTGCCAGGTTCACCTCAAATTAACAGAACATCTTTACTGGCATGTAAATATCGGTATTGAATGTACACAAGGCAATGCATTTTGAAAAGGAGCAAAATAGCTATCCGTCCACTGTGTTGACAGGGTGCAAAAACAGGATTCTGTATATCTGTATACCTGTTCAGGATATCTGTTTCTTCCATGAGAGAACCACAACACCACAGCAAATTAGGCCTCAACGTGCCGTGGCATGCTAGCGGGCTACTAAGTTCCGTGCTCCTTTTATAATGCAGCCCCCACTCCTGTTATGATGGTGTCTGGTTTGCAGTCTGGATGAAATAGCCAGCTCACCCTTTATTCCTGGCTGAATGTTCCTAGACAGAACCTGTGTGCAGTTCTTTGGTCAAATCTGAAGCAGTTAGACATAGGCACAGCTTTTCCTTCTTACCGAATGCCCTCCCACCTGTTTTTCATTCGTACCTCAATGAGGCTTATGTCCGTTGATCAGACTCATCTGTCATAGCTCTATGTCACGGTTCTTTACCAGACTGTCGCTACTGAAGGACACTGCTTCATATCAGTGCATTGATGTTTTGCTTGCTAGCTTTATGGTCACAGGTACATTATATTAACTAGCATACCACCTGCTGCCTTCTGTCAGTCATAAATGATCTCATATGAACTTTAGGGCCTGTGAATTGGTGCTTTTCTCCCCATACCAGTTTCATCTTGTATTTGACTCAGCAGAACATGGTGCAGCTCATTCTGTATACAAAAAAATCTTGGCTGGTGTGAAGGTAGGCTGGCACGAACCATTGTGACAGTAACACGAAAGCCGCCGATGAGCTCTGACAGTTTGAGGCTTCTTCAGATAAATGCTAGTTTGATTGATAAGAATTCCTGCCTTAAATAGTCACTTGGGTGGAGAGTGAGATTGTGGAACGCGGGCCCATATTGTGTGTATTGATACCCATCTGTCTTTTCTAAGTCTTGAATGGCAAGACGCCACGGGAATTTCCAGACAACAGGCATAAATTTCTTCCTTGACAGATTTCTATGTAAATGCTTATTGAGGTTTTGCCTACCAGACACAGCCATGACATATTTTCAATAGTCTTTCAAAATGTTGTGTTTAAATGTATTTATCTATTGCCATAGCAGCAACCAGTTCTACTGTGCAGGTGCTTAGTGTCTGACTGATGGTTTTACATTTTGATTTTATATGCAGCCTCAAACACTTCACCTGCATTGAAGGGCTCTTAAGTCAAACTAGCTGTTCACAACTGGGTTGTGGGGGGTTCTCGCATTCTGTAGCTCAAAAGATAGGTGCTAGATAGAGCTTATGTAGTGTTGTTGATGTGGACAACTGCCACTGATGATCCATTTGCCACCAACTCTCCCTTCAGCATTTCCTCATATAAGGGACAAAAGGAAATGGCACAAGTCTGAGATGCTTCATCGCCTTTTTATCACACAGCTTACTGCAATGAATTGTGATTAATCACACCTAACATCAAAACACCAAAATTATACATATTTACTTTGAATCCTTAAATTATCACAAAGGGAACTATATGGGTCATTCTTACAAATTCATTACTGTAACATAAGTTTTTTCATTTTTATTTTTGCCTTTGGGGTAATCACTTTTATTATCATTTATTTCTGTGTCAGAAATATTTCATGAAAGGCAAGTTCTATGGAGATGAGGAAAAAATGACAAAACTCTCCAATATTAAGCAAAAATATGCATCATACAACTTGATTGTTAATTGTGGGTTGCATAAAATACAGTTTGATGACTTAAAAACATTTCGTCTAGCTTTGGTCTTTAATTTGTGGATACCTATAAGGGGAAGGTGGTTAAAAATAATAAAATCAAAGCAACAAATAACATAATTTTAACCTAAATTGTACCTAAAAAGTTACATTAACATTTTTTTTTTGAGAATGACCCATATTTCAGTGTTTGTGTATTTCACTTTGACTGGTGATATAGAGATTATTCATTTCCAGCAAAAATACTATTTGCAAACATGTACAATCTGAATTTCAGTACTTTTAAAAAGGGATAGGCATGTACATATAATCACAGGTATTCAACACGTGGATTAATTTTACATCTAATAATCTAAAACCTATTTGTTACATGTCTCTAAAAACACAAGCATCACAGTCATTGGTAGTACACTTAACATGAAAGATCTTATTTTAAGGCAGGGGTCACCAACTCCGGTCCTGGAGAGCTACTGTCCAGTAGGTTTTCTATCTTACCTGGCTTCTGATGAGCCACACCTGCTCCTGGTATTTACCTGTGACTCATCAGAAGCCAGGTAGGATAAAAAATTACTGCATAGTAGCTCTCCAGGACCGGAATTGGTGACCCCTGCTTTCAGGTATACACATTCAATAAAATGAATGAAATACTGTACATTATATATCCTACATGTTTATCCTGACAGTTTTTCAAACTAAGTAAACC
>JAABNY020000001.1:19831407-19856324 GCA_015164015.2 Brevimyrus niger
TAGCTTTGAATTCTGGGATTCTGTGTAACATCAGGACCTAAACTCTCGCATTGTTTGCCACCAAGAAGGAGTATTATATGTCTCTTAAAATATTTTGGTTATATTATTCTCCCATTTGGGCATAAAAATTTTGCGTGCATCAGTGCGTTCAACCAAATAACATGTTATGAATATTATCATTTCAGGGCAATGCCTTCATTTCAATTTCCCAGTCTTAATGTTTAATGTTTTTTGATATGTGCTAGATTGAGATGGGTTGTATTAAAAGTATTTTTAAATTCTCAGCAGTTATGAATTGGTAAACAAGTTTTTATAATGCTTAATTGGTTGAACTTGACCTGTAGTGATGTTTGAATGGAACTGAATGGCAAAGCGGTGTGTCTTTGTTATAATGTCTGCAATTGAGAATGTGACTATCCATGTTAATCAGTTCAGGATACAGCTGGTTGCAAGAGGGTTGGGGCACAAGGATTTTAATATTAAACTGTAAACATTTAAAATGTCTCCAGTCTGCTTTTATGGAGATATTGTTAGTATTGTGATACAGTGCACATTTTATCAGTTATAGTATAGTATAAAGTTGCTAAATCCATTTTGACGCTACAATAAATCAGTAATAGCAGACAGTAGGTAGTGCCTTGCATTTCTTCTCTTCTCCCTTTTGCGTCCTTATCCCAACACGCAATGCACAACACATAACCCTGTTTGGCAAGATAAAGGCATAGACTACATGGGTAATTCGCCAAAGGTGAGGTACCCACACTGGACAGCAACAAGACAAACCTTTCTAACTACCTCAAAAGAAGACGACCAAAAGAATATGCTTGGTTATGTTTTCTTTTAGGTTTTGTCACTTTACTTTTTTTATTGAAGAAATAGTTTGGTTGTACTGTACAGTAACTTTCAAAATAGTCATGTAAAGCAACATGAAAAAAAGAATTGCGATATAATTTGGGCCATATCACCCGCCTCTGTTGATCTCTTGTCTTCCCTCTTCATCAGTGTCTCTCTTTTTTTCATGTTTTTTCTTCCTCTCCTCCTCTCCATCAGTATCATTCCAAAAAATTACACAAGTAATTACTTTAAATGACTGTTTTATGTAAGGGTGTTCTCCCCCAAACTATTATTTACAGGGCAATGAAATAGAACAACGGGAAGGCTTTATGACAAGTCACATGTCACCTTTTGCTCGGGCACTGTTTGAACACAACGCCTGATTGAGCTGCTCTTGGATAAAATTAGGAGGAGGTCAGAGGTGCAGGGGTAATGTGATGTCTGGGACACGGCATAAAGATGGCTGCTGATACACGTAGACTGCACTACAGTCCTGGGGGGCTGGGTCGATTAATGCTCAGCTTCTTTTTGTTTTGTTTTTTGTCTGTTCTTTCGCGTCAGTGTTCTCCCATGCATGTAAAATTCACATCAACAGGGGGGCTAATGTAGCCTCTGTTTCAATGTTATCAGAGCAGTTAATTATTCAGACACTACTAATGTTCCTTAGGTGGTGTTGATATTGAATCCAGTAAATAATTAGAATAAGCTTTTTATGACAAAGGAATATGCAAAACAGGAGAACATTCAATGGTCAGATTTTCATAGTCAAGTTATGTGTTTGTTCCTTAGTTGATTGATATTGCTGTGTGAAGAGCTCACTTTCATTTGATTGTTTTGAATGCATACTGCTGTAATTGTCAGTAATTGCATAATTTAATCATGTACTTGCTGAGGATAATATGACTGGGGGATGCCTGGAGCCCAGATATGATTGACAGCCCTTTGAAAATGTGATGACAGTCGATGTTTTCGCAGCTTTCATGGGCTAATGAGCATTGCGTTCAGTCCCTTCTGCTGGTGTGTTAACTAAGGTCTGATGTCAGTGAAAGGGTTTAGTCTACGCTTCCTTTTAGAGAGCTGGGTGTTGCACAGTAAACAGGCTGGCCTGTTTATTCTCATTTGTTAATCATATTGGCTTTTAAGACCAAAGGTAGGTTACATTTTGACGTAAATGTAACCTATGTTTCTCCTTGGCAACAAAATGGGGTTAGGTAAAATGTGTCACCATGTACCCACAATCTCCAAGGCACTGGCCTGTTTTAAGAGATGCTTTAGCCCAATACCGAACACGCTTTGAAGGAATGGCATGCTTGAGGTCCTATGGACAGATGAGATACTTTAAACAGCAGTGTGACCTCTTCATAACGAGACCAGATTTCACAGCTGGAGGACAGGAAATGAAACAATGTAGCTCTGTGATTGTTCTCAGTTTCCGAGTAGATGAAAGCTATTCTCAGGCTTAAAAGGCTTCTTCCTTTTCTTATTTTAAAGCCTGTTTGTTTATCAGTCATTGGAATATGGCTTGTATTTTTAGCACATATGAAAGGCCTGATGAGCTGTAGTGGCGGATACAGACATGTCGTCTTCGAGGATGCTGAGTAGAGAAGCACGTGGCGGCCACTTTGTCCTGAGCGGCAGACCTTGGGGGAATCCTCCCTGACCCGTTCTGTCCATGGTCACTGTGTGCTCATGCTGCTCCTGGTCAGCTGAGGCCATTCACTTAGCACATTAAGGATGGGGTAGAATAAGCACCATCCATGCATGAGCTGTTTGATTCCCACAAGGTGCAGCGGAGAGGAAATATCTCATGTTTTTTTTTTCTCTGGACTGGAGCTTGTCCAGAGACATTGACCATCTAAATTATTCCAGAGAACACAGGCATGTCATGAGTCCCTAGTATCCATTTTCTTTTCTAAGGATCCCAGTGTCTTACTTAAAATAATGTATGACAACTCAAGCATCATAGCATAGTCGTGATCATGTCAGTCTGAGATGAAATCTGGTGTTAGCAAACATCAAATCCTAACGATTCACTCTGCTTGCAGTGGGTTACTGCAGGTTTGCATGAGTTTCACTAGCAGGTGATGCGCCCAGATGCAGGTAGCATATGCACTGAAATACCTCACTTACTAGGGTTAGGAGCTGCATTCTTCAGGTACACACATTAACCAGGAAGGCTGCTAAATGTTCAGACCAGTATATAGACTAAAATTAAATTAAACTAAGCATTTGTATATTTTAGTAATTCCTATGAACTAAATATTTACAGCAATAATCCCTACTTAATAATGATAAAATGATCAGTCTCTTTATTCCAAGGAGAGCATTTAGTTTCAAGATGGACATTATGTACCTTATAAACTGGCAGCTGTTGAGTGGTTTTCACAAGAGAAGCTGAGCCAACAGACGCCATTAACTTTAGGCTAATTTCCAGGGAGCTGAATGACTTGTTTACATGCTTACATTGTGTTGAGGTTATTTGTTTACAGGAAAAATTGATGTGTGAAAGAATGTGATAACAGTATGAGAATATGAGGCTTCTGAAAGGCACACGACTCCCACTCAGTCTCCCTGTAGCATCTGGAATTTAGGTCTCTGGAAAAAAAAAAAAAGTATACACGTTTTACTTTTTTTTTTTTGAATATTTATTTGGCAGTAGACCCCCCCTCCCCTCCCTCCCATACTGACAGCTCTTGGCTGGCTTCCCAGGGAGAAAGGCAGGGAACAATATCTGCCAGGACTCGACCTAAAGGCCCCAGGCTTTGAATCCAGCCTTTTAAAACTTCAGCGCTTTTAGTGAAACAACAATAGTTACATAATTACAAAGAATGTAAGTATTAGAGCAATTTGTTTGATTTAACTTGTCAAGTCTTTCTGGACCCAACCTCTCAGCTGTTTCTAATCCCATATTGGCCATTTTTTCTTCCTACATACTGTCTCAAAGGAAAAAAATAAAAGGTTTTGGTAGTGGCAGTATGACAAGAGCTGCCAGTTGCTCACGCCACTAAACAAACAGACTGGAAAAAAACATCAAATTTTTGAAGCTTCAAAAACATGACCAGCAAAATGAACTTCTGAGTTTCTGCCTTGTATTTTATCAAAAAAACGCCAGGTGCCAACGTCGCATCCATTACCCACCTCAGACAAACAATGCATAAAACTGTTGCTACATTTATCATCGAATAATTATAGGAAGACCCTTACCAACAAATGACAAAATACACATTCAGTCAATGCCACAAATTAAATCCAGTTAAAGCAATTAAAATCTTTGGACAAATTTGTTGTCAATGTGAAGAGTGTGTTATGGGCTGTAATGGGTGTGGTGGATTTATGGTCTGTCTGTATGATGGACTTGCGTTTTGGAGCGTTCTGTTACTCCTCCTCCTATTGCAAGACTTACTGCTGTTCTTGGGCCATTCTGGAGAGGGGGAGCAGGGCTGTCCTGACCATGCAGCCATGAAGGTTCTGCTAATGCAGGCAATGTCAAATTTATGGCCCGATGTTTTAATGAGAAGGGTCGTAAACTCAGACCAGCATTCCCGGCCTGGTCAGAAACCTCCATCCTGTCTTCTCTCGAGGGAAGGGCTGGCGCAGGTTGCTGTATTTTTTTTCAGTAGTGTTTTTTAAATAGCTGCTGCTGTTGGTGATCACCTCATTCATACCTCACACCAAGCTAGCTTGTATTAACAATGGATTAACAAGATATGACATTATGATGGGTAGAATATTTTGGACATCCATACATCCATTTTCGGAAACTGCTGAATCCCAACTGGGGTTGTGGGGGGGACCGGAGCCTATCCTGGGAACAAGGGGTGCAGGCAGGAACCAACCCTGGACAGTTGCCAACACGCCACAGGGTGCACACCCTCACACTCACACAACTACAGGGCCAGTTTAGGCTCACCAATCAACCTATCCTGCACACTTCTGGACCGTGGGAGGATACTGGAGTCCCCGGCAAAAATCCACTTGAACACGGGGAGAGCGTGCAAACTCCACACAGAAAGGACCCGGGTATTTTTTATTTTAATTTTTTTAAATACATTTAGGGCCTGAAGTTTTTGAGTGGCAGGGTCTTGTTCTGGTTCTAAGTGATCTGGTGGATCTGTAATGGGTTTGCTATAATCCCAAGGGTAAGCTCAATCACACGTAACAGACCTTCCTGTATGTTTCTGCTCAGCCTGCCATGCTCTTTAACAAAGTCAGAAGGTGATGCTGGACACGCTATCTTGACAGGTTTCTCCACTGGAGTTCCTTGCCTGATGTGTACAGGTTCTTCAGTTGTGCTTTTAATAGTCTGTACCTGTGGTAAGATGTGGCTGTGGTCTTCATTCTGTGGAAATAAAAGTGGACCAAATCTCTTCCTGAGTTGCCGCCTTTTAGGCTACTGACGTTTCCTAAAAGAGAGAGAGCCTTGTCAAGTAAGAACCACTAGAAACCTTAATGAGAATGTCAAATAAAATAGCATTCGTATGTCTCAGCCGATTAAACCAACGACTTGGAGGTGCACGCATTCAAAATTGGTTAAACTGTCCTTATGTACTGAACAGAGGGGGCACTGTTCTCCACCCAGAGATTTTTAAGAAGAAAGCTTTAGTTCAGTTTCTAGGCAGCATGGAAACTATAACCTACACCATCCCCTGGGGAAGGTTTAGTAAAAGAGGGGCCACACCGTGTTGTCCAGAGGTGGAGAAGGAATTGGGCCTATATCTTCGTGGATGTATACAATTACCAGTATGAGGATATTTGTGTATCTCATACCTGCCTGCAAGGGATTGGAAAACTTATTGATTTGTACCCCCAAATTGTTTTAACTATGTAAAAAGTATTAAAGTGCAGCAGGAACACAAATCAAGTCCATTGTTCACTCCACTTCTCTTAATATTTTAAGCAATATAATACTTGTTGATGCAGAGCTTACTCAAGAAGAACAGGCATAAGAGAAGTCAACTGTGCAGCTTGAACGATAGTACAGTTATGAAGATCTGTTATGCTATAAACTATTGTGACCAAAGCTTGCATTTGGTGGATGTCTTCCACCTGAAACACCAAGCTTGCAGTGCTTCCCCCAGAACATACCTAGCCAAGGCTTTTTGGAATTGCTGAGGGTTTGTTTGCTGAGTTGAGCTTGGAGACAAAGTTCTTGTTCAGCTTCAGCCAGCTTGTGTCAGCTGTAAATTCACTCCGTGTCCCTTTATAGGATGATATTTGTGTCCTGAACGTTGCCAATTTGTCATAGCCTGTTTATGGCTCTCATGGGGGAGGGGGGGGATATAAATCTCTGGCCCGGGCCTCCATAGGCAGCTGAGGAGGGTCCTTGGGGGTTGTAAGGGGAGGTGGGGTGATGTTTAAGGGATGGCCGGGGGATCCCGGGTTTAGAGTAGCTATTGTAGACCGTCTGGAGTAGTTTAACCCCCTCTATCCAGGTTGTGACAGGGGATCCAGCCCTAAGCGCTTGCCCCAGTGGCATCAAATGAAAATTCAAATTGATCTGATAGGGGAAGAGGAAAAAAAGCTTCCAGTGTCTGCAGCCTATCAGGGGTGGAGGAATAGCATGCTTGATTCCTGCACTTATGCCAGGACTGAGCTGGCCTTGGTGCCACAATTGTGCATTGCACTTTTATTGCCCGTGTTTTCATGTTTAGGCTTTGTGAAATTATTAATGGACCTCTATGGCCTTTTTGTTGGGCCCAGAGGAAGTTATGTGATATTCTGGCACAGTTGTGGCCATTTAAAGAGAATTTTCAAAACCCACACAAATCATCCTAATTTAATGAAAGAAAGCAGGAATTTCTGACATTTTTAGTGCAGCTATATGATAGGAGTATAATTTGTCCCCCTTTGGCCAGAAGTGGAATTAAATCTAAGTTTTATTTGTTTCCTAATGACTGATGGTATGCATATAGCTGTTGCTCTTTTGCAGTACAATGTAAACAAAAAATAGGAAACATTTTTAAAAGTATGTCAATTTGTCTCGTTTTATTAATGGTTATAAACCCTTAACATGCTACATGCAAGAGTTGGCTAGCAAAGTGTCATGTGGGTAACAAAGTGCTGTAAAGCCTTTGTCTTGGTGGCACGTTGTCCAGCCTGATTTCCTGCTCACCCCTGATTATGGACTAACAAGGACTAGCAGTGACACATGCATATTAAAAATGTATGTGTGTATTTATTATTCAAGAAAAGTTGTTTTAAACATTAATGAAAGACTAAATTGTTAAATAGTAATTCATCATGCGGAGGTTTCATAGACGGTGAGATAATGTTTAAATTATACAAGTATCTGTAACGCTATCAGTTTTTTCATTACAGATCTTCCCGTGTGCATGTTTTTAGTGATGTCTTATTAGTTTGACCTAATTGGGTTCTGAGAAAGTGATTCTGTCACTTGGCATTCTTGAGAGCTTAGGTGAAATAAAACCATCTTAAAAAGTTTCTTACAAGGACCATGGCTGAAAAACCCCAAGGTAGTATTCTTTGTGCATAAGCACTTAGTGTATAGATCCTACATAAATGTTTTGATCTTGGAAAATCCATTTAATGACAAAGGACATGAATTCAAGTGATATCTCTTGAATCTACAGGATATCAGTTGCTCATACTACAGCCAGTCAAGAATCAAGGCTCCAGAAACCATTAGGGTGCCATGGTGATTAAGGAACGGCACACTTTGATCTTCCACAGGGTTGTGGAGATGTACGTAGTTACACACCATCCACCTCTCCCAAGATGCATGCTTTTCTTTCTGTGCTAGAGCCTAGGAAGCCCTTCTGCCTTCCTTATACTTTTGAATAAAAATACCCTAAGCTAGATAAACGAGTTAAACCACTTGGATTGCTTTGTATAGGCCTTGAGTCCCATGGATTATATTGTACCTAGTTACAGTAACATGTCAAATATGATTCCTGACTCAAATCCATAATTATAAAAGTTCACTATCATTTTTTTTTCTTTCTTGCTGTACCCATGTATTCAGATCAGATCACTGAGGTGGTTTTCTGTGGGGTGAATTCTGTGTCTGTCACCCCAGTGCTGTTTCTGATGCAGCCGTCCACGGTGTTGAGCCCTTGTGTCTAATATTTAGTTGGGAAGCATTGCTACTGTAGTGGCTTTCCTTTACATTTCCAACCCCAACACTTTTTGTAAATCTAATCACCCTCCCCCTCTCAGCTGGTCATTTGAAGGTGCAAACTACCCAGCAGACTAAAACAATGCTTTTTCCCATTGCTATTTGGGAACCTCCATCCTCCCTTCTCTCGAAGGCCTTGTCATGTAGCTGGATAAGTAGCTTGCGTTTTGCCAACCTCTGTATGATGGATTAGGGCTCAAGTGACCTTATTTTCCAGCTCCTCATGATTCACATTCCTCTCCTTTGGTGACACCCATGAAGTTCATTCATTACCATCCCACTGTTTCACTGACCATAACAATACTGAAGTAATTCAGAGCTTTGTTAAAATTCTGGTGAGTGAGTGAATGAGTAATATAAGTAATATGTGAGTGAGTGAGTACGTACTTACTTACTTCAGGCTCACTTTATAACTTAAAGGTATCCCCTGATAGTAGAATCACCCACAGACTTACAGTGCTATAAAAATTTTCTGTTTGGTTACCATCAAGGTCAGGCCAGCTGGAAACCCTAATTCAGATGCTCATGCTCTCTGCAGATCTCCTTCGACCTGGCGGAATACACGGCTGATGTGGATGGTGTGGGCACTCTGCGCCTGCTCGACGCCATCAAGACCTGTGGTCTGACGGCCAGTGTGCGCTTCTACCAGGCTTCCACCAGTGAGCTATACGGCAAGGTGCAGGAGATCCCTCAGCGAGAGACCACGCCCTTCTACCCACGCTCGCCCTATGGTAAGGCGCACAGACGCACACACCTACACACTGCTACCTTGTTCCCGTTTGCTGGATAACCTCTCAAAACCTGATATACCCCAATTTTTTTTCTTTTCTAAATAATTCTTAAAGGACTGTTTCAGGGTTGGTTCCATTACCATCGCATTTCAACCTCATTAATTATATGAGAAAATGACTTTTTTTTCGGCCACTTTGGATCAAAGATTGTTTGTTGAGAGCAGGGCAGGGAAAAGCTAACTCTACTCCTTCACCAGCTAGCTTTGCTCTCTCTTTCTTGCTGTGAATTTTGCTTGAATGTCTCATTGGAACAAAGGCAGCTCTATGTCCCAGACTGAGAGCTTCCTGTTTACAGCCCTGAGCTGATTACCCTAGAGGGCGTTTCTCACTGGCCAGTTACCCTGGGCAAGACCATTCATTGGCTAACAACCCTGGGTGAGGCCTCTCATTGGCCAAGCCCAATCCCGCCTTGGCTGCCTTACTCCCACGCTCTCCTGCCATGTAGCCAGTTGAGAACCCCAAGTGTCCTGTCCACTACTTGTCGACTTTAAAATCTCCCTTTCTGTAAGAGCAAGTTTAGCTGAATTTAATGGCTGGCTGCTGCTTAGACACATCTATTATGACCCTCTGTTTTATCACCCTTATACCCTGCTGCTTAACTCTCTTGAAACTTTATATGAAACAAATATAACACATATATACATAATTATTCCTAACACAACTTTGATGAATTATGAATCTTGCACGGTTTACAGCATATTTCTTGTTGGTAATAACAGGGGATGAGATGGTGAGAAGCAGATTAGAAGAGGAGATAAATGCCATATTGCTGTGGTATCAGATATAAAGCCTCTAATCCCAGTGCAGATTGGTAACTGAAGCTGTTAGGGCATGGAGTGCATGAGCGGCTAGTGTTTCATATAGTCTGTTGGCAAAATGCTCCCCTCAAATGATACGGGCCAGGAGACGTGTCGCCTGTGGTGCGTAGAGTAGTGTGGGCTCAAAGCGTGCCGGCATTGGGTCATAAGTTGGCCCTGGCTTGAGGAAGGGAAGAAGCAGTTGAGTGAGCGGTGGCCAGGGTGGGCAGCTTGCCCTGTGGGGGTCTCTCCTCCATCCGGGGCGGCAGGCTGACTGGTTCTCTCCACAAACACCTCCCCCTCTGTTACTGCTTGACCCCGTGAGCGTCTCCCTACCCGTGAGAACTTTGGTCATCAAAACCTGGTTTGAGCTCCTCTTTCATTTGGGTTTGATAGGACCAGCCATACAGCTCGCCTCACTCCTCAAGTGTCTCCTGTGTTTTCATTCGGTATTGGTGGATGGTGTGGGGATTCATTCTCTCTCCCATTCTCTCACCCATCACTTCATCATTTTCTCCACTCTCCTCTTTCCTGCAGGTGCGGCTAAGTTGTATGCCTACTGGATTGTGGTGAATTTCCGGGAGGCCTACGATCTCTTCGCGGTCAATGGCATTCTTTTCAACCATGAGAGCCCGCGGAGAGGTGAGGGAGCTCTCCGCCGTGATTGTGACGGCTGACCCAGCCTGTGTGCAGTTCAATGCCACCTCGGTCAATAGGCCAATTGGCCTCTCCCTTATGTGTCAGGGTGAATATTCGTTGGATGCTATATGAGAAAAATCCACATTAACTTGCAGGTTTGATGTTAGGATGCACCTGATTACACTGAACAGAATGTCTATTAGCAGATGAGAACCCGTCTCAGTCTTTTGATCTGGAGTAATAAAGTACTGATGGACCTCAACTGGATAATGATTTGGATAATTGATAGTAATCTAGATCTGGATTAACATTAAAGGTAAATAGTTTGCATATAGTACTAATGTCATATGTGGGAAAATTAAATAAGTAACTGTAATAAGGTTCTGCAATCTCTAAATATTGGAAGTGTTTCCACGATTTTGGCTGCGAGTGTACTTGTCTAGAATGCATGAAACATCATTAACAGACCTCAGGTCAGTCAGCTGATGAGGGTTACATAAGAAGCCAATGAGGCCTATTTGACTATATGGGCCGCGTCTCGACACAGAGTGGCATGTGCAGCAGGGCTGTCTCTCACGACTTGCTGGCATGGCCTGGGCCTGGAACTGGAACTGGGCCTGTTCTCAGCACGCCGCAACGGACACTGGGGACAGGCCAGGTCTGAATGACAAACAGCCCAAGTTATTGCTGTCATATGTACATTTCTTGTGGTCGTGGAATCTTAGTATTTTTTTTAATTTTGTTATTTTTCTGTTGAATTGCGCTGCTTTGAACAGAATGGTTAGTCAGCTGCTTCTTTATTCTCAGACATCATGTTCTAGTCCCTGTATGGTTATGGCCGTTTTGCTATTGAGCTTGAGGAGGACTGACCCATGAATTGATCGGTAGAACCATAAGCTCTGTTGACTTTTAAGTCTCCATATATATATATATATATATATATATATATAGAGAGAGAGAGAGAGAGAGAGAGAGAATCCTTTTGGCAGCATCTAGAGTCCAGGCCTGATGTACACTTGTGTGTAACCCCCATTCTTAAATGTCCCATTTATACCAGGGCTTGTATGGCTGGATTCAATAACCACGCTGCGCCCACAGGAACGAAAGGTTGAGAATGCTGGTTTAACCCAATTTGGGTCATACTGTGACCTTAATTAGTAACACATGATTTTAACCGGTCAGCTTACTGAGGTCACAGGCTCATGTGTTTATGATTTATTTCATCATAAAGACTGGACTCGACCCTACCCAGCAAGTCACAGGTCAGGCAGTAAATTTGAATGTTTTACAAGAAACTGCAGATTTCCAGGGATCTGTACAAGGGACAACGGGAACAGACTTATCCAGTGAGAGAAAAAAAAATCAATATTAGGGTGGTGCTTCTGGAAAAATTAGTAACGATGACGAGAGAATTCCTCATTACTCATCCTGTGATGGGTGGACGTGAGCAAACTGAAAGATTAGAGTCTGAAGTCCATTAAACAAATCTTAATTTAAATTCTGCAAATAGGCAATATTGTTTCTTTTGGTTCAGATTGTCTACTTGGTGAGTTAGGCACATTCCTGACAGGTTAAGATTCACATCACATTGTTGAGTGAGTCCTCATCCCCTGGCCCATTAGACAGGCTGAGATGCTGCCATAGTTAAAGGGGATTCAAACTCACAACCTACTGCTTCTGGGCTCCAGCTGCAGCTCACAGTGGTCTGCTTTCGGTTCACTTCTGAGGGTGTCTTTGTGCCTCAGAGGCGTTGCTGCCCTCTTTTTCTGTGCACTCGGGTCGATTGGGCAGGGGACTGGAGGGAGCAGCCATTGCACAACAGAGGTGGAGGTTTTCCTTGGCCACAGTGCGGCCCACTTGTCCCGGACCCGAACCCCATTAAAAGACCGCCACAGCGCCGAGGGGGCCCTTCTGAAGGCCGCCTCAGTCAGGGGGCGAACGTTTGTGGTCAGGAAATGAAAATATGCCCCATGCTCATACAAAGTTATATATTTATTCAAAAAACTTCTGAAGTCGCCAGTGCTGGGATGGGGAGTGGGAGAAATGTCTCGTATGGAGAAGCAGAACCTAAACATGAGTGTGTGTCTTGATTTTTACACTTTTCGTCTGTATTCTGGCTAATTGAGGAGTAGTGCTCCAGGTTTGTGTGTTAGTACACTATCACAGGATGATTAAAAAAAAAAGTTTAGTTTTTTTTTTCTTTTTACTGGGAACACAAATTTGAATGTTATTTGAGCTGCCTTGCCAATTCTTAGTCTGCTGGTAACCCACTGGGAGAAGTTTTTCGCCCGCCCGCCCCCCCCCATCATGGCCACTCAGGAACAAAGCATGTCACAGTATGAGATAAAAGCGGAGTGGAGTGTGAAGATGGGGCCAGGGGAATCTGAGTGCTTCATGGTTAGTTTTGTGATTTGCTAGAGGTACACATGTCCAGGCACAAATGTTTGTTTAGCTTCATGAAAGGCCCATGCCCTCTCCATTCACTTGAGGGGGGGTTACCTGGTGGGGGTGATGTCTGTCTTCACACACCTTGTGAGTTTGTGTGTGAATGTATGTGCGCAGCTTATTTGGGGGTTGGGGCACAGAGAGCTCCACCTTGGGGTGCAGTCGACGCAGTGATGACATCACCGTCTTAATAACAGGGCGGTGCCAGTAGCCGGACATGACCGTCCCCCTGGCAGGAAATGTCATGATGTCATGGGTTCAGCATTCCCGGTGTGGGCCGGCGGGCAAGCCGGAGAGGCGAACAGAGGGGTCTTTCAGAGTGGCCGGGAACGTCCACAGTCTTTTGGAACAAGTCACTACAGCTGTGTGTGCGTGGCTTTGGGGCAGCAGGATAAAGAGCTTTATCACTCTATCTATGGATGAGTTAATCCTGCCTGGAATCCAGGGATTTTCTTACTGCTTGCAAATACACTGTAGTTTCTACCAATAAACACCACATTCCTACTTTTTTTTTCGTGGAAAGTTGGAATCAGTTAAGAAGGAATAATATGCTTGGCGTTCCACTGTAAACAAAAGCAAACACAGCCCATTTTACAATGCTGTCAAATTGCTTTACAGTTCCTTGGTTGCCGTCCTGTGTGACATGTAGTGTGGCTTTATGAGCCAGCATAACAAACATTTCAGTAATCCCATTCGTTTTTAAAATTGAACGTGTTACATTGACCAAGATTTTTGTTATTTATTACTTGAATTATAATTGTGAGAACAGTAATATTTTGTGTGCAAGTGATAATTAGACAGGTTTCCTAGGAAGATTTTCGTGTGGCTTCCACCACTTGATAGTAGGTGATATCACCATTTTGGAGAACCTGATTGGTGCTGGCAGGTGGTGTCGGTCCCCATGGAAGATCAGGACCCTAACTGTGCATTTGCCATCTGATTTATGGTGCCATCGAGTGCCTGTGTATTCAGAGCATGCGCCAGTGGTCCATGTAGGTTGATTCTAGGGTCATGGTGGGATTATTTGCCAGTTTAACATTTCATTCAGGGAAGAAGCCACAATGTGGATTATAGGCCTGGTTGTATTATATTAGCCGCCCCCAACACTGTGTCACGAAAAACTCCCTGGTTTCTCTTCATTTGATCATCCTTAAACATCTGTGATGTGGGGGCAGGGTGATGCATTAAATATGTTGTATCGGGTTAGCAGCTCACTGCAGTAGCTGTAGTGGGTTGGCCTTTGGATAATCAACATAATCAGGATGCCAAGTGTACCTGACTGTCTTTGAAGGCCCTCTGACTCCTACGCAGGGTAACAAAGGCACTGCATTGCGTCAGCTTTTATAGTGCTGTCCCTTTTAAACCTGTGGGGAACCTTACTGATTGCAGCATGAGTGAATTTCATCTTTCTTTTCTCTTCGCCAAGTTTCACTGTACTGGCCATTCGCTTTCAGCTGTGTGGGGGGGGTGTTCTCACGGCTGGAGAGCAGCCGAGCGCGTGGTTTCGCATAGCCTGCCATTCCGATACCCCACATCTGTATTTCTGTTTCTTGATTGGCATGGAGATGAAGAAGTACCATGAATGAGGACTTTTATTAATAGTGCTAATGGTGTCCAGTGCTAATGGTGTCCCCCCCACGCCCGCCCTTAACTTTGGTTGAAAGCCAGATCTCCAATCACGTCTTAAATTCGGAAAGTGAAACCTTTATAGTAAGAGGTAAATGCCAAATAGGTAGAAGGTGCCTTTTGGTATCCATCGCCGATGTTTGTATCCATGTTTATATTTTGCTCGTCAAGTCTAACGGCCTCCTTTGCTTTGTGTGATGTCATGGATCCAGGTGGGGTTTTTTGGGGCCTGCATCTGACAGCCCACACTTCACCTAACCCTACAAGGTCTGTGCATGCAGACCTATGACATAAGCATTTTTCTTTTGGGTGTGGAACGCGTTTGCGTGTCAAAGAAAGCTATAGAATTCCTTTTTGATCACCAGCTCAAGTGTGTAATATAGTTTTATTAGTTTGTGCGTGTTTTTTAAATGTGTAGGAATTTCATTTTGGAAAGCGACAGTCATATAGAACAAGTTTGTGAGGTTTGTTCTCCTGCAACTGCCAAACCTGCGATGAGGTAAAATCCCTGTAATGCAGCAGCCTGCAGCTCCATCCCTGCTAGAAGAATTTCAGACTGGATTAGGAAACTACAGTGCTTCAGTAGTCCAAGTTCCACAGTGGATGTGTAACCTCTGTTCATGGGGCCCACACGTTTCCAGGGTAACTTCAGCATCCACACGGCGGCTTTCTCCGCCTTATCAGGTCAGTATCAGGGCCCAGAATTGATACTCGTATCTGACTGGTTTCAACAGGATGGGCTGAGAATAAGCAGTGAGATTTTAACATGTCTGGAATGTACAGGCTTCCTTCTTAATTCCTAGTCTGGAACTGTTTTTTTCTTTTTACTTAAAAACATAGATGTCTAAAACAGTCAGCCAAACAGTTAAACTGTTTTCTGCTGAAAGAAATATGAGGGTAACTGAAACCTCAAGAACACCATCGTCAAGCTGAACCACAACCTATATAGTTTGATTTCGGGGGATGGGGGGAGGGGGGACTACTCTTAAATTGTTTTTCATCTTTAATCACCAGAAGTAAAACAGGTCATTTGTGAAAACTCAGGCTTAATGAAGCATGACTTCCTAGTTTGTCATTTGCTGTGATTTTGCACAATACTGGATGCACTGAAACAACCCAAAAAACCCGAGAAGCCTCCCTCACTTCTGCCCGGAACCGAGAACCAGCCCAGATTTCCAGTCATAGAAGCATAGGGTGCCAGTTGAGCCGCTTGTTCCAGACGCCGCCGCCCCACCAGGAAAACAGAGAAGCTGCTTCTCCTCCCTCTGTCTGCTCTGCTTTCATGTGATAGAGTTTTATTGGACTTTCCTGCAGGGGACAGGAGGTTAAATGTCTGTGGTTGTTTCGGTTTTTAAGCTTTGGTAGTGCCATGGAAGGTTCTGCACTGCCTTTGCTGCCAGCCAGGGGACCCGGAATCCATCAGTGCTGGCGCACTAACAAATGGGCTTTATGTTAAACGAATTAGCCATGACCCATGGACTGGGTCCTTGTTAGGTTTGGGAGCTGAGGGTGGGGGAAAGGGGGGGTCTGGCCCTGGGCACTTTGTCTGCTGGCAGCATTGGGGTTAATTGTGCAAAGGATGGTGAGTTCCAAACATATGGCACTAGGACTGGAAAATCGTGGGTCCCCAGTCCCCAACAGCAAGGTGTGCTTCTTTAACTGCCCCAGCATCTTCTCAGCTGCTCAGCTCAGATCACCTGTAAATTATACTGCCCCCCCCCGACAACATTTGCCATGGGTGTAAATATCCATGGCCATTTAACAGGAAAGTTCTTACCCCCATATGTGATTAGGCCACAGGGAAAAAAACTCAGTACTAATTACAAGCATCTAAGCCTCTCTCATTAATAAAACGTCACATGCAGTGCTCTTCATTTGGCCCCTCCCCCACCGTGATGCACACATGCACTCACACCGAGTTCCAGACTGTGACATTATAACCGTCACAGGTGTAACCGCACACTCAGCTGCGGAAAGTCTATACAGGTACCACTAAATCAACGTCAAGCAGGCTGTTTTTAGTGGCCCTTTTATTTCACCTCCTCTGCCCTCAATTCCCTTCCAGTTCCTACCCAGTAAGTGCCATAACCAGCTTTATGGGGCTGTTTTTATCCCATGGTGTTGTCTCCTCTGCTCTGCTGCAGTGGCTTCATGCCTTTCTTCCGTCTGCTGTCCGCAGTAAACTGCGGGAGGTGAGTCTCTGCACACTGTCTCTCCGCAGCCAGCATCCTTGTGTGACTGCAGGTGAAAGTGCGAAATGAAGATAGATCCTCAGGCGGCTTTTCACTTAGAGGCTATACACTGGCAGCCCAATAGATCACCCCCCTTTTCTGCTCCAGGAAATTCCTGTTTTTTTTTTGTTTTTTTTTATCCTTGAGGAAAACATTCGATCTGAACTTCACTGTAAAGTTCAGAAAAGTGAGTCACCAGTTATGTACGTACACAGTTTGCTATATGTCCCTGCTTGCACTGTTCACCCTCCCTCTCTGTCCCTCAGTCCCACATACCACAGGGCCCATTTTTTATGTCTCACTTCTCTGTGTCAAGGAACTGAGTTTGAGGTGCCAAAAGGCCCTCATAAAGTGAGCGGATTTACGCCACAAATGGTCCCATTTTAGGGCCCAGAATCTTGTAGGGGAGAGTGAGTGAGAGGGAGCAGGGGGCCGGGGGTGGAGGCCTGCGGGGCTTTGGGTACCTGCCGTCCTGAATGGTGTTTCTGTTGGCAGGGCCTGGGGAGGCAAATGGGCCGTGATTGCCCTGGTCTCAGTGACTGCCTTCCCAGTGGAGCCCAGACTGGGCCTCGCAGACAAGGAGGCGTGGGCTCTCAAACACGCGTCTGTCTCTTCCCTATGTAAAAACGCCATGCCTTATCCCCCCTGAGACTTTCCGTACATTTCCCCAGATTTTGTTTTGTAGTTTTCGTCTCTTTCACATTCGCATTTAACGATTATGAGAGTCGAGTGTATTTGTGCATGATTAAAATGAGATACTCCTGTGGTAAAGTCCAGGGAACCTGTTTCTCGTCACCACACAACACAGGGAAGCCAGGCAGGGGCTGTAATTATAGTCTGGGCCTGAGGTACTTGTAGCTGGCAAATGTGTGCAATTCATGTGATATAATAAAGAACATCTAGTTACTGAAATATCCCCTATGATTTTTTTTGTGTAGAGGAATATTACCTTCTGTTACACTATATTTTTGTAAAAATCTGTTGAAAAATGTGTGAGCTCATATGCAAAACTCTTAAGCTCTTATCTGTGTGTATATGTGTATGTTTCTCTTTGTCATTTTTGCCCAGAAGAACAACACAGGTTTGCATTCTGTTAATTGCAAATTCAATTTTAAAATACTAACATCAGTGCCTAAGCAGAAAAAACTTGACCCCCGGGCTGGACCTCAGTCCTGTTTCTCCAGCAGGCTCAGAAAGCCACCATAAAGAGCTCTTTGTAAACCCTGCGTAGCCTTAAGTCTGCATACTATTGGGTGTTCCATCTGTCTCTCATCTCATGAGTGCCTGTTGCTCCCGCCCCTCCTTTGGCACAGTTGGTCTGTTGTGTTTCCAGCGTGCTGCAGCTCTTTGCCAGGATTCAGGTGTGGCTGCTAACAGGTTAGACTGGCGTCCCCATCGCGGGGGCAAGAACAAGTTGGCTCCTATGAGTCTATCCCCACCTCGGCTGACCCTGAGCCTGTTGCTCTGGAGCTGTGCGTTCACTGATGAGTGAAAGGACCTGTCCCTAAGCATCAGCTCAGCACTACTATACTGTTGCTGATGCGTGTGTTCAGTTCATATGTAACCTTCCCCAGACTGGATTACTTTGCTCATTCAGTATATGCTGTCATTTTCAAACAAAGAGTTGACCCGCTGATGATGGATGTTGTTTTGAGAACTCATTCTTGGAAATGCAAGCCCTGCAGTTTCAGAAGCTAATCATTCAGTTGTGTATCCTATAAATCTAATGCAGTTTTATTTCATATCATCCCTTGGTTGAACCATGACCCTGAATCTTAAATTTATTTATTTTTTGACAGACAGAAATGTTCTTCACATCCTTCTATTTTTATTGTCGAAACACTATGTGTCACTTAATGGTGCTCTGTTAAATTTTATGTTTATTTTAAATGAACATGTCACACAGATAGAAATTTTGCTAAAAGGCATATTAATATAACATTATGTAATTTTAAGTAGCATATTACGTATTATTCAGTGATTCTTTTTAATATTATGTACATTTTTACTTTCTTTAAAGCACGTAAAATATGTTGTTTTACTAATTTGAAGTAGTATTTTAGTTTTGCTGTAAATTATATAAAAATAGATTTTATGTACTGTGTTTCATGTAAAACAATTCAATGAATCTTATCCAGTTTGTATATGTATTTCCATTTTAATTTTTTTTTTATTAAATTTTATTTTTCCGTATTTTATTTACGTACATTTTCCTTCACCTCTGCAAATATTTTAAGCAGATTGAAAAACATGTTCTGGTTTAGTGCATTCTCTGTGAAACCGCTTCTTCATATGAAAGTCACAAAAATGCCACTGCTGGGGATTTGAAAAATGGGTCACTGTTACCGTTTTTTCAGTATAATGAATCATACATTTTAACGGAGAATCACATTAACATGTACATAACCAAATAATTTACACTAATAGTACTACATATCAGTGATTTGTGATACAGGAAATGCAAGACAAGTTTGTGCTGGTAGAATGCTTTCAGTCTGTAAAATTCTAAAGGAAATTTGATTTGCAAGTTGCAGATGTATGTTACAGGGGATTTATTTAATTGTAGGCCCCTATAACTCCTGAGGGATGCAGATTTTTTTCTGGTTTTATGGAAGAAGTCCAATAAAATTTATAGAAAAATATGAATCGATCGGTAAATATAATTTTTTTTATTATAATGAATTCTCAAACTGTCATATTGTAGAGATTAGAAGGTTTGACAGGTAAACTATTTGTGCAAACTGGACTGTATGCCAGTATTAGAAATGTCTGACATTATGTAGATTGTTTCCAGTGTGTGTATACAGTATGTTAATGTTGTTGAACCATTTGTAAATGTTTATTAGTAACTGACGGAAGAGCTGTACGTGTTGCTGGACATGTGAACGACACGAAATGTACAGGAACACCTTGGTGGCGATGAGGATGATCATGTGAGCCTTTGTACTTCTGTAGACACAATACGCACTGTTGTATCCTGATCAGCGCCACTGGGCGCTCTGGCAGTGTGTGATGGGCTTGCCGACCCCTGAACTAGCCCGGGTCAAAAGGCGGGGTGGTCTTCTGCTGGGCCTAGCCCTGCCCTCATCTTCACCCTCTGTGTAACTTCTTGAATTTTCTGTTGATAAAATGACATTCCAATAGATTTTCTTTGGCTCTAAGCCTAGATGTTATACTGAAATTGTAAATTAATAAGAAATGGGAGGAAAAAAAGGCTCATGAATTTGTGTAGTGTTTGAAACTTGAGGTGAAAACAGATCTCTTTGACTCCTGCTGTCCTAAGCTTCTGGGCTTCCTCCCACGGTCGGTCTTTCGAAAAGGATGTTGGTCCTGCTGTCACGTGGTTTTAAGTGAGATGCATACAAAGAAGCTATGACAAAGCCAATCGTTTGCTCTCCCCTTTATTTCTCTGCTTCTCTGTCTCCATCACAGGGGCCAATTTCGTGACTCGAAAAATCAGCCGCTCAGTGGCCAAGATTCATCTTGGGCAGCTGGACTGTTTCAGCCTGGGCAACTTGGATTCCAAGAGGGACTGGGGTCACGCCAAGGACTATGTTGAGGTAGGCCACAGATAGTGTCCATGGGCTTAAAAACAAGGGCACACTAGCACACAGACACACACACACACACACACACACAGACACACACACCCTCTTTAGCTAAGCCGAGTATGTTTTCCCAGATTATTTGAAGCAGAAATATTTGATCTGCATGAGGTCTTCTGTGAACTGTTGCCAAAAAGGAGTTGGGGCACTGCTGGGATCCTGCAGACAACATTTGAATTCCCAGAATTTAGTAGCGCTTGAGTCAACTTATGTTCCTGCTTTTCCTTTAAAGATGGAGAAGAAAGAATAGATAATAGAAGGTGACTGATCTTCAGAATCGTGACAGATATACGACTGCTGAACGCCATGGTGGCGGTGACCTTAGGGGTACTCAGGCATGGAAGGAAAAGCAGGGTCTCAGCAGGCCAAATCAGATCGAAAATGGCAGATGGTGTTGATGTTCAGGTCGGGCTTTGGAATGTTGTTAGAAGAATCAGCCTTCAGCATTGGTGGCATTGCGGCTGTATGTGTCGCAAATCAAATCACTATCGTAGCCACGTGTTGTCAGAATACTAGGCTGGCCTGCCCCGTCACAAAGCTCAGTACAGGCCCCTCGGTATCTCAGCATTACTTGACAATCCCCTAACGTCAAAGCTTGTTTTATCCACCACTGTCTTCACCCTCAGAAACCTCTCGCATACAGTAGCTATCGATTCATGTAATGCGTTTCAGATCCTATGATGAAAACAATATTCACGAAGTGGCTCCACAGACCACGAGCAGACCACATTTGCTCCTCGTGTGGGACTAACAATCAGCTGGGTTTCTGCCTGATTCCCTTTGTGTTTTACATTATCAAAATACAATACAATATGATTGGATAAAAAAAATAAAATCATAGCTTAGAAATATGTGAAGACCATCATGTTATTTGTGATGCGCAACATGCAGTACTGTTTTGCACATAGACGCGCAGAACCATGCCCACATGCACCCAGCGTGACCCCAATGTTCCTGTGGGCTGATACTGCTTATAGCTCTCCATGATTTTTTTCTAACATGGGAGGCATAAATGGGACAAAAGAGCTTAAATAAAATGCTTGACATTAAAAGGCCCTTCAGATTTTATCACACTTGAATCCTACATAATCAAACACGTATCAGCTTTCATGGGCAGTTCTTCAATTCTAAATATTTGGGTGCAACTTTTTGTATACAATATTGTATTAGAAATACACTGATGTTTAGTTTCAAGAATCTGGGAGCAATTTTTAGGTGATGTTCATCCTGGATGATAACATGGTCATAAAGTTAATAACTGGTATTTAACCCATTTGTTTCATATTGAAACCCTGGGTACAGGGGATCAAACGTTCTTTGAACTGCTACCATAACTTGCTATTCTTGTTACAAATTGTATTTACTTCCGAAATCTGTACAGAGATCCAAATGACACCATTTTTTCGACTTCTGAGAGTATGGTTTAAACGCTTGTTGTGTTTATATGCATGTCATTATTAATGTATTTTAAATAGAAATAATATTGGGTATATTTTTTTGTTCAACAAAAACAAGTGCATTCAGTTTATGTAGTCTGTTTGATGTTCTTAGTATATCTAAACGAAGAGGTATGTGTTTTGCATTCCTTAAGATTTAAAGCGCATTACTTTAAAGCTTTACAAAACACTAGAAAAGAATTGTGTCATTATTTTAAGCTAACATAATCTCTACTGTATTCTTCGTGTTCATCACTGGCAATCCCATGTTACTTAGCTTGACGAAAGGCACCTCAGTCTTATACTGGCGTGACCATGCATGTGTTTATTGTTCCGTGACTAGACCTGTAGAAGCTCAGACTTTGTTTAAGATGAGATGAGAGACTAATACAAGCGTGTAACCATCATCTAATCGAAATATTGAACACCTGAGTAGGACCATGTGTCCCACTGCCATCTTCTGCAATTCCAGTGTAGAAATTGTCCCTAATTGCTGTTAAATATGTGTTGCATGGCTTGAGTGGCTCCCTGTGTTCCTGCTCTCTCCTTACTGCCACTGTAAACGTGTACTTGGGCTCAGCTGACCCCTGAATACTTTTTGCCTCCTGCCTAAGAGCTTTTTGTTTCTCCCAGAATCCCCGCATTAAAGGATGAGGTTCAGTGTGGCGATTGGAACGGGTCAGGACCTTGTGAGAAATTGCTCGTGAAAACTTAAAATTCAGCGTCAAAACGGGAAGTCGCCTGTGATCCATTGTGTGTGTGTGTGTGTGTGTGTGTGTGTGTGTGTGTGTGTGTGTTTTGACAAGCGGAGTCCTGTGTTGCTTTGGCTTTCATCCTGAGGGCCGTTGTTTATTTGGATATATTTGAGGCTGCTCTTCTACGCGCCGTCTTCCCGTCAGTGCCAGGTGCTGGGCTGGGCTTTGGCTGCAAGTTTCAGTACCTTTCTGCTGCTCTTGTTTTTAGGGATGTTTGCTTTGGACCCGGGGAGCAATTTTTTTTTTGGACTCAGACAGCATGTCTTGACTCCCCTCACCTTTCCCAGTGCCTCTTCAGCACACTGGCTATGATGTTTGGTTAGCGCTGTTACTCATGTTGTGTTGTCATCAGTGGGACCTTCTCGCTCTTGTGGTTGACGCAGGTCTCCCGGAATATACGCATGCTGCCTGTGGTACACATGCTGAACACTGGCTTGACTCCTTGGATCCTGGTGTGTTAGATCCCTATTGTTTTCTTCTGATGTGTTCGATGTGCGATATTTTTAATGTCCTGGCGCCGTATGGTGAGACACCATGGCCTATTCACCGCATCGAGTATTTTCCTATGCATAGAGGAACATCTGACAGCTTCTCCGCTCCACAGTTCCCTGCTAGCCACCCGGCGGCTGTGTGGCTGCTCCGCTGATAACGTGCCCTGCGGGCTGCCCAGTTCCCCTGCTCTCTATTCGATATTGCAGATTCTCAAATTTTTCTCACACGTGCAGGAGCCCCAGCTATCTGGAATGTGGGATTACTGTGGAATTTTGCTCAGGCGGATCCATCTTTCGAAAGGGTGTGAAGCACACTTAAAAATGAGCAGTTTTATTAGGGGCGTCTCGAAAGCACATACCTTCCCAAATCTGGGGAGCTGTAGGGCCGAATCTGTCAATCGAGGGCCAGTTCGGCAGTCTGCATGGTTTGAATTATATCGACATCAGTGCAGTTATTTTTGTGTGCTTCAGTTATTTCATTTTTTTTTTCTAAGTTAAATCTTTTTAAGGTTAATTTATGTAGGTCAGTAAGGCTGTCTGCTGTGTCTGTACTCTGATGATTAAATGAGAGTTATATTTGAATAATGTGCCTTTGCAGATTTTGGTCGGGTTTTATAATGACTTGTAAAGGCTCCACTTTGTATCATTACCAAAAAGTGAATGTGTTCTCTAAGAAGGGTGTGGGCTGACCCCCTCCCGGTTCGTCCCATATGTGCAGAGCTGTCTCTCTGGTAGCAAGTTCACTTCTACATGCATTTTCCTGCGGTGTTTGGAAATCAAGAGTCAGCTCAGAAATGGTCCCTTTTTCCCCTCCCCTCCCCCACTGCAGGAAATCGTTTGCTGCGCGTCAAACATTTTGGCTGCAGCCTCAGCCGTCTCTGCACCATTGCCTTCTCAGAATGTTCTGCTGCGCTGGGCCGTCTTCCGAGCCTCATAGGTCTGCATCCTGGGGCGCTGCCCACGACGTCCTTTTATGGATGCCTCCCATCAGCGGCGCGTTCCACAAAACGGTTTTCTAAAATGGGCCTTGGGGCCTGCCTCCTCCAGCACGGGGGCAATGTTCTCCGCGTATATTACCATTCAGCACACTTTTTGTGTGTTTGTTTCAATTATTATCTTTGTTCACGAACAGATTTCTGAAATTTGAACGGTAACACCTCTGGTTAGCAGGGCCGCATGCCTGCTCAAACCTGCCCGGACATCGATGTGAAAAGAGCTGAAATGTGGTACTTCATGGCCAGCTTGGCTTCCATGAGTTATGTGTGTTGGGCCACTAGGGTGGAGACCTGGCTATGATGAAGAAGCAAGGCCAGCTCCGACAGTGCAAGATGGGGGCCTGGGATGTACAGTGACGTGGGCCTGGGATGTGCAGTGACGTGGGCCTGGGATGTGCAGTAATGTGGGCCTGGGATGTGCAGGATGGCCCACATCACCATAGAGGGGCAGCCAGCTCCCACATTAAAACCAGCATACATGTGTCTCAGTCCTGGGTACACTGGGGAGCCGGTGAATTAGCCTGAACCACGATGGCATTTTTTCTGGTACCTGGCATGGTGGTGTGCGGATCACAGCAGAAGTCGCTGAGAACAAATGCATTAACTGCACCACTCTTAGTCCCGGAAGGGATACAAATTCATACAAAACTGTTTTAATTCGATTTTTTTTTCCAATCCCTAACTACCTAAGTATCTTCAGCCCAGCATTGAAACCACACTTTGCTGAGAGGCAGAAACAACAGGCTCAAAACAAATGCACCAAAATGCTACTAAAGTAGTTTTGTGACTTGCGACAGGAGTGGGGTGGGCCAGGGAACATTTTTGTAGCATAGAAAGAAAGCTTTGTATGTCAGACACTCTTACATTAGTACTATTACATTTATTTTTTTAGCAGATGTGTTGCTGTATGTACTTTAAACCACAGATAAAATTAAACCAATGCAAGTGCCACATTGCCTCATATGTGGTAAAAATATAGTATGCTAACATATTAATACCATATGCTGTGTAAGAAATATAGTGTGTCACTTTAAAGAAAAATACACTGTTCAAATGACCCACAGCCATGGCTGAAATTTAAACTGAATTTTGGATATATAAAAATGAAATAAAACCCATTTGATAATACTTTATTAC
>JAABNY020000001.1:19875806-19896765 GCA_015164015.2 Brevimyrus niger
TATAAACTCTTTACCAGGCACCCCAGAGTGCTTTTCTTGGCCCTTCACCAGGGGACCCAGCAGTGATACGGTTTCTCTGCCAGTCATGGGAGCTTCCACACAGGAGTTCAGGTTCCTAACCCAACACAGCATCCAGTAAAACCTATACCTGGGGGCTGATTGGTTGATGCATGCACACTGCCTATACTGTATGCTTTAGACCCATGCATAGGCTCTGTCAGATTGTGTTGTTTGGGGGGGGGGGGCAGAAGCCATTACCATGGTTGGATCTCTGTGGTTCAGCACAGCGGTAACATGGTTTGCGCTGCTACTTACTGTCCAGCAAATATCCTGTCCTACTTTTCTGATGAGTAACTTAATATGATTTTCTGAATGCTGTGTTGTATATTTACAGACCATTAAACTCCATCCAAAAGCATTCATTTTCTAACCAAATCGACAAAAAAAAAAAAAACACACTTTGCGAGAGCCAGGAGTATATGAGAGAGGCACTGTTAGCGGGGGCTTTAAATAGGGCCCCAGTCCTGATTACTGCAGGTGTGGAGGTGTCACTCCCCCGCCCAGAGAAGGCGCTGTTTGTCCCCGGAGAAGCCGAGGAAGTCCAGGCCACCTTTTGAAGTCCGTCTTTTGGCCTGTTTGGTCGGGCACGCCATTACTGAAAAAAAAAATATATCCATCTTTGCGCCATGGAAATAAAATATGCCACATCAATCATTCATTTCCAGCTATAAATTATTCAACAGGCTGCCCTTTCTGTCTCCTCTTTCTGGAAGTGTGGAAAAGCCTGGTTTTGGGGTGGAAAAATGGAATTCAGATGAGAAGGTGGAGTGAAGACTTGGTCAGGGGGGTGGATCTTGGGTCCAGGGGTACCTTGGCTTTTGGTGCTGGCTGTCCCCCTGGGTGATGGAAGCTAGGAAGCTCAGCTGCCATAAACAATAGCAGCTCTGTCTTATGGTCCCCTGAAACCCAGGTTCAAATTCCAGGTTTTTTTTAAAAAAATTTTAAAATTTTATTTATATAAATGCCTCCCCACCCCCCACACACATATATGCATATTACGTCTGCTTTTCTGCCCTCTATGAGTTCCATTAACTTCCCCACCATCCAATGTGTAATGTGAGCATGGAGAGGCTGGTGGGTGAGCTGTGAGGTGCCCCGGTGATGCCCCATGGTGCTGATCTGGCTTTGGTACCATCCCCCTGCCCTCACTGGCATGACCTGTTGCCCATTTCGCTCTCCGCCTGCCTGGGAATCTCGTCATAGGCCTCTTAACCACAGCAAAAACAGCAAACCCAGCATCAAGCCTGAGAAAAGCTGAAAGTGTGTTTCCCTTCCCCGAGGGAAGCTGGAGCGGCACGGAAATGGCGTCGGGGTAAAAACCTGCCATTTAAGGTGCAAACTGGCACACGGGGTATCGCCTTTCAATCCACACTTGGCCAAACTGAAAGGCAGAATGGGCCGTTCTCAGCTTGGTAAAAGGAGCCCATATCACATACAAAAAAACACCCTCTGTTACTTTTTTTTAATATATACTTTCCCGGGATTTGACCTTTATGCATCTCCTGCCATGTTAGGTTGTTAGCTGGTATTGAGGCCTCTTGTGACTTCTGGCCCGGATTCTGCAGTACATCTGTCACTAATTTGTCTTCAGCTTCCCCCAGCATTAACAAATGCAACTAACCAGGATGGTTCAGTTACTATGGCAGCCATGCGTTACATGGCTTGTTTAATAGTTAGTTTTGTGTTTCATTAGAGCAACATTACTGGTTATTTGCCATCATTGCCAGCTGCCCTGCATGGGATACAGCACAGTGTTGCTTATTCTTTAATGCATTTTATGCTCGTAGTCTGCTGTGAAGTTTTATTTGGATATGGAACAATTCTGTCTTTGCTGGAAAGTCTTGTGTGTTTAACGTAGCGTGGTACGTCTGTCCATCAACATCTTCGCCATATACCTTTTATTTACCGCCGCTCTCTGCGTAATGGTTTTATTTGAAATAAATTATTCAGGAATTAATTATGTAGAATGATTGTGCTTTTCTGACGTTCTAAACAGAATCGTTCCTTAACAACAATGCTAATAAAGGCCTGCTTTTATATGTTGGCTGAGGCCCATTGTGTGGTGGTCTGTGCCTGGCGCCTCTGTGTTTCGTCTGAGGCGTGACAGGTGTTATATAGGGTTATTCAGGTGAGCATCTTTCTCGCCCCACTTAGAAAATAAATCCTTCAAAAATAACAGATACCCACCTTTGGCATATGTCCGTAACGTAAGCAGAAAGCCACACTGCTGGGGATGGGGATTCTACCAACTTGCTGTTACTGTTTAAAAAAAATAAAATTAAAATAAAGGCTTATTTATTATGTTTAGGCTTGAGCTATTTCATGTACGTTTAGTGACTCGCGTTCAGTGAAAACAAAGCTCTTTGTTGAAAGGCGTTTTCGCTGGGAAACGTAATTATTGCAGATAGAGTTTCACAGTCGCCGTGTGCCGGCCCAGTAGCCAGCAGATCTTTGTAGCTGTGTGTGGCCCGGGCAGGAAATGAACGAACCTCGGGCCGCGTTCGCGAATATTTGTACGCATCAGCTCGAAATGTTCCATTTAAACGAACGTGGCTCGTCAGCAAAAAGACATGTGGAGGGTGGGGCCTAAGAACTCTTGTCTGGTGCCGGGGTGCCCACACTGACCTTGCGCATGTAGAGAGAGGATAACTGTATCAGTGATGCATTAAATTAAAAACCCTTATTGAGATCATTTAAAAGAACATTTTGCCCTAAGACCCTAAAGCCCACAGCGTCTCACACTCGATACTTTTATATTGCTTTCTTCTCTATCTTCCAGCAGGTGAGAATAATAATTGGATTAGCTCTTTTTTCATCCCATGCCTCTGCCGTTTGTTTGGAGAACGTAATCCTCCGGGGCTACGGGCCGGGGTGCTTTCTTTGTTGACGGAGGATCAAATCCTTGTGAGCCGGGCAAAATCGTGCCCCTTTGCTCTCTCTCTCTCACCCCCTTCGGAAACTGGGGAGGAGCCCACCGGCCCGAGATATTTGAAGGCCCTCCAGTACCGTCTCCACCATGTAGTGTCCTTCGCTCCCGCATCCTGCTCTGGTGAAACAGATGGTCCTCATATCTGGAGCTTTGAATGCATATTTCCCAAGCGCAGCAAGAAACGGAGGCAATCTCGCTCTTATTATTTTTAATTGACAAGCTCCACACCATTGTATATTTACACATGTGCACACTTAGTTTCATTTAGAGTGAATGTATTCGGAAATGATTAAGCCCATTCTGTTAAACACATGATGTTTGCCTCAAAGGATTTCCGAATTCAGGAACAGATGGCTTAATCAGTAAGAAAATGATACTTTTATAATGGATGTTTCTTGAGTCAGCAGTCGCCCATCCGCATGAACGAGCGTCGGATGTGTTTGTTAGGGGGCTGCTGTTCCCTGCGACGATGGACTTGGTCAAACAACCCTGCAATCCTAAACAAGATTAAAATGTTTTTCTTGAAATTGTTAACATTTCTGTTGTATAATTAGCATATTATTACTTCCATTAGTAATGCGTATAGTGCCGTTATTTCACTGTAATTGTAGCCAGTTAGTTGATGTCAGAGGTATCCCCTCTAATGATGTGTGCCACTGCCCCCCTGCCCGACACCGTCTAGCTTGGCGCCCAAACCCTCCGGCGTGATCTCAGTGCCTGGGAGTCAAGCGGGATCATGTGAAAGGGGGTGGGCCAATTAATCACTGCCAATGAGGCACGACGGTCAGGATGGAGCCCCCCCCCCCCGCTCCACTGGCATCTATTACACATGCGGCACCGGGCCGGCTAGCCAGCGGGGGTAACCCTGCACTGTGCCCCTTGCTCCACACGTTGGTGCTGCTGTGCGCTTCACTGTGCATTACAGGCAGCAGGACAGCAGTTTGCAGTGACTAAAATGCCTCAAGTGATCAGAGGTTTGTGTGTGTGTGTGTGTGTGGACTTTCTGGTCCCCACAGGGGAAAACTCAATTTTCTAAAAATGTGTAACAGCAATCAAAAAACTAAGGTAGCCACTTTGTTTGGTCACTTATGATTAGGGTTAGGGCTAAATAGTGCGTGTGTGTGTGTGAACAGTCATCTTATATAAGTGGCTCGTTCATAAATCACACACAGAGCAGTGACATCTCTATTCTGGCGTTGAAAGCTGAGATGGTGTTTCGAGGAGCCTCTCGCATTGGTTCCCCCGTGCAGCATGAGTACATGGGTGTCACTCTCTTCCTTGCTTTCGGCCGTGATGAGAGTCTTGCATGCCATCACGTCAGTGTGCTGAACAAAGGCCAAGTAACCATAAGCTGTTTCTGCTTAGACTTTCACCTCACATTTGACGTCATGTACATTGAGTCAGACTGGTGTCTCTGCTGACTGTTTCTGCCCCCTTTCTGACGATATCTGCAGAAGTTACAGACACACGTACAAACAAAGCAATCATGAAAAAAAAAAACACAACACAATTTGAGGTTTGGGTCTCTGTATTTCACGTGGACACTAATTGTATATACTGGACATTTCCTTTTTATGGTTTACCCCTCTTTTTCTTTATTTTTCTGTTCCTGCCTTCATCCTCTATCACAAAGCTGAGCGCCCCCTATCTATCTGTCCATGTCAGTGCTTTCTCTCATTTGCCAGCTCAGCCATGTGGCCGTCCTCCGCAAGAGCAAGGGGGCCTGCATTCCGTCTGACATCACCTCCACCCACATCTGCACCTGCATGCTCAGGGGTTTAAACCGCGGGCATCTGACCTTGCGACAGAGGTGTGAGTGGTGGGGCGTGAGCAGGGAGGCTTGCCCGGCGACGCTGATGGTTTCTGCTTCGGTTTGTGCGTGTTCACTGGCTTTAATATAATTCAACAGGCTGCTGCAAATCTGAAACATAAACATATAGTTTTGTGGGGATTTAAAGGTATTTACTCTGAAACAGAATTATAATCTATGGTTTATCCTGTTTGTCCAAATCCAAACAAATCACTTGATACTTCGTAAGTGCAAGCGAGTGAAAAACCTTGTGTTAGTGCAAAGAAAACATAAAAACAAAGATGGCAAGACGGTAGTGCAATCGGAAGTATATGGGAAATGGTAATAATTCCCTCACAGTGCATCCCCCAGCTAGGAAAAGTCGCACTTTAGATATGCATCATGCTGTAATTGCTGTCACTGCCTTTCAGCAGCCGGCATTATCCATGGGTCCTCCTCGCAGTTTGATCTCGCCAGCCACGTTTCACTGTGTTGTCACACGCATTGCTGGCATTTCCCCCGGGGGGGGGGGGGTGCCGCGGGCCACGTCCATATGTGCAGATCCAGTGACTCCACCTAACCGCCAGCTGTCCCCCTGGGGCCATGACCGCTGTGCCGCCAGCTCCCCGCCGAGACGCACGCATACCACCTGGGCTGCACCAGCTTCGGCGTTATCGCTGCCCATTCATCTGAGGCTGTGCAGGCAGCTGTCATTGTCTCGTATGCTGCCGGCCTGCCGTTTCTGGGTAATTGTGCCGTAACGATGCCCTAGTGACCTGGGGTGGGGGCGTGCCACGGGCCCTCCCATCGGTGCATTCCTGTCGTCGCCGGCGGCTCGGCCAGCCCGCGACCTCGAAGGGTCAGGTGACCCGGGACAGGCAGGCGAAACCAGCAGCCGCATTTGTCGCAGTTTGGAAAACAGTGTTTGTAACACGACCACATGGCACGGTCGGGGGCAGACGGAGCCATCCTTCTCCTAAACGGCATGCAGATAATATATGCCCCGGCCAGGTCATAAATTACCCCGCGGTAATCTTCCCTACTGTGGCTGGGTACCCAGGGCACAAGTGGCGTCACGTCGTAAGACAACTCTGCTGCCACATCAGTCGCAGAGGAGGGGGCCTGTGTTTGGATTGTATCCCGATGCCTCTGGGTCATAATAGAACCAGGGACATCGGGCCCCTGTCTGCTGTCATATAACTGTCCCCAACAGACAGTGTGTCACCCAGCCAGCTGTGGGGCAGGGGGGTCCCTCAGTGTCTCCTTACTTATGAGTTACTGTCTCTAACCTCTATTTGAAGGCCCCAAGTTCACCGTTATGTCCAGTTCCGCAGATGGACACCTTTGGCCTGGGTTTGGCTTGTGCTGCTGGTGACAGACATGCATGCCAGTCCTGGACGCTTTTCCTCAGGCGCTCTTTCCGCATTACGACACTCTCATGAACGCCGGGGAATAGAGCTCATGAGAATCTGGACCCTTGGGCTGCTGTGGGAAAGCTGGCCGATGAGTAAGTAGGTGCTAAGTGAGCTAACGATATTTCGCACTGAGTTACACACTGAGTGACTGTCTGACCCCTGACAAGCACAGTCGCACTGTAGGTCTCCCCTTCTCTCTTTTGAAGCCCCCCTGCCCTGTCCGGCCTGTGATTAATGTGACCCTCATGCTGTGTTTACTCCATCTGTTTCCGTGCAGCCGCTTGTTTTTTATCTGCAGGGATCGCCTGTCCAGCTTTTAATATAACCCTCCCCCCCCCCTCTTGGGTCCGCTTGGCAAGAGAGCGACTTGGGTGTTCCGCGTCAGGCTTCTTGGCTGTTGAACTAAACGCCCCACCCCTGTGCGGGCCTATGGTGGTGTCAGGCAGGGGGTTGTGGTGTGTTCGTGCGCGTGTGTGTGTCTCTATATGGTGGGGGGGTAATAAGAAACAGGTAATGATGGCTCGGTGAGATCGGTGGCAGTAATGTAATACACACGGTGCTTGCATCAGGTCTGGATCCAATATTGTGTCATTTGGCATGTCTGGAACAGATTGGGCCAGATGGATGGGGGTTAAGACCCGGACCTCTCGCTCGGGGCACCACAGCGCCCCCTGCCCTGACCCTGGCCATATCACCGGCAGCCAAACCCAGCAGCTGAATTCCACAGCCCCCTCACCTGGCGCTCACTCCAGCCCCACCCCAAGCATAGAGAAAATAACCGGGCAGTTCCTGCTCCCCCATGCCCCAGAGGTGGCGTTAACAGGTGCACGTTTGCGCTTCCATGGATTTTTTGTCGTTATGTAATTATGATAATTTCACATATAATGCCAATATAACATATGTAATCCCTATATCTTCTTTATGTGGTGTCGTATTTAGATATTTTCAGTACTGTTTTGTATTTGTTTGTCTTTGTAATATACCAACGATAGCAATACTGTGCTGAATCATGAACCCCCTGAATAAGGGCCTTCTGGGCAGCACAGCTGTGGCAACTTCACTGCGCTGTCACTGCAGAGGGGCACGTCAGGCGTAAGTAACGCTGACAGATAGGCCTGCAAAAGTGTTGGGAAATCTCTTCGGGTTTCCTGCCCCGACGCCACTGTCAGCCACATGGATTGGATTCTGTTCTGCGTGCGTCCTGGCGCACAATGAGCCGTTTCACCAGGGGAATGGCGAAACCAGGTGTTTCTCTTCCCAAGCACTCCGCTGCGAAAATGGCAAGGGGTGAAGCTTAACTGCATCGCCTTGCTTTCCTGCAAGCAGCCCCTTGATTGCCTGAAACGTCACAGCCCGGTGTATTCCACGAGTACGACCGGCAGCACGTTCTCACGTTACTGGGGCCTTTCAAGTCACGTATCTGATTGGCTAATAAAGCAGCAGCAGCTTAAGGGTTAGAGGGTTAAAGGTCAAATGTGCCTCGGCCCTGGGTCGGCCTCCGTACTGCAGTAAATGGTGCATAATTGATCGCGGGATGCAGTTTAACCTGGGGAGGGTGGAGCGGCCTGACAGTTTGAGTGGAGCTGAGCGCCTTTGTGCTACAGGGCTTCGTGGCGAGTGGGAACTGTCTGCCACCAGGGCTCTCTGGTCTCACTGTCACAGTAATCTGAGATATGGGCTTCACAGAACATCCCAGCCATGCCCCTGTGGTTGTGACAGCGCCATCTTCTCATACGGAGTCCTTGGAGGTGTCTGTCCTCATCTGTGTGCAGGTCAGTTCGGTTGCTTCTGAGGGCTGTGCCTTTGAATAGTGCCTTTGTTTTTAGGGATCTCCATGTATTTCATTCTCCTGATTGGCTGCTCTGTCCGAAGCTGCCGAAAGGCTCATTGGATGCAGGCTTCAGGAAGTCACTAGTGAATGATGACTTCCTGTTTTAACAGGAAGAGGGACCCGAGAATGGGTTCCAGTCACCAAGGAATGTACGGTGCCAAATCCATGAATGAACCTTAAAACTGGTCACTTTTGTCACATTGGACTAGCTTCCGAATTAAACCACTATCCTGCAGTAAAAAGCAGCCTTTTATATTTTGTGTGTGTGTGTTTGTGTGTGTGTGTGTGTGTGTGTGTGTGTGTATATACATATATATGTATGGCCATTTAATGAGAAGCAACTGTGCAGTGGTATCATATACTATTTGCCAAAATTCACAGCTCCTGCCAAAACCTAGTTTTACATAATAATAACATTAAAAGGGGAGTATTGAATTTCCGAAGAAGTGAGATGTGAAGTACAGGGAAAAATACAGTTTATCAGCATAATTTAACCGTGCAAAGTAAATATACGAGGGTTTGGCCTGGGGAGGGCAGACATGGCACAGTGTGGTGCGCTGTGGCTCAGCACCTGGCCCTCGACCTGAACCTGGAGGCAGATGTGTATTTACAGCCCTGCGCACATCACTGGGCCACACAGAGAGCCCAGGGCTTTGTGGCTTTGGGTCAGAGAGGCTGGCTGGCTGGAATGATCATGCTTGCAGCTGGGGGTGGAGGACTTGGGTCGAGGGCTGGGGAGTGGGCTACGGTTTCACTCTGGTATCGGCCCATTCTGGTTTCCTCTCGGTGTGAGGCCTGCCTCCACCATCTTTTCTACACGTATATTTGTGGATCGTGGTGGCCCTCCTCCTCTAGATCAGATTCTGGAGCTCCTGGCCAGACCTGTGGGAAAGTGAGCTTAATGGCAGGACCCCTGCGTCGGTTAATATTGGTTGAGTTCAGGGGCTTTCGTTGGAGGGCGTGAGTGTCACCTCTTCATTTCTCCCGATATTCCTGCGGACAGACTGGCACGTCCACACAGGCAGATAAACCATCGGATACGGTGCTTATTTAAAGGTAGCAGAATTGACGACTCTTCGGTTTTGTCTCATTTGGCCCAGTGTTGTTGTGGAGAATGATCCACAATACGACAGTTAATCCAATTTGCTTTTACTCTGAAAGAAGCTGGAGATCACCGAATTTAGTATTCCAGCAGAAACTGCGTCATAATTGTTCATGCTAGAACATTCTGGGCCTGGGTAAATCCCAGCTGGAGGCCTCCCCTGCGGCTTTCTCACACGTGCTGTCCTGTTCCTCTACACCTCAGTCAGCCCAGCACGCACCTCCGAGCCTCCAAAACTGCCGCCTCTGCATTCCTTGGTGGTCTGCAGATGGGCCCTTTGAACTGGCACCATTATCTGGTCGATCAGCAGAAATAGATGTTTGATGTAATTCTGTTGATTGCCCTTGGGAGCAAAACGAAAAAGATCACGAGCATTCTGAGGTCATGTTTTTATATAGGCTGGTCATTTTGTGCTGTTTGACCATCTGATGGGTCATGCTGGTCAGAGGCTGTACTGTAGATCAGTCCTCCTTGTTACATGCCCTCATGTTTTATTATTTAGTTTATTAGGATGGACCAAGAATCCTGCAGGGTCCAAGAACTTATCTGGTTTAATCAGCCTGGTTGTGAAAACTGATGAAAACCCTGTTCAGTATTTTGTTGTAGGCAAAATGGGGAATATGTTTAATAGTAAGTGGTAGCTGCTCATTTTTTTTCTCGAGGATTTGGAAGGGCTTGGATCCAAACATATCCACTGAGGAAATAAGCAGCGTTGTCTTGGAGACCCTTTCCGTGTCTGCGAGTGTAACCGAGCATTTGGGGCAGGGAACAGGCAGAATGTGCACTCTGTGCCGGGAAAAGGATTTTTCACTAATCAAAAAGCCATTTGCTTTGTTTCTGGCCCCTCCTGAACTCAATCAGGCCTCAGCGAACTGAATTTACGAGCTCCGCGCCTGCCCGCGTCCAGTGAAAGTCTTCCAGTAACGTGCTCGTCGAACATCAGCTACATCCCTCCCACAGCTGGCTTCTATTACAGCTCAGTACAGTAGCCATTCTTTTTCATTTAAGCCCCTTTTGCTCACACACACACACACACGCACGCATATCCCGCTTTTGTGAAGGTTCCTGGCAGCGTAGCACACGGACTCAAGAGATCAGTGAGGACCAGGGCAAATGTAGGCGTCCCATCTTAAGCCGGACCTAAAAGGCCAAGTCAGCGGCGTCACGCCCTTCCTGTGAACTCACACGAGAACAAGTTGGAGAACATGTGCTACAGAACAAGACGCATTGTGGAGTTCTGTTATGACGTTGTTTTGGATCCGACAAATAAGATTTCACTCCCTCCATAAAAATGTTTTGTGTGCGTGTTCTCTTTTTCAGTCTTGTGAAGAAATCGACGTTTGGTCATGTTTTTTATTTTTCCCTCGATTTTTCCGCGTCAGCTTATGGGGTAATTTGTGTTTACAGTCCAGCACTTACAGTTGCTCTTTTCATAGAGGGTCTCTGACACCGAGTTCTCTCGTGTCATCAAATCACGCTTATGATATCTAATGATAGAAATACGTATATTTTTCACTCGAATGATCGAGAATCATAAAAGTAATCATCATTGTAACATTTCCCGGCTAGCTGAACTTACCCACATTATGTTTACGGTTGCCGGCAGCCAATATATCTTCCTTAAATATCGAGATGTATGTTTTCACTAATAGAGCCTGACTGTAATACCTGAATTTAAATGTACTGCAGTAAATTTTAAGTTTCCTCTGAAAAATATAGAACGCGCCTTAATAAGAGTTGTGCCGACTGCAGTGTCACGCTGTGGGGGGGGTGGTTTGGTTGGGGGGTCTAACCCTGTATGGTGGAAAAGTGAGAGGAATAAAGGACTCTGTGAGCCCAGCCAAGCAGTGAGTTATAGCCACGCCGCTCTTCCAGACGTCTCAATGACTGCAATAAAAGAGAAGGAACTGGAGTGGAACGGGAAGCTGGGGAAGGAGTTCTCCGTAATCGACCCCCACACCCCGCAAGACTTTAACCTCCCCGTGTCTCTGGGGAGTTACAGGAATGTACCACCCCAGGGGCTGGGAACATCATGGGGGCTGAAACGGAGGCGTAAACAAACCGCAAGGCAGCATGTGCAGACCCCAGCTCTATTTAATTACTTTTCTAAAATGAAATGAATTCAAATGAAATGAAAATGAAGTGTTCCTTTATCTTCCAATTGCACAAGTATGACTACATGTACACTGGAATGCTTCTTTTCGCATATCCCATCTTGCTTGTTTTATTATTTTTTTTATTGTTTATATTTATGTATATGACGTTTAGTTTTTATATTTGTTTTTTATCAAATGTATTTTCTTTCTGCTTCTGAGTGTCTCCATCATGAGAAACTTGCTGTTCCTCCCCAACCAGCAGTCCAGGGTCTGCTGATGCAGCCTGCATCTAAATTTCTCCTGTTAAATATTCAGCAAAACTGTCAAGCGCCTTGGGTCGCATAAGCAGTGCAGTAATGATGGTAATAATGAGGAACACATTGCTTAACATCTGAAATAGGGGTCAGTTCTTACTGCATTTTTCGGTCCACGCGGTTGCCAGTGTGAGTTACGCCATATCCGAATGTGCCGAGCGTTTCTGCTCCTGGGCCCTCGGTTTGGTTTGGGGGCGGCTGCTGTATCTCGGCCCACATGCATCACTTTTGGAAAAGCTCTGTCGGGTTTGCTGGAGCTCTGGCATGCGCTGGCTCCTGCGAGGCCCCCAGGCAGTTCCTTCCACGTGGTCTGGGGAGGGGGAACGAGTGCCCGGGGTCCAGGCCCGGTGCCTGGCCGCCATTCAAAGCCATATTTCCCCATGGCGTCCCCCTCTCCCGATGGTCGCGTAGCACTGGACTCACGAGCGGGCAGCAGGAACGGTGCCAGGCGTCTGCTGGCATCTAGCCCCTCTTTGTGCCATACACACAGTGCATCAGCGCATCACAGTGCAGAGTGCAGGATGGTTGCTGGTACGGTGCATTTTGCTTGTGGTTTTCATTGGTTTTTTTACATGCTCATTCTTTAGGTAGCTTGAGTTCTGAAAAGCCTCTTGTCTTCTGGAATCTTCTGTAAAGTTTCTAGTCAGAATTTGTAGGAACACTAAGACATAGAATTGAAAATAATTGGTTGTGACAGCCTGACTTGGTCTAAAGTTGCCTGCCAGATCTGGGTCTTCTGATTGGCCGAGGATTTTAGGTATCCAAGCGCTGGCTGGCCCAGCCAGGCACCCCGGGATGCCGGTGCCCCCCTTCCTCCTACCTCCTCTGCACCCCTCACGGGCCTGTGTCGAAATTGTGTGGCCCCTGTGAGCGCCATGGAAACAGTGCATAGACGGACTATACAGTACCACAGTCTGGAATGTGAGGTTTGAAATGGTCACAATTGGCACTTCCTGGCGTTGACCGCAGTGTTAGGATGAGGGTGGGGCGGAGCCCTGTTTGAGTCCCCACTAAGTGGGTGTGGCTTAAAAAGGGGGTGGGAAAGCCTCATCTATTGTTCTGTCTCTCTCTCCCCTAGTTCAGTTCAGTTCAGATGTTTTCCTACTGAATGCTCAAGTTAATCTTATCGTGCACTAGAGATTTTTGTCTGCCAACCTTTCTTGTACATTATTTTCATAATTTTTTTGTGTCTTTTTGTTTGCTAGTGACACATTGTACACAGGCAACGCCTGAGGTATCACCACATGAAAGGTTTCTGCCATGACCTGTTTATGTCAGTTTCACAGGTTCCATAACATGGGAATTCTTGGGTAGAGAAACGCTAGTTTCCCAGGCAGGATATTAGGTGTTGTGTGTCATTGTGATTCGGAGGAGAACAAAAGAAATTCACACTTCTCATCATACAGCGGCCTTGGCAACGCCTGACTGACAGCTCACCACATTCTTTCAGTTTGCAGGGAGGTGCAGCGCTTGGCCCATCGAACGGCAGAAATAAGTCGGTGCAGGAACAATGCGTTCCTCGTAACCAAAATGCCAGTTACCATGACAGGCGTCTATATATAAACCCGGAGTGGAGCAGGACGCTGTGCCTGAGAGGGCACATTCCTCTGCTGGCACGTCACTGCTGCTTTTTCCCCTCTTAGAAATAAGGGTGGGGCGCGCTTTGCATAAACGTACAGTGATTGGCACCTGCAGGCGTGGCACGCTGACGGGCACGGCTGTGCACAAAGGCAGGCCCCTCTGGGGCCCAGTATCCCCACCTTGGCTCTTTCCCAGGTTGACACTGGTGCTCGGTCTCAGGACTGTTCTCAGCTCAGCCCCCTGGAACCTCCAGACAGGCCCCATTTTTGCTCCCTCCCAGCTCCCAGCCAATCAAGAACACAGAATTCCCGGTTCAGGTGTGCTAGGAGATGGGAGGGAGCAAAAATGTGCTCTGTCTGGGGTCCTAGAGGACCGGGCTGGAAAACACTGCGCTACAGTGTGATATGCTCTTCAGGAAAGGACAGAAATACAGAACAAAGGTTGCACTGCATGGCTGGCTTTCTGTATTCCTCTCTCCCCCTTATGTTTCTGTGGGACTCTCTTCTCCTTGTATCTCTCCTACATCTGTCACTCTCAGGTTACACACTGTGCCTCCCAGACAGCATCTCTTTGCCCCTGTCCCACAGAGAGGGGACAGCATTTGCCTTTATAGTGCCCCCACCTGTGACAAAGTCACCTGGCGTGATTGATGGTCCCACACCCCCCCCCAACGGCGACTGCCTCAATCCGTATTTTCAGCTGTGGGGGTGACCCGGTCCTATGGTCCTGTTGGCGCCAGCATCCCCCCAGCCCCCGCCTCATGCCTGGCCTGTCACCTCTCTGTGGCCCCTCTCCAGCACACACACTCGCCCCACTGACATCAGTCTGGATTACAGGGGAGGGACCACGGGCCTTGTCATTCCTGTGTCCACCGCCTGTAATAGCATTAAGACATTTTCAGCCAATTGAATTGCTACCAGTTCTTCAATCAATTTTAGAGACTATGTCATAGGCAAGGGTAGTGATACATTTTAGCCTCTTGTACAGTGTTCTCAGGCCTTCCTCTTACTTTCCTTTTTTCTGGTAACCTGTCCTTCACAAGAGCACAAGAACTTAAATCTGTCTCCCTGTCATCAGCCTCACAGACTTTCCCACAGTGTACTTGCAGAAGATGACATTGTACACGGCAGTGTGGTTCCAGAAACGCGTGTTTTAGGTCAGCCAGTCTGGTTGCATGAACCCCAAGAAGGAGGGTGGGGGACGTCTCTGTTTTGTTTTATTTCCTTTCTTTCTGTTTTTTTCTTCCTTTGATTGCCTTAATTGACTGTCAAGCATGTCCGTGGAAAGCAGGAGCAATGTTGTGGAGACGGTCAAGGACAATCAGCTGGCACTACAGAGTCGTAAGCTTATATGCAGTTGCATAACAGTTAATTACTGCACTGCACCACACTAAAATTGCCACATTAAGTCATGCCATAAATTACCACCGGCCTGTAAGCCAAACAGTGCTGGGCTCAGGGCTAGTGGGAGGACAGGGGGCCATTGATTGACAGCTTAATCACTGGCACTGCAGCCTTCAGCTTGACCAGTTGGTGTAAGTAGATGACGGGGGCAGTAACCAGTAGGTTAGAGGTTCACATCCCAGGAGAAGCACTGCTGCTGTGGTAATAATCACTCCAGTCTATTTTTGTACAGGTTAAATTGCACTGAGGTGTTTCTTGAGCTCATTGGCTCCAGATGATTCCATTCAGTAGACTAACCGTAATTATAACAAGGATCTATCACTGAGTACTGTGTAGTAATGCAATTAGGAGGAGAGACGGCATGCAGCCATCCACACTGATCCAAGGAAATAGATCTGCCCTTTACACTAACATTAACATATCAAAATGCAGTTCAAAGTTTAATTCCTTTGCAATAATTAAATTCACTGTTTCATATAATAGAATTGAATTGATTAATATTATACTCATGTAACTCTTTTTAGGATGTTCTTTTTGAAAGGGAATGTATGTGTCTTTGTCTGTACTTTTTAAAATATCTGCCAAGTCTGGCTACAGCAGTGAGGGAGGCTGCTAGGTCCCCCTGATGTCTCCCAATCTGAAATCACACACAGCGCTGAGCTGCAGCCGGGGTCCCGCTGGAGAAACACTGTCTAATGTTTTTCTCGATTATTATCTCCCACAGAAATTGCTCGCAGCTGGGCCGTTCACGGCTGATGGTCACACGGTTTATGCAATGGGACGGCTGGAATGTGCTCAATTATCTCTTTCGTTTTCTCACAAGCCTCGATATAGTTTCTATAAATCATTCTCCTTTCTAAAAGCGGGAAAAATCTTTGTTTTAAAGTGTGCAGTTTTTTTTTAAACAGGTCACTGGAGTACATTATTTACAATCTCCCAGCTTGAGCTGAGCAGATAACATGGTGTTGGTCTTTAACTTGCGTTGTGAACTCAGCCTGCATGAACTCATAATGTCGACTCCGGAAAAAAGGGGGCTTTTAAAGATGACTTAATCTCATTTTGTTTGGTAAGGCGCTCTGCTCTGAATTTGGTATTGTTTCATTTGGATGGGGTTATTACGTTACCTAATTAGATCTTAGTGAGGGTTTAACACAGGTGTGTAAAACGCAGCCGCCTCAACCACCCACGCTCAAGGTCTCAAGGAGGCTAAACCAAACCAGATTGGGAGCCAGCCTCTGCTGCCGCTGTTCACCAAGTTCAGTGCAGGTCAAATAGCGTCAAAGTGAGGCAGACAAGTGCAGTCAATCCAGCTCTCCTGTGCCCGTAACCGCTCATTGCTTTTTTCTCCGCTGTTGTTTTGATGGTATGTAGTGAATAGAAGCATTGTGTTCACCTTGAGGAGTTTATTGATCAACCAAACAAAATTAGATTTTTATTGTCATTCTCCCACTATTTAAAATGATTTAACGATTATGAATCTTCTTTAGATAACAAATGGCCTTTTTGTAAACATTATCTTTTATCAGATTTTATCGGAATGCATGATGAAATTGCATGGAGGCAATAATCTGGGAAATCCCTACAAATAAACAAACATGACCATGTGTGTGTATGTGGTCATGTTTAAGAGCTGGACAATGAAATTGAAACACCTAGTTTTAGACCACAATAGTTTATTCCTAAGGTGTAGGACCTCCTTTTGCAGCCAATACAGCATCTATTTGTTTTAGAAATGACAGATACAAGACAAGTCCTGTGCCGTGGCCAGAGAGATGTTGAGCCATTCCTCTTGCAGAACAGTAGCCAGGTCATTATGTGATGCTGGTGGAGGGAAATGTTTCCTGACTCGCTCCTCCAAAACAACCCAAAGTGGCTCAGTAATATTTAGATCTGGTGGTTGTGCAGGCCATGGGAGATGTTCAACTTCACTTTCATGTTCATCAAACTCTGGCACTGGTCTTGCCGTGTGTATTGGTGCATTATCATCCTGATACATAGCACTACCTTTGGGGTACAGTGTTTAAACCATTGTGTGAACATGGTTCTCCAGGGTTCGGTAGTCCTTGGCAGTAACACGCAGATCTACAACAAGCAGGGAATTCCAGCCCAAGCCACCAACGATCCACCCTCGTGCTGCACACTGGGTGCACAACAGTCTAGATTGTAATTGTCTTGGGGCTTCTCCACACTGTAACTGTCCCACATGTGGGAAAGGCAGTGAAGGTGGACTCAGCAAAAAACAATACATATTTCACATGGTCCACGTGCCAAGATTTACTTTGCTGACACCATTGAAACTGACGTTTGGCATTGGTATGAGTGACCAAAGGTTTGGCTATAGCAGCCTGACCATGAACATTGACCCTATGGAGTGTTTTGTTGGAAACGGGAATGTCAAGGTGTCCATTTAATTCTGCAGTGAGTTTGAGAGCTACTTTTTTGGATGCAGTCCGGGCTAGTACCCAGACGCCCCTTTCAGACAGCTTTCTGTTGCATTCAGTTTCTCCTATTGGATGTGGTCTGTCCTTCATGGTGTTATTCTGACAGTACCTGCTATACTATGGCTCTCAATACAGCACAAAGACTTGCTGTCCTGGTCACAGATGCACCAGCAGCACACGCACCAACTCTGATATGTCTCCCATTACTTTGTCTGGATTCTAAGATTTTACGTACAGCTGTGGTATCGCTCTTCCAATTCAACCTTCACACTCTGCTCTCACTGATGGAATGTGCAGTCAGTGTTGGTCACCAGGCCAAGATTTTTGAAAAATCTTTGGGTGCATTTTAGAAGTTAAACAGTGGAAAGTGCTGTATTTTCTGTAGTTGCTTGTTTAAGTTAAGTTAGGTTAAGATTTGGACTGGGTAGGGGTTAAGGCTGTCATGGTTGGGATTTGGGTTTTGACCATAGAAATGAATAGTTAGTCCTCACGAAAATATCAATACAGGCGCGTGTGTGTGTGTGTGTGTGTGCGCACACTCACTAATTTCATGGGGTGGGGGGGGGTGCTGTCAGACTGAAGTACGCCCTTCCCTGTACAATGAGCACCTTGCAAATGGTCTCCCAGTTTAACCCATAATTATTACAATTAACATAATACATGTATTAACGGACTGAAATTGCTTCCAAATGCATATTGCGTAAAAAGTGCACACGGTAAAGAAAAACAGAAAGAGAGTGTTGGTGTCGGGTGGTGATGTGTTGTGGCCTCAGGTAGCCTGTGTGTTCCTGTCACTCTCTGAGCAGCTGCAGGATGCAGTGCCTTTTCACGCCCTTCACTTTTCATACGTCTTGCGTGCTTCTGTTTACACTCCCTTTATTTCCCTGTGATGTCACACAGATTACACTGCAGCCATTCCAGCCTGTGAAATTTATATTTTAGCACTTCATTCTAACTGTGGGCCTTCGCCACTGTGGCCGTTGCCTTTATGGACTTGTTAGTAACCGCCTGTTTCTCCTTATCCATTGCGGACTCCCGGAACCACTGTGACCTGGCTAGCACGGCCTCAGCGGCTCCACCTGCTCGCCGCAGCTGGCAGTGCAGTCCGCCAGCGTAACGGCGACAGCCCTCATGGTAGCGGTTCTGTTGATGCTTGTTGGGGTGCTGCTGCTGTCTCAGAAATCCCGTCCCCGTCTCCAAGGCCTCAGCTGGGCCGATTTATGGGCCACTCATGGCATCTGCTACAATTACGACAAGCGGGCCAGAACTCCTGGTAATTAGAACCATGTCGGCTTGTTATTTATAGAACCCCGAAGTGACGAGCGTGTCATCGGGCCGTCATGTGAGATCTCCTGACCCCCCTCAGATGCGTTCCCACCACAGGAGGGGGGAACGCCCTGTCCATCTCCTGTCCACTCAACACCATCACTGAACAGATGAGAGCAGCTTACAGGCACCTGGGAAACAGGTCATGAACCACAGCGGTAACCGCTGGCAGTGCATGACCCGCCTGTTATTAATCAAAATGCTTCTGATGCATTGAATTTAAGGCGATGTTGTTCTTACGTTTTATGTTCTGAGTGACTACGAACAGAACATACTTTCCAAAGGCCCATCTTGTACTTTCATATCCATTAAGGCAATGCAGGTGTCATTCAGGCTTTTTGTTATTTTTACATACTGAATGCGTTATTGTAGTGGTTGATTTCTTCCTCTCCTTATTATATTTTAAATGGCAAATCAGACACCTGATTCAGCTGGTGTGGTTGACGCACATTTATCTGGCACAAGACAGCTTTGTTAGAAGGGCTGTTAAAGTCACCCACTGGGCTGCTGACTTTGATGTTGTAGTACATGGATGGTGCCTGAAAACCACCTGACCTAGCGTTTAGCAGCACATTCAGCCGTATCATTCATTTAATACATACTCATTTAATGTATGTTCATATAAACTCTGCATAAGTAGTTAATCTCAGTAACTTAGTAATAAGTAAGTGTGGGAGCAAAATCCCATCTGTAATACATATTACACTGTGACTTGGAAAAGTGTGGGAATAATATCGTGTGATGTTGCTAAAGTTGCGTAGGCTGATTAAGGAACTAGATGAAAAGGCGCGGCTGATTCTAACATGTCTGTTGCTGAGGTGACGTCTTCATTCACATACTGACCCTGATCCAAAAGCTTGTCAGGCTGCCTGCAGCTCTGTCAGACTGGTCATCGACCACTAGGGGAGCGTCTCACGAAATCAAGAATGACTGTGTGGATCTTGGGGGGGGGTCTGGAAAAGAGCTGGCCGTTTGACTGCAGGACGAACTCGGTATGACCGGCAGAGAATGCCGTGAATGCTGTGCAGAAAACCACAAATCTGCCCGCTGACAAACAGGGTCGCTGCTTTTCTTATTCAGCAGTAGCGGGAGAGTCTTGGGCTTGCAGGAAGTACACCCTCCTTCTGAGACGGCCCGCGCCGCCATCGAGCAGCAGCGAGTGCCGCTCTCACGCTCTCCACCCTGTCTGGCCCCCTTACCAGCTGGAAGGAGCCCCCGCCGCCCCTCGAAGGTCTTGCTGTGAATCTTGCATCTAGCTAAATATGGATTGGTCCGAGCAGCGGAACCGCTGAGTGGTACCGCTGAGGTGGATATTGTCCAGCCCACGCCCAGCCTGCTGGGGACAGCCACACCAATCCATGTCACTGGTCACACGTCTCCCACAATGGGACCGTAGGCCTACCTTTCAAAACTCCGGGGGTTGTGAACATTCCAAGCAAAATTCCGGGGCAGAACTACGTTCCGGAACGCCGAGTCCTGTTAATGGTCCCAGAAGGAGTGCACGGCTGGCTTGTCCATGCCGTGCTCACATGGTACATGTCACTTAGGATAACTAAATGTGCTGAGGGTGGGAGTGAAGCTGTTTGTGCATTTTGTGAACTATTTATGCACTTTGAGAGAGCAGAAAGCTGAATAGCATTTTACAATTCCCCAGCTTGCCTGATACATGCACTGTGATGGAAACAGGCTGAATAAATTCATTTCTAACTTCGTCCATGGGAATTGCCTGAATCTCAAACCAAAGTAAGCTTCATTTCACTGAAGCTGGCTTATGTCTCATTAGAGTAATGGAGCCTCCTGTTCTGGCAGTTGCATAAAAAAAAACACAAAACGCCACAAGCCCTCTAAGTCGGTGATGTCAATAGCATTAACCTTAAAGCCATAAAAACACTTTATTGTAGGTGATCTCTGTGCGGGAAACCCTGTTCGCCGTGACACTGGATATCTGGTGTTCATGAAGCGTGGAAACCACACTGACTAGTGTTTATGTGTCGCTTTACTGCTACTTCACCCCCGTCCTCCCGCCTTGGCCTTAACAGGAATTCACGGGGAGGTTCCACAATGCCGTGCATCAGAATAAGTGTATTATGTCTTGGCCCCAAATCAGCTTGGCCATCAAATGAAAAGAGGGGAAGGGGAAAAAAGGCAGGAAGTGAGCTTTGGCCTCCCAGAAGTCAGTTCCATGAGCTCTCTGTGAATATGCATAATTCATCGTTCAACTTTTTTCTTTTCCTGAGATTCAATCATGGATTTCCTTTCCTGCTCAGACACACGGAGTGTATAATATGTGTATAAGAAGAAGGACACGTTTCATGCAGGGTGAGGTGCTTCCATTATCAAGGAAGTGTGCACCGGACCGGGTATGGCAGGGTGGGTTTTCTGGGGGGGGGGGGTTGTGTGTGTAATTGAAACGACTGCTGCAGTACCGACGGGAAATGAAAGTAAGGCTGGTTCCTGGGACCGATTAAATTAAATGTCTCAAAGGAAGACAGTATCAGGAAAAGAAGTGTTTTGTGTGGAGTAACAGTAAGGTCATTGAGCACAGAATTCCACACAAAACATATGTTTGCCCCCAGTCTCTCCTATATTGTCCTTTCTAATCAGCTCAGCCAGCCAGGTTTGAGGAGGGACAGTGCTGCGGCCAAAACAGCTCCCTGGGACGGGCTAAGACC
>JAABNY020000001.1:19951053-19972620 GCA_015164015.2 Brevimyrus niger
AATATAAATGAGTGCACCCCCTTTGAGGTACAGTGCTCAGCATAAATGAGTGCACCCCCTTTGAGGTACAGTGCTCAATATAAATGAGTGCACCCCCTTTGAGGTACAGTGCTCAATATAAATGAGTGCACCCCCTTTGAGGTACAGTGCTCAGCATAAATGAGTGCACCCCCTTTGAGGTACAGTGCTCAGCATAAATGAGTGCACCCCCTTTCAGAATTAAGATTTTTATCCATTTCACAGTGAACACCAGAACATTTAGCCACATTTAGGCAAAACTGGATTTTGGATTTTTATTAAACATGTGTTTTGTTGAAAACATAAAAGCTTGCTTAACAGTATCATTAGGATAATAAAATAATACATTTTATTCAAATGAAGTATTGCAAAAATAAATAAACCCTACAAAAAAATCCACAGTCTTAATATTTTGCATGGCATACATGATTTGTAGGAACAGAACCAACTTTTCTACGCATGGAATAAAGAAGTCTAACCTTCTTCATTCTTAGAGAATGAGCCCTTTTAGAGCCTGGGAGCTGGATGGAGAATGACGCTCAGCCTGTCTCTTAAGAGTTTCCCCTCGGGTCGCTGTAGGCTTGAGGCTGGGCGTCTTGCTCGGCCATTGAATCGGTCAATGAATCAATTCCCCAACACTTACAGCACTCATACAGGCCCATAGAAGAACGCTGCCACCTCCATACTGTACTCTGGGTTCCTTGCATTTGCCATCATAAACTTCGCCTTTGTGACATCATACACTTTTGGTGGCATCGGATCCAAAAAGATTTACCTTTGTCTCATCACTCCAAATTGAGTCCCCGTAGTCTTCACCTTTGTCAGAGTGGGCCCTAACAAACGCCAAACAGCTGTTTTGTGCCTTGGCTTTAGTAGTGGCTTCCTTCGTGACGACACCCGTACAAGCCGCTCCTCTGCAGTGTACACTGTGCTGTGTCACCCCACTTTGGCCTTCTCTTGCTTTAGGTAACTGTAATGAACTTGCACTGCAATTTTCCTAAACTCTTCTTATCATAAGTTCATGCTAAGGTGTTGACTTCTCACGAGTCAATTTTTTTTAAATTTCAGAGTCACTTTCGTTACTGTATTCTGACTGATTATCGATGTTTTACTAATTTTCTTGTTTCCTTGACATTTTTTGTGTAAAGAAATTACTTTTTTTCCCCCCATGAGGTGGGATTTTTGTCAGCATTGGATGGGAGGGGAATTTATTTGTTAAAAACCACCCTTAATTATCAGTTTTCTGGTGCCCTCCTGTGTGATGATTAATTTGACTCATCTGTTGAGTTCTTGTTTATTAGCATTTTATAAGTTTTATTCCAAGCACCTTCATTTCTGCGTACTAATTTTTGCGCCATGGTCTTAAATCTTAAATTTGCAGATCTGGCGCACACACACCTTGCGGGGAGGGGGTTGGGTCACAGTCTGGGTGTGAACCCGGAGCACGCTTCACTGCTAAGCCTGTCACAGAGGAGATGCTAGGAACCGGGCAGTCCACTTGACTTTCCGGATTATAGTTTTCTTCCCCAGCAAGGAACACAGATAAGCTTTTTGCAGCACTCTGTATTTGATCATATGTTTATTTCTTATACCTTGTTTGTGTGATACTCTTAATATATTTTTTCTCTTTTGCTTCAGCATGCTTATACTACTAATTGATTTTTGTCTGTCGATAAGAGGGACTGAACCATCACAGGGAGTTACATCAAGGCTGAAGCAGACTATTAATTATTATCATCTCTTGCCAAGACAGTCCTCCTTATGCCTAATGCGCTGCACTCTCAGGCTCATGACATCGAACAGTGCTCAGCAGTGTCACCTGTGGAGAAAACTGGCATTGCAACTAACAGTACTCCAGGCAGCTTGGGTGCCTCTGTCCAATTTCTAAAACATGTACATTTAATGGAAAGAGTATACACTGATCATCTAACCACTTATCCATTTATTATCTCTATAAGGTATGGCATGACCAAGCAGGAATTGCTTTATTCTGAAATGAACTGTATTTCCGACAAATATTGTAATTAAATAAATGACTATACAAAGCTAGTGTGCCCTTGTACATCAGTCCAAACCAAAGTGAGGGCTTTAGACTCAACATATGATGGCAAGCGTTCAGCCACAATCGTGACAAAAACAGCTGAAATGAATTTGCTCCCATTTCAAATACATAATTATGTGTAATACTCGTTCCCTCATTAATAACTGCCGCAATTATAATACTTATATACACTACTGTGATGTATTATTTTCATTTTCTGTAATTAGTAACAGAATAACTTCATTATATCCTTGGAACCACCAAAGTCTCCAGCTAATTTACTGTGACCTTCTACAATTGCAGCATCGGCTCAAAAACTACAGTGTTCGCATGTAGAACGTGGGGGCTGCAGGTCACATGACCAGGCAGGTCGGAGCCATGGTGCCCCTAGACAGGCTCCCTGCTGGAGTAATGGCTTCTGCTAGCAGCCCCGATGGGAAAATCAGAAAGGCCTTTCTGGAGGGCCGCACCTTTTTATTACCCTCAAACGTGTGTGTGTGTGTGTTGGTGGGGGGCTTCATCTCCTTTTATCCAGTTTACATATTTGTAGCAGAAAAATCACTTCGCCTGCATTGCCATGACACCCCATTCTTGTACGGATCTGCATTCTAAAATTGTAACCATACTGCTGTGGAACAGATACTATTCACATTTTTATATTATGTCATGATGACCATGTCATCTGAACTACTTCATGTAAATGATTCTGTCTGATCGGCCTCTGTGTGGAATTATTTGTCTTACCTCCCAGTGTGCTCCAGTGTTTCTAAACGGTGAGAAAGCTCATTCGTTATTTATTAACACACAAGGACCGGTTTTCCGATTCAAAATGCTGAGGAGTTCTCAAGTGGTGTCTTTGACATACCACTGAGGCGGGTGTGACCGTTAACAGTTCTCCGAAAGCTTTGGGCCGCCACAGCACCACTCTGGAGGTCTCTTCTGGTGGTCTGCAGCCGTCTCTCAGTGGGTCTCCCAACACAACAGGAAAACGAGAGCCCCACAATTCATCATATTTTGGCACCGAGCAGAGAGGGCTGGGAAGGCCATGGGATTGATAGCTAACAAGACTCTATGACCCCTTTCTAACCCCCCCCCCCACATCACCTCTCATAACCAAGGACACCAGGCCTGTTTGCAGGCCCACTGGGTTGGGGAGGGGGGGGGGGGTACCATCATTAACCGGCTCATGCCCCCTCCTCCCTGCGGTGGCCCAGTCATTATTCTTACAACATGCCACCACATGGCAGATGTTTGCTGATGTGTCTGCAGTAAAAATACATTTTGAAAACCTAATAAAATGGCAAGGAATGTAATAAAAAGTTTTCATTCCTGCTAAATATGGAGGATTCCTTCAGTATACTGATGTGGCTTGTATGTCTTCCAAGGGATGTCAGCAGGGTCCCAATTGAATGCTTGTTTGCTTTTACACAGGACTACCTGCAGGGGGACAGCAGCAAGGCACGGGAGAAGCTGGGCTGGATACCTCAAGTGACGTTTGAGGTGAGCACCTTCGCTATAAAATCTCACCTCGAGGCTGCCAACGTGTGCACCAGTGCATTCTGTGATGTGGCCTACAAGTTAACAGCTAAAGGCAGCGGTATGCTTGTTATATATGAAGCATACATTTAAAGAAGCTATTATCAAGGTCATAGGAGGGAGTGTGATATTGGAAGAACATGATTTAATGATTTAAATAAAATGTCTGTTTATAGGGGGGACAGACTAAGGCAAATTTAATACGGGGGGGTACCCCTCCCACCAGCAGATCCTGTGCTATGATCACTGACCTTCTTCTGCATAAATGTGCATAAGAACACTTAAGAGTTACTGGATTCATTGGGCAGGAGACCTGAGGTGGTCTGAGGAACATGCCTCTAAAGCCATAAGTGTCATCCGTGCTGCACAGTTCACACTGCGATCTCCACGAGCAGGTCATGTTTGCAAAAGTCGCTCTGCCCATCTCATCAGTTCAGATGAAACGGAACTTTTTTCCCCAGTCACAATATACATTAGGGTCTGTTCAGTCATGAGCAGCTGGTCATGTGACCACATCTGTACTGCGGGCCTGACTGCTAACATGGCGGGAGGCAGGAGCCATCGCTGCTGGGACACGAAAGGCTTCCGCGTAGGCGGCGCTCAGCATGCAGGTCCGCCCCGCTTTGATGTGCCGAATTCTCAAAGGTTTAGGATCGGTTTTGATCTGCGACAACTGCAGTCCTTTCTGAAAGGAGGGAGGAAGAGCAGAATGGAGGCTGTGCTGTTTGTTCTTCTCTCCTTTTGTGTTGTTTTGCTGTTTTCCTACAGTACATAGATAAATAGCAGGAATGGGAAGTGAATTATTAGAGATGCTTTCAGTTGTTGGCCAAACTTTTGCATTAATTGCTTTACACACTGGACACAATAGGTGCTCATTCTAGTGACATAAAGACAGCTTCTGTTTACACTGTCATGAAAGGGGGGCTTTACTATACTACCTACCTCGTAAAACAAAGAAAAAAGGAAAATATTTATCTAGTGATAATCTAGTATTATTTAGTACTACTTAGAGAGTTATTCCTCTTTAATCTCAATGGAACTCCGACCTTGCATCTTAAACTGTCAACATGGTATAACACTAAAATCTCTCCCAACTAACCAGCTTTAGGGCACCAATCCATTAACTTATTCATAGTTATTTAGCCGAATAATGTACTTCCGTTGCTTTTATAGATAAGACGTTATGATATCTTCCGAATCATCTGAGGTTTTTCCGTTGTTTTTTTAATGTGGGGAAATGCATACGGCAGTTGTCCCCCTGCTTACTTTACATAACATCTAACGCTTCGCTTTGCAGGAGCTGGTGAAGGAGATGCTGGACGCAGACATCCAGCTAATGAGATCCAACCCAAACGCCTGACGAATCTGAGACCTGATCCAACCGAACTTTCTGCGACCATAACTAGGCCATGCTCCAATTAGCCCATCTCGCGTCATCGTTTTTATTTCCAATCAATGACTTTTTTTCGGTGTCTTTCACGATGTTTTCCTGGGACAGAAAAAAAATGAATTATTCTTCTATGGTGTTCTTTGTTGCTTACTTTTTATATGGCCTGCCGATGCGGTTGGTCTGGGACTTTTCCAGATTAAGCCTATCTTTTGTTTAAAGGACACCACCATAGGGTAGGCTACGGGTAAATTTGTAAATTTAATTTCTCCTGTTTCTGTCTGCCTATTGTTAACTGAATTCCGCTTATTTCCTGTCTCCAAATTTAGTGTTGTATTTTTAAGATTTGAATTCCCTTATTCTATTTGCACATGTAGTAGGTTAATAAAATACCAACTGTTTTATATAATAAAAATGAATTTTACTATAAATCGAATAGTATTAGAATAGCGTATAGAAATTATAATGGGAATAAAAAGTATAACACGTTTAAAATGCGACAATGTTCGTGTCGGGTTTTTATTTGTTCATAAGCTGCATAAATATCCTGCCTGTTTTCTCCAAGGAAAAAAGCCATATAAAAAGTTTGCTGGTCGGGATGTTTCCAGAAAGGTTTGACGCGGAGCGGTAATGTGAGGTGATCCTGCGCTCCTTCCCGTCAACCCAGCAGAATCGAGTCATTCAGGGAACCGCAGTGTACAAAGTTGCTATAATTAGACTGTAAGCCGTCGTTCGACGCTTATTAAAGGTAGTTTTACTGGGAAACTTGAAGGAGAGGCAATGTTGTTTCAGAAAGCCGTGCCAGCGGTCCCAGGTTATCCAGGGGTCGGCGAACCTGGCGGCTTCCCCTCGCCTGTTCACGGCGCCCGGCGATCACACAAGGCTTTTCTTCTTTGTGCCCAAAAGCGCCGGAGTAGGTCTATGTTTAATGTGAAATGCCCCAACCCGCGTCGGGTCCGAAGAAGCAGGAGTCTGTGCTCATAAAAAATCTATGTTAATGACCTTTGTAATGCCCTCCTGTCCGAAATGTGAATGGCGTGACCGAGCCCTTTTACTCTTGCCTTCAAAGTTGCTTAAAGGAGGTTTCGTCTTTTTTCTGCTAGCTGAAACAAATGCTTGTGTTTATTCTAGTTGACAATAAAGGCTAATTCTACTGAGTCGTATTTTAGGCATTTAGTATTGAAGCAGCTAATTAAACTTGTTAATTTCGCGATCGAAGTGAACGAGACAATCCGATTGGACTTGAAAATGGACACATTCGTTTTGGTACATTCAAACTCCATAAATTTCATGCGAAACACTGGGGATCTATTTTGTATGGAAAGGTCTTTTGACATTTATCTAAAATGGAAAATTGCGGGTTTCAAAGAAGGTTTACGGCGGGGCAGGTTACCCTTTTACTTTAAGACAACACCAAGGGCATTAAACTCGCAGTTTGACCGTCAGACACAACCTGGGTCTATGTGGAGTTTAACTGGAAACAGATGGCGCTTTGAGGTTGGCCCTGGAACTGACTGAGAGAAAACATAGTTTCCACTGCCGGTCTACATGCTATACAGGTGCAGGAGCCACGCTGCCCCCAGTTGCGCGGTGTGCCCCACCCCCTACCTGGGGGCGAAACCTTAAAACACCCAGGTTTAAAGTGATGGAGAACTTGAACCATGTCTATGCGACGCCGGAGTTTCACGATGGCTTCATTGTGTTTTTTTTTTTTTTTTAATCTGCCAAAATAAATCAACAACTTGTTTTATTTCCTTCGGAGATTGGAATGCATATTTTTCGCAGATAAATATATTTAACGTAACAGTATCGGAATATAAATTTCCATAAGCGGTGTTATCCGGATAACGGTTCATTTAGGTGATTCTTTTTACCGTTTCCTTAGCCAGATTCTCTGGTTTTTCTCCTCTAATGAATAAGTAAACTATATATAAAACCAATATTCAATTTAGCATCAGTTGACTGACATTCGTTTTGCCAGCATTGGAAATAATGTAAAGCACAATACTGTCACCGCAGTAAATGAAATCACTCGTCAATTTTGAAGCATGTTGTATAAGTCATGTTTTGACAGTCCACGGCTTTAAACTTACTGACATGATCCGAGGCCACTAGCTCAGAATAATAATTTAAAATGTTTGTGTTTTTCCACAATGCAAACGAAAAAAGTATTAAAAGCGTTTCAAAATTGAACTATTTACTGTTTATAGCTATACAAAATATTTTAAATACATAATGTATCACATAATGCACATATAATATATTTTAAATTGATATTATATATAACTAATTTGTTTCTTAAACAATTCACTGTACAAATACTCATAGACCTTTTATGAGGTTAAACCTATAATTTCATTTAATTGTAATATTATAACTTTGCAGTGTTTAATATTGATTCCCTAAATATTTTGATCCATTTATATTAGTTCGTTTGGTTAGTTGCTGTATTAAGATGTATATTTCTAAATCCATTTAAAACGTATAGAGAAAAGCAAAACAATCCGTCATAATATTTTTCAGTCTTGATTGCTAATGTTTTTATTTGAAATTTAACCGAAACGGGGGTGGGCGACTTCAAGACAATTAAGCAGGCTGGCACTTTGCATTCAATAGAAGGAGGTAGCAGGATAATTCAACTATAGTGTAAATTATTGATATGGACCGCCAGCAGTTTGCTATTACAGATGCTCCGGCTGTTTACATACAAACCGTTTAAGGGCTTATCGAAGGAAATTGCTTTTAAGTCAAGTTTCACTTCATAAAATAATAAAACATATTTTTTAAATAGTAGGAAAGAAGCCTTAGTAGAAATAGACCTACAGCTAAATATTTTCAGTTGCTTAATAGACTTAATTTCCGGCGTTAATTGATTTCTCAAACGATACCCGTTCTCCTTGTTCAGTCAGCCTATTGGAACAAAGCTTTTTAGGAATAATTATGTAATATTTTTTATCAAAAATGTAGACCGCAAAAAATAGAGAATAATTTGAAATAGTTTGCTATTTTGCCTTTGAATTCAGAGGGGGGTAGACTGATATCATTATTTCTGAAGTTAAATGCTTATATGCACATATACGGGTGCATGCTGTAATTGTTTGTGGCGCGACGGCCAAAGTAGCCTACATTTTGTAATGAATAAGCCAGTGTGTGCAAACTGGAAGAAATATTTTAAACACCTCATCGTCATGGAGTGCAAGCGTTCTTGTCAATAAAATAGCTGTAACGTATTTTATGCGATATAACAGAGTATTGTAATAAAAGAAAGGTCTAGTGTAAATATAACGTTATCTAAACGAAAAATGCTTACCCGGTCCTTTTAGCGTTGGTTTTGAATATCCAGAATTTCTACAGTGGCACGATTCCCAGGCTATGACTTTTTAATTGGGGAATATTAATACTCACGACCCTGATTTTGCCCATAAATACCATGGATTGGGATGGAACACTTTTTATTCGCCTCATGGACAATACAAAATAAAAACGTTCCATTATGCAGTAAAAAGTAACAAACAAAAACTGTATAAACAGCACATATCAAAGACCTGTTTAAGTGTTTAAGTCTGTGGCCACGGCTTATTTTTTCGTGACAATCAAAGAGCATTGATTATTTTTGCTTACCAGCCTAGGCATACTCAAGCTTAAATGGCTGTGCTCTATTGTCTTTATGCACGCTGGTGGAAATGACACTTCCTTTTTTCCTGATATAGACAGGTCGAACCAAGGAATAACAGAAATATGCCGTGTGTGTGTCTTTTTTTTGGGGGGGGGGGTTAACACCAGTTTTTATTTATTGTGCATCTGCGATATTGTGTTAGAAACATAATAATCAATAATTGCTTAAAAGCCATTCATTATTTTTTCCGTACCTGTTACTAATTGAATTGATTTTGTAACTTGGCATTCTACATTGTACTTCTTAAACCTATTTCAAATCTTAAATAGTCGATTAAGTCTTCAGTCATACTTTGAATAAGGCACCATTCAAAGTTAATTATTTAATATACGGTGGAATTGAATAAAATTCAGAGTTATGCTTATTTGATTATTCATGCTTGCTCTTACGCCCTCGTGTACGATAAACCCATTGTCCCCGCACAAAAAAATAGTTTAATATAACATGATTTAAAAAAATTGCCAGAAAACTTTAATTAGGTTTATTTGGTGTTGGAATCGTATCACCATGTCTGTAAGTCACACGAAGATTGTACCTGCCCTTGAGTTCGGTGTGTACTGGTTTATTAAAGCTGAATCCGGAATGTTGCAGGTCGTTTTTATGCTGATATACCGAGCGTGCGTGCAATCAGATTCCAACATCTCATGCAAGCTGTAGGTGTTGTGTGCATTATAGATCTATAGGTGAAAATGAGAAATTGCTGCTGTCTGCCCACCCAGGCTGAACCAAGCGAAGGTGTTTATTTTGGGTTGGGGGGCGGGGGGTAGTATCCAGCAATCCAGTTCCTCGATCTTCGGGCTAGCGCGCTTCCTGCTTAGTGTGGCGGTGTTTATCAGGAATGTAGTTAAAAATTCCCGAAAATCTGTTTCAGATGATTATTTAGCAGTTTTAAATCAAATTGCAGAGAAGAAAATTGAAAAGGGTTATATGACGTACAGGATATTGTTTTCGAAACGGCACACTGATTTTACTTAAAGCTTATCTCTGCCGTGGTGTGAGTGACCATTTTTGCATAGTAGAAATTAAAATATTGTTTACATTTGGCTATATAATACACGTTAAATTTATGTCAGGACTTAGAGAGCTTCTCTTTGTGTAAATAGATCTAATACACAGCGCACGTCTACACGCATAGCCCGTCACCTATTAACAGTTTACACTATGATTCTGAAAAAAGCGGCTTCGTTTTAAACACAACTTTGAACTTGATTGGCATTTTGATAATGTAAATTGACCTAATTTGTGTGGTTACTTAAATGCCTCTATGGTTAAACACAATGACGTCTTGATCCTATCACTACTCTGTGGAGGATAATAGGGTCGTATATTGTCTAGTATTTACATAATTCCAATAGCAACACCATTTAATAAACTTCTAACAGAATGATGATTAAAATTATAATAATACATTATTGACTTCGGCATTTTTACTTACCACCGTGTACTAATTTAAATGCAGTATTTTGATTTTATCATTTACCTAATTTTTAAAACTGCATTTGCATATCTTTATATGTTTTTTTTAAAAAAATTGAATTGTGTTTATAATATGGTGAATGACTGACCAAGACTTTAATTAATAATGTGCAAGTACTTTACATTCGTTGTTAAAAAAATCTTGCTTCTTAGACCAAGTTGTTTTTGTGTCGTTCATGAGCTGACGTAGTATATTTAACATTTATCTTTAATATTGCATTGATATAATTCTCTTTCTTGACTTACCACTATGTAAACTGAAAACGCAGGTATAATGAAAAGTATTCAGACGACCAAGATTATTATTATTATTATTATTTTATTATTATTATTATTATTATTATAGTATCAATATCTCTTTATGTGTCCATTATACCGCAGTCCATCTTGTACATAATAAAATGACGTTAAGCCGTGGAAAGACCGTGGAAAAAATACGCCTGTGACTTTAAAAGTATATACCGTTAAGTATCTAGGCTCCGGCTCGCCTTTTCTCGCTGCATTGTTGATAGCGCTAGTGGAGCCCAGCATCCTCCCTGTTGACCTCCGTCTGTTCCTTTGCCTTTTCCCGTCTCGTGAAAAATGATTCCGGGCCCTGATTGAATTTTATTCCTTCCTGACCTGGCCCACTCTTAAGAGCGTCATCAATCTTGGACTAACACGACGTTTGTTTATTACTGGGGAAAGAACCTGACGATTTTTATGAGTCTGATTTTAGTTGTTTGCTAGCAAATGGCCCTGTGTGCGTCCGAATGACTGAAACTGTATTGAGCTGACATAATAAAAGGACGTACGCTTGGCGTTAAAGTGATGGAAATCCTGCAGTTTACTATTCACACGTTCTACTAATAATCAAATAAAATATTAATAATTGTCATAATTTCCCCGTCGGTCATCATTTTTTCTAAAACGATTATCAAATTCTTGTGAGCCGATTTATTAGACATTGCAAAATACAGACATACCCTTCAAAAATCATCCATGATTAAAATCTGTTATGTGAGTACAAAAACTATCCTGCGATAAATGTTACTGAAATCTTTCCGAGAAAATACTTAATTACAGTTTAATGGGAACATTAACTCTCACGCAAATATAGACTGTTCATATCCAAAAGCGGACTAAGGAGGCTTCGTGATCCTGAAGCTGTTATGCTTAGGCCCGAACATTCGAATCATACAAAACAAAAGAAATAAAATCTCTGAGACAAAGCCTCTACAGGCTACTTATTTACAATATCTGTATACAGTAAACTAAGATTTATACATTGATACATTTAACATTTATACACGATATACTTTAATTCAACTGTATTTGTCATGGCGACATAAAATACTATTACTTTGGTTTGGACGATTATACGTCAAAAGTTCGACTCTTCGTATACATTAAACATTAAATAATGCATACGTCTAATACCAACAGGCCACAAAATAAATTAACTTACACTTTGTTATTCCTGGCCATATATGTTATACTCCCGAGAAGACTTAGTGTTGGGGATGATATCTTTGTAACACATGGGTGGTTCTGGTAACTATTTTAGAGACGCATCTTGGGTAATCGTTATGAAGTTTACTGATTCAGTAATACTACAAATTGTAATGTAATATTACAAATAGTAATGTTACACATGCTGATGTAGTTTTAACTAACTGGGTTGTTGGTTAAAGATGATCAAATCAATTTCTTAAATTGATTTAATGTTTGCGGAGCTGAAGTTGATCAAAGTGCCAAACGGCTCGCTAGAAATTGTATACTTTTCTCTCTCTTTTAATTGTGCTTTAGTTTGGAAAACATCGTTTTAAAAATTATCCGGTCATATATTTCAGTATTTTAAAATGATTCGTTTTAAAACCGCCGGCTATTTTCCTATATCGGGAAAGACAAATGCATGTTACATTGAATGTTTAATATCAGCTGTCCGCTGTGTCCGCACGCCCGCCAAAGTCTGTGCCGGTGTTCTTCTTCTGAGCCAATGCGAAAACTTTATTTTTGTGTAATCTTTAAAGCCCTTTCACTTGCTATAGATCATATTTGTCCATTCGAATATTTTAAGGACGTAATGTAGGGTATTAACTGATCGACCGGCCCCTGCACTAAACACACGTGGTCAATCAAAACAAATCGCTGAAACGCTGATAAAAAACGAGAAGGCCTTCGGGTCACTACGATGACAGAAAAGGGCCACATCTGTAAAAGTATTCAAAATTGTTAAAATACAATAAAATGATTAACTTCAACAGCAAGACAACCTTAATTATACATAATCTATCAACGGTGAAATTACAAGGTAACTGATTAGGCAGCCCTAAGGTTATTTGGTCGTTTTAGGATAGTCACATAAATTCTACAAACAAATCAGTTATGTGCTTTAATAACACGGGTTCGCCTTAAATGATAGAGGTTATCATATAAATCGCATTACTGGTTAAGATTTTAGATGATAATTACATTGCTACACGCATTGGCCTTTCTTGCACCGAGTTGGCCACGCAAATAAATAATTAAAACCGATACTTTGGGGATTCTAAATGCCATGTAAAGATTATTTAAAACAGACCTGAATTTTAAACGATTTAGTCAATTAACGTAACGTGATTAACAAGCCACTGTTAATCCGAAGTACACCACACACGAAGCATGAAACTGAAAATTACCTTGAATTGGTTCAAAACTTTATGTGACCAAATGTTTGGAAAATCGAAATAATTCGAATATTACACAGGATGTTTTATATTAGCGTATTCCTAATTATTGATCCACATACTCAAGCCGTCGATTATAAGATCAAATATTTTTAAAAAAAGTTATCCCACTGTCCTAAAAAATAACAGCTAACGTTAACAGCTGGGAAATACTTTGTTTTAAAACCAAAAATTTAGAAAAGTTCAGGAAATATTAGCCAGAACTGCTGTAACAGTATAAAATGGTTAAAATATACAGCATAGGCCACGTATGCTTTCTAAGAGTAGTTCTGAAACGACCATTAAGAGAAAAACGAAACCGTCTGCAGTTCACGGAACCAAGTGCGTTCATTATGTTGGAAACATTCATAAAATAACGCGGAAACACAACTGCGGAAAATATGGGAAAACATCTAGGTTTTGAGAGTGCAACAGCACAAAAAGGTCAAATTTAAGTTTTTACTTTTGCTTGCATCATTTTTATTTATTAAATTTGCGTAACTAAATATGTTCACAAAACATTGCACTATTTTGTCCTGATTTCCACTACTCTATATATAGGCTATGTGTAGTGCCAAAAAATCAGCCATAGGTTTAACTCAAATAGAATGGCCATTTATTAAAGAAACATTGCCTCAGAAAAGTTTGAAAAAAGACAAAATTGAAAGAATATTTCAATATACAAGTTCCCTTTTAATAACGGAAGTTTTGGACAATTAAGGCAGTTCAATCTTGACACGTTTTGGTGTTTGGTCCACAACATCCAGCTACATTTTTAAATAAATTACTAAATGGCATTTACACTTAATAAACAGTCAGTGAAAGCTTGATTGTTTTAACATAATCTTTTACAAACATAGCTCTCAAAAGCGAGAAGAAACTTACGTGTTATTCGGAGTAACACTGTCCTTTACAAACCAAGACAACGCTTTTTGTCTCTCAGAATCATTTTAGTCCATGAAGGGGTACGAGTAAAGGAATTTTGGGCTGATTGAAAAACAGCGAGAAAATGGAGGAGAAAATGGAAATATCTTGGTCAGAACTTGCTGCAATCGTAGACAAAAGCCCCCGATGTACGGTAGATGGACTGCGTAGAGGGAAAAGACATTTGACAACTACTATTTCCGTTCACCGGGGAGTTATTTAAGCCAATTCTTTGGGATTCGAACATCTCGCGGACGGAGTGGAAGTTCTGCTGCTGCGCGGGATAAGTGGCACCGAGGTGGCTCAGGTCTCCCGCCTGGTTCAGGTACCACGAAGCGAGCCGCCCTTGGTGTGGGTGGTGACCGTCCTGACCCGAACTTAGATTGCCGTGGGTCAATGAGGACGTGGTGGTGGTGATCGAGTAGTCGGGCAATGTGTCGTCCACGGTGGTTGTAGGTTCTAGGTGCGCCGACCTATCCCCGGCATATAAACTCATCGCTTGCATATTGCAATGGTAGGTCGCGTTCGAGCTATTGGATATTGCGTTTTGGTTACAGGGCGGGCTATAAACAGACGTAGGATTTGGAGAATAGTTCAGAGACATAGAAGGGGTTATACCTGTCCTGGAAGAGGCAATGAGGGTGGCTGAATTTAATTCGGTTGAGCCCTGAGGGGACCCTCGGAGGGAGGTCATGATGTTGTCCACGCTGAATCCCTGGGCTGGGGCCTGGCTGTGATGATGATGTTCAGAGTTTTCCAGGCTGATGGATCGATTGGACGGGATGCTGTGCGGGCTGCCGGTGGACATGCTACTGCTGCTGTCAGGGCTTTCGATTTTTGGCACTGTGCTCAAAGTGGGGGACACAGCCTGTGGGGGTGTCGACGTCCCGTTCTCCGTCTTTATGTCCTGAATTCTGACCGGCTGGGAAGCTTGTGCTGGCTGCTCGGATTCCCGATTCTGCTGACGGGCTGTCGGCTCCTTACCCTGCCTGTCCCTCTCATCCTTTTCCTTCTGCGCGTCCTTCTTTTTGAAGCGCCTCCTTCGCCTCAGAAAACTCCCGTTCTCGAACATGTTGTAGGAATCAGGATCCAGAGTCCAATAGCTGCCCTTCCCAGGCTTCTTGTCATCGCGGGGCACTTTGACGAAGCACTCGTTGAGCGACAAGTTGTGTCTAATACTGTTCTGCCAGCCCTGCTTGTTGTCTCTGTAAAATGGAAAGCGTTCCATAATGAACTGGTATATCCCGTTGAGGGTTACCTTCTTGTCCGGTGAGTTCTGAATAGCCATGGTGATGAGGGCGATGTAACTGTACGGCGGTTTGACCATATCCTTCGGCTGAGGTTGAGGTGTGTACGGTCCATAAGCTCGAGCCATGCTGGCAGGGTACTGGTCGTGGGCCGGGTGAGAGTACATGCTCATTGGGGCCGGCATTCCAGTATACCCACCGCCGGCTGCTCTGTAGTAACTCTGGTCGCCGCTAATGTAGGGCACTACGCCCAGTGAATTCGGGCTGGAGACGGAGTAGCGCGCCTGCATTTTTTTCTCTCCACAGTTCCGTATAGCTTAACCAGAGCGAAACTTCCAAAGTCAAAGGTAGCGTGTCTCCAGTTTTTTCCCCACTATATGTAACTCTGAATAGAAAAATAAGGCTCCTGTTAGCGTAAAGCCTAAAAAAAGTTGAAAAGCGTCAGTAAGATTTCAGCAGTCGCCGCCTCTGTCTCCTGAAAGCAACATTGGAGAACTCGTGAACTTTGAGCATCCGTCACTGGAGGGGAGTTTTTACGCAGTTACTTTTTCTTTCCCTTCGCTGCTTGAAGGCTCCTCCCCAACAGAGCACGGCATCCAATTGGCGAGTCTGGAAAAGTTGGAGGGACGCTTTTCGTCTTACGGCCACACACACTCCTCGGAAAAACGAGGTGTTAGGAAATGCCAGCCCACTTCAGTTTATACCAATTACTGAAATGAATGTGCGTTGTTCAGAAATTCTAGCAAACTTGGTTTGCTGATTCTGAATACTGATTCTGCTGTAAATTGAATATATTTCTTATCTATTGTGTTTTGTTAGTACGACAAATCGTACTGTCTACCCAAGATGTGCGCTCAATGCGATACGTATGTTTGTTTGACATAGAGTTTTACAATAAATAAATAAATAACACAAATGACACTAATAAAAAAAAATATAAACTATGCATTTCATAATTCATTATTCATTTGTTGAGCAACAGATCTCTCAGTAAAACGCATGCACATTCATTTAAATGATTATACTCATTTTACTATTTTAAAAACCTACACCTAAATGTAGGTTATTTAGCCAGATATAATACTTTAATGATAAGGGATGTATGTCACGCAAACAAATGAACTGCAAAGTAAATAATTAATTCTCTTTATTAAATTCCTTTTTTCATAATCGGAGAGCATCCCGTATGCAGACTCATTCTTTGTTTATGTCCTGCAGTTTAGAAGATTACTCCAAGGTTTATTAACATAAGATGAAGTTAAATGTTTCAATCAACACCAACACGAGATCAAAGCGCGAGTGAGACCCAGTGCACCGCCTGCAGTAGGAATGGGCGGAATACGAAATCTAATTACTGTTAAATTAGAATCATTTGGCAGAAAAAGAACAAGGTGTGAGAATGTTCCGACGTGTGAAGGTGTCAAAGGGACTTTCCTCCTTGAACCAAACGGATTCCAAAAAACTTGCAGGTGTCATTCTCAGTCAAAAGGTGTAAATAGCATAATCCAAAAATTTCACTTTTGTTTTCCAAAACAAACGGGTTTATTTGCTTGGAAATAACTTAATATTTAGAATGTTTACCGGATGCTTATATTTATTAATTATTTAAAAGATGTATAACTTAAGGTTCTTATGTTGTTTGAAAAAATATATAATTGTATCATATAAAAAAATATCCGATATTATTATTATTATTACTATAGACCGCGACCTTGTTCTGGATGGATGGATGCGGATTTGGGTATTTTACGCGCTTTTTAAAATAAAACATTGACATCTACAACACAAATGCTTGTTTTATTAAATAAATGGTTTGAATCAAGATTACTATATTTTAAACACTTCTGAAAAGAAAATTCTCAGGTTATTGACATATAGTATGCACCATATTAGGTAGATTTAACTCTTTAGAGATTCATACATGTAATGTTACAACTTTTATTGTATTTTTAAATGATAAATTATGGTATTTCGTTCCATGGTTACATTTATTTTATAATTACGCACAATTTATATTTGCTTTTTACTGGATTTCTGACATTTAAAATCAGACAAGATATTGAAAAGAATTGTAATTATGGTAGTATGAATTAACAATACTTTCTTGCTCATTGCGATAAAACGTTGTGATGTACCGCCATTCACATGAATTATTTCGTCCTTTGGTGTTCTGCGCTCTGTGTTATTTTAATCATTTAGGAGCCGTGTCTCAGATGTTATTTCCTCCGTCATTGTTCGTTATATATTGTTCGTTACTTATCACTGAAGTCACAAAGAAAATATTTAGTTGCCTATTATTATTATTATTATTATTATTACTATTATTATTATTATAAGTAGTAGTAGTAGTAGTAGTAGTAGTAGTAGTAGTAGTAGTAGTAGTAGTGCTGCTGCACTGCTATCGCCACTGTTACAAAAATACTACTACTGCTGCTAGGCTACTGTGAGGAATTCTGAATTGTAAATATGTTTGAACAGTCAATTCTTAATAAAGTGTTGGCCGTTAGCTTTCCCGAATTGCAAGCTTAGATTTACTATAGTATTTTGACCAGTAAATGGGTGATATATCTTAGATGGTCACAATAAGATCATCAGCATGGGTCTTATTATCTAATGCGCATAGGAAAAACCTCAAATAGGATCAGTATCACCTCAAAACAAACATTTAACATTAAAACACTTCTGAGGTACTTCAGTCTGCAAGTTTATGTCTGTTTTATCTGATGACCTCAAGTAATTACCCCATAGCGGACAGAAATAACTTAAGTATCCCATCCATGTTCTGGCGAAAGCTCATATAATTTAAAAACAAACTACACGGATATACTCTCCAAAACACTTCAACGTACAAGTGCGAAATTGTTTGGCAAATTAAATGTCAACATATTTATGCAAATGACCTGTTAAATAATCAACGTCATAGTCATATTCTCTTACATCTATAGCTCCTCTTGCAAGTATATGAGTGAGTGCGGGTGGACCGTAATAGCAGAATAAAAGGCAGGCTGTTGTTTATTTAGAGCAATTCCGATATACAACTGCATGGTACTTCTGCATGTATAGTTTTTCCAATAAATTTCTTGTTTTACTGTGGAAAAGTATCGAAGCAATTTAAAATATAGATGGTCACATTAATGAATTGCGAGCGGCCAATGTTTTAAATAGACTGAACATATCACAAAATATAGTATTATTTTCGCGCAACTTGATCGCATTAATATATCACATATTATAGAGTAGGCTAAGACACTTTCTGGTTGACTGTGTGGCTGTTTCTCGTCTATTCACGGCAGTTAGTGACTTGGATTGCAAAGAAAGCGACAGTTTTAGCCAAACAACAGCTTGTTCTTTGTCGGTACATCATACTCGATGTTAAAGCGATTCGCGTTCAGGAGAGCTTAAATTAAATTAAGCACAGAGGAAATTTACATACTACAATCGCCAAACCAAAAGACAGGCATTATACAGAATAATGCAATAAATAAACACATAAAAAGATAAATAAAATGTCTTTCGTAGAGTGCTACAATAAACACTTCAAGTAGTCAATCAGTTTAGACATATACTATTTATATTTAGTATATTTTATAGTATATATTGTATATATTGTGTTCACATTAATCTATATATTACAGAATAAAAACTATATTCATTGAATACATAATATTATTCGTGTCTATATTACGAGTGTGCAGTTGTGCTTACGGTGAGCAGAGCGGTCTGACTGCGATCCACCTGTCCGATACAAAGTAGCTTTGTGCGCTTGTAGCGCTCTCTATCGGCTGTTCTTCGAAGCTGCGATGTCAGCCAAACGGACGGCTGCGCGCGTTCTGGTGTCATTTCATACTGCGGTTTCAACAAGATGCGTCCACGGACAAATTTGTCTGCTGTTCTTGTTGATATATGAAATCCTCCGCTAATGGGAGAAAGCTTTCAGTGTAGAAAGGCATACAAGGATTAACTAAGCCTCCTAAATAATCTACAACATGTCATCGCGGAAATACGAGAACCATTGCAATACATAAACAAGAGGAGTACATTATAATGACATACAAGTACACTTCTAAATATATCGAGTTTTTATTCGATTAATTCGCAAGTAAGATGTGGATTCGATTAATTCATAAGTAATATGTAATTCGCAATATGTGTCCGTTGAGTCAAACTGTTCTGTGGTAACCAATATAATGCATGAAAAAAATCTGTAACATAAATCTACGTTTATTTGAGAAATTACTACGTTTTGATTAAGTAGATATAAATGCCATTTTATAAATGTTCACGTACAAAATCGACTTCACGTCAGAGACTGGTATGTACTTGGTCGTACTTTTTAAATAGGCATATTTATTATCAAGTGCTTGGGAACGATTATGATTATTATGATTATCTTGATCATTATAATCCAACACAACATTAATAAAATTGTAAGTTTTATTATTGGTTGGTATTTTTGGCTTGTGAGCGAAATATTACCTCAATTTAGAATGTGTAGTGCCAAAATATATAGTTCATACTTTTTTGGCTTTGCATCCCATGTTCTAAATAATGCATGGTGGGTTTTTTTTCTAGGTTATTCCTATGTGAAAAATACACCATTTTCACAGCGTCTGTTTTTCGGAATTTCAAGTATTTAGAGATCAGTTGTACCCTACAAGAAATGTAGGTTAGGTCATTCGGCACTTTGTTTTTAAACTCGCGTAACGTTACAGGGCAATTGGGTGTAGTAAAAAAACACAAAAGTAAGTAGCGGTTTCACATTTCTATTACAAGATTTAGCGATTGCGCACTTTCAAAATTGGATTTACTTTGTGATCCATTTAACAATTACACGAATTCGCCGTGGTAATTCTATAATTAGCACCAGATGAATATCTCATTGAATATTGTTTGTTTAATTGAAATTAAACAAAGTTTAGAGAGTTATATTCATCTGGTACTAATTCTAGAATTACCACGGCAAATTCGATACACAGATTTAATTTCATTTATATGCAACATTATTTTCCTATACTGGGTGTAAAAATTTAATTTTGTTTCACTTTAATTTAGCTCACAGCTTTAGTAAACATTTATCGTTTTTTTATTTCGAAAGACTATCATTAGACGTTATTATTTTATTTATTTGAAGACAATGTTAGAATTGTTCCATGACATTAATAAAACGTCATTGATTTTTAAGAGTTACAATTCATTTTCTTTTGCGTTTTCAGAAGATGCATTCGAATTTCAAATGAATTGTAGAAGCAGGTGTATGTAAAAAAAATCGAATCCTAGCTAATACTAGGCTAAATTGAAACCCCGGAGTATTCTGAATATGTATTCCGAATTATTCATCTGATGACTAGCGTTTGAGTATAGTTTTAAGCTTTGCAACTGCAAAACCTGACAAAGCCTGCCCCCATGCGTTCAAAGGTACTTCTCCTAAATTGTCATCACTGCTTACAGTCCTTAGTCCGAGAAAAGCTTTATTTCTTGTCTGCTATATAAAATGTTTTCCCCAACAGACATCATGTGTTTTGTTTCTCCAGAAGACGTTAATATTGTTGTATAACTAGTACTTCTAAACGAAAAATTTAAATCAATATAAAATTTAATTTAAGCATTGGCAATAATTAATACATTGTGTATTTTGGGATTCAAATAAAAATCCAACACATGAAAACATTGTTTGCCACAAGTGGTAATATGATGTATTCAACAATTCTAACAAATCTCTTTCATTTGTATAATACTGCTATGCCACAGATTTTCATTTTCAACGCTGAATACATTTTAATTATTACCAGACCTGTAATGGCCTGCAAAGACGGTGTAGAGAGGTGTGGTTTATGGATTGAGGGGATTGTTGCACAGCAATCGCAGATTATTAAAACAAAGTGGATAATAGTTTGAAGTATTCAGCAGCTGTATAAATAACATTTCTTGATTTTAATTTTCCTAGCAGTGCACCAAAGGGTAGAGCAAAACCACACGTCAGACGGGTTTTTGTGTAGCGCAATGCAGCATGATCACACAATCATCATTCCTTATAAATTATGGTCAGAGAAAAGAACAGAGATTCTGTTAAAGTCAAACACTGTGCGACAATTGAGGTTTGTCCTTTGATAAAGAAGGAAAGGCATCACATATAAAGGCATCCCAGACGTTTATTCAACATATTATGAGGTCTGCCTTTCACCTTCAGTTACTCCTGCTTCTCTAACCAAACCAAATCAAATCAAACTTTAATTATCAAATGCACAACTGTACAGCATATAGCAGTAGATGCTGGTAATAACATGAATTTTTCTGACAAGTCCCAAAAGTAATAAATAAGGTTAAGGATAATAAAAGGTAAATTAAAAAATAATAAAACTGTGAAATAGAACAAAGTAATTGAAAAAATATGTATGTGCAAAATAAGCATATTGTTGATACTAATAGCGTGATAGACTTTTGAGCTTTTGCAGATATGCAGTTGGGAGTTTCACTGTGGCAGAACTTAACCTTCCTCTTAATCTGCTCTTCTGATATGTCTTTAAAGATTATTTCAGGTCATGCGATGTTGTCACATGCTGTCATGCGATGCTGTC
>JAABNY020000001.1:19972720-19991269 GCA_015164015.2 Brevimyrus niger
AATCTGCTCTTCTGATATGTCTTTAAAGATTATTTCAGGTCATGCGATGTTGTCACATGCTGTCATGCGATGCTGTCACATGCTGTCATGCGATGCTGTCACATGCTGTCATGCGATGCTGTCTCTGCCTTGTGACTGTTTGAGGTGTATTGTTCTTGCTTTCTGTTTTTATGAATTTGTGGCCACTTACAGTATCTACTCATGTTTCCTTCCTCGCTTTGCTCCTGTGGTTAATGAGAACATTAAGCATGCTGACTCAGATGGCTAGAAGATTGGAGGGATTTGTTTTTTTTACCATCAGTTCAAGCAAAAGTCCCAATTTGATTTATTCTGCACACCTGTGGTCATGTTATAGTTCTGGGAGGAGACTGCAGGGGGCACAGTGGCTGGGAGTGGGCTGTGCATTTTTCATCGCATTGCCATCTTAGGGCACACTCCCAACATCTTCATCTCACACTGCTTTAGTCAGTGGAAAGTGCAGACGGCGAGTGTTGACGTGCTTTTTGATGTAATGATACCTTTCTGAAAGGTCTTGTTGACTGGGCTTGTTAAGGAATAAAAGTTCTCTTGTGTGTCAACGATAAAATTATGAAGGTTCACCTGCGCCATTCTGCAAGTGGTCCTGAAACACCAAATTCCTGAAAAAATATTAGCAATACTTTGAGTTATAGATGGAAAAAAAATGAAATAGCAGTGACTGACATACAACTCGATGATTAAAATGAAGCCTACTGTAAACCCTCTCTGGGGACACCCAAAGCAAGCTGAAAGCGTGAGGTAACACAGGTGCATGGATGCCAGACTCTTCGGTCTGGTCCTGGCATGTCTTTAGCCACTGTATAAATGACCCCCTGTATGTGTGCCTTACTGTCCAGGATGCGACCTCCCTGCAGTTCTCTGTGATATCGTGTGTGGCTGTTGCTTGCTGTATAAAGAGCAAATTCATGTGAAACCGCCTCGCTTCGTCTCTTCTGCTGTTGTAATGCCTTGGTCTGCGAAGTGTTGCATTGATATCAGAAGGGAGATACTAGGAGCAGTCATATTGGTGCTACTGGAGCGGGTTCTACTGAATATTGCCCTGACAGTCCACTCCAGCCTGGCAGACCTGCAGGTAGGTGTGGAGCCTCAAACCGGGACAGGCAGCGGTATTGTGGAGAAGATGTCCATAGAGTGTATGAGGGGAAGCTTTTCTGTTAGTGCCGCACGCTTTTACCCAGATGCCTGCACCAGAACTATCAGCAGATGAGTTCAGAGCACTGCAGTAAAGGAGGCGCTGCTCTGTCCTTCCAAAGCACACTGGACCTTTGCAGTGCATTCTCAAACCACTCCAGCCAGCCTTGCCAGACCTCCACAGGAGATGGCAACATTGGCATATGAGGAAGATGAGTGCTACTGCAGACTCTGACTGCTCACTGGCCATCGAGTGCTCTCAGCCTGCCAGCTGCAAGGAGCCATGGCAATACCTCAGCTGCAAGACAGCAGGCAGCGATTGTTCTATTTGGCCACGAGGAAGCATGTGACAGCCAGGAGGCCCAGTTGGCTCAGGAGTACCGTGATCTGGATGATCAGTGGGAATGGGACCAGTAGGACTGGGAGCAGCTGCATGAGTCCATAGAGCAGTAGCAGAAGTTGGAGCAGCTGCTGATCAGCTGGGAACAATAGTTCAACAATCAGAAGCAGCAGGCTGAGTTAGCAGAAGTGGAGTAACTCGGCTGCGAGGAGACGTGTCACAGCTTGGAGGCACAGCTGGCCCAGAGGTGCTGTGAGCTGGAGGAGGATGTGGAGCTGCTGTGCAAGTCCCTGGAGTGGGAGTAGCATGGAATGGAGAGGTTGTGAGAGGACCTGGCTTGTTGGAGGTGCAATGACCACCACCTGGAGCAGGAGGCCGAAGCTGCAGGGGCTGCGCTTTTTGACCGTGATGTGGGGCGTGTCGTGCTCTGGAGGCCTGGCTGACTAAGGAACTTTACGAGGTGGAGAAGCAGTGGGACCAGTACCAGTGGGACCTGAAGTGGTTGTGCGAGGCCACCTGATTTGGGGGAACAGGAGGGGCAGTAGGTTCCCTCTAAGCCGCATAAGGTGAAGGGCGCCCGAGGAGGGACCTGCAATGCCAACTCCCGCTAGCAGCCCAGGATCCACCAGTCTCCCAGCCTCCTCTGCCTTGCCAGTCCCCGCAAGCTCGGGATCTGTTGGCTCCACTGATAATTGGAGATGGCACACTGGCAGCCACCAATGGAAAATCGACCTTGGGGAGGGGAGCAGTGTAGCACCAGCAGGATGCCTTCAACTAGCAGAGCCATTGCGGGAAGACTGAAAAGAAGTTGTGACCACTGCAGATCCAAAGCCTCAACCTTGCATAAACATCTTCCCAATTAGCAAATGGTTTGAGGGTTACATCAGTTAGAGGTGGGCAGTCGGTGGTGTGGTGGCGCAGTGGTCAGCACTGTCACCTCACGCCCCTGGGACCTGAGTTTGAGTCACTCCTAGGGTTCCATGCATGTGGAGTTTGCATGTTCTCCCTGTGCTGTTTGGGGGTTTCTTCTGTGTACTTCAGTCCCCCCCCCCCCAGTCTAAAAGCATACTGAGGTTAATTGGAGTTGCCAAATTGCCTGTAGGTGTGCATGTTTACGTGAATGCAGTGTGCCCTGGGTTGTTCCCTGCCCCAGAACCCTGAATAGGATAAGCAATTACAAAAAATGGATGGACCATTGAGGTGTAACTTGTTTTCGTTAGACCGATGCTGGCCAGACATATATGTGTTATGTTAGTCTGATTGCTGTGTAATGAATGATTGGTTGTAGAGGTCAAGCAGTAGCCTTTTACTCTGGGCACTAAACATCTCATACAATCATACTATTGTTAAGAAACTTTCACAGTATTGTCACCATTGCCACTGGACAGTTTTTATAAAAAACTACGAAATTGCTGCTATATAGAATGTCTAACAAAAGAAAAAAAAATACTTTTATCTAAAACAAATATTAGTCCGACAGTTATTATATTCACATTACAGGTCAGCCAAATGCAATTTAGTTACAAATCAATGAATGTGAAATAAGCTACATTGTGATTTAATGCATCATCACATTTGGAATTTCAGCGTGTAGCCTTATAAAAAGCAGTGAATTTCGGTGTTTGTGTGACAAGAGAAATGGACAGGGATGCGGGTATAGTGCGGGTATAGTTCGGGTAATAGTGCGGGTATAGTCCGGGTATAGTGCGGGTATAGTGTCAGAGGTCATGTGTGATATAGTAAGGAGCGAAAAGTCTGCAGGGTCTCCAGCGTCCAGGACATGATAATCTTAAGGGCCAGAAATGAAGGTACCTGGACTTCTTTTTTTCAGTTTCTTGAAAATGTTTAATCTCTTAGGCTTCTTCTGTTCTAAAAGTATGATGGGGAGTTCTAGGTATTTATTCTTTCAAGGAATTGAAACAAAAAAGTCCAGCTTTGATTCAAGCTTTTAAGATTAAGGAGGGAAAAACACATGCAGACTAACTGGAGCAAAGTATGCAAACGTGTCTGCCAATCAGTGATAGAAAACAGGCCTTGAGGGTCGAATCATGTTCCTTTATGCTCCAATGTGTATTAATTCTTTAGCAGCAAAAACCATCTAAAGTTATATGTAGACTATTAAAATGTGTGATTTAGTGGTTTGGTTTAAGAAGCTGGAAATGCAAGCTACACTGTAGATATCTGGGGCTGCAGTTCTCCTGAATTTTGATGGTTTTTTTTTTTTATGTAGGCCTACACTGTAAGTAATCGGCTTATCTGAGATGTATTCATTTTGTTTCTCTGGTACGTTACTCTTGTTTTATTGTTCATAATCCAGCCTGTTTAGATTTTATGAGTGTAATTATTGATTATATGAATGCCTCTAATTTATCTGATCTAAATATGGAAAAATGTTTCAAAGGACTTGCACATGCAAACTATTAACACGTATTCATGCCGTATTTAGAACATCAATCTCTGATATAACCCGCGTTATCCTGTTGCCTAACGCTCATCATTATGCACCTGCCCATGTCCCAGGCACAAAATATTCCCCCGTGACAGTTAGTCTATCTTTCTGTGCAGAGAACAGTACTTGCTTGTAAAGGTCTCTGAAACCAAGGATCGGTACAACCTTGAAATATGCTGCCGAAATGGAATTTAAATCTGAGAATCCTCAGAAGTGCTGTGTCGCTCATCAGTGTTTCAGGTACAATTTCAGAGCCTCAAGGGTGAAAGCTTAATTTGTGTAAGACGTGCCTTGTTCACTAACAAACCTGAGTTAATGAGAGTTTTCTTTTACGTGTGTTTGTATGACTGGGCAGAGGAAGTGTAATGACGATCGCAATCAGTACCTCCATCCTCTGTTCATCATATTTTAGCCTACAGTCAGTTCACAAGAATGATGGGAATTTTTCTAACCTGGCAGCTATATACACACATACCGGGTACAGCTGTGTACCCAGGGTGAGATGTTTAGTTCTCGCCATTCATAATTGCTCTATTGAAGTGATTATTTGAAAGGTGAGTCACACCAGTTCACATCTGAAGTGTAAATCTAATGTATATTAAGATGTGATTTAAAGCTGGCTAGACTCTGGCCCGCAGGGGCTGAAGTTGGGTCTGCCCAAGTTATCCTGATGTTTGTTTATTTTTTGTTCATTTTATGAATAGAAATGTTCTCCGTTGCCGACAGTAGGGTTAACAAAACTAGAGCTAAAGATACACGCAAAACAGAGGCTCAGTCCAGGCCAGACTGCTACCCGGGGCCCCGAAGATGACCGCAAAAATGTCACACGAGGATAAACGAAAACAGAAATAAAGTTATCCATGGAGACAGAGTGACACGGTTCCATTGGGAAAAAACCATGAAAAGGAGATTTAACACGTAATAAAACTGGAAAAAGGAAAATCTGATATTTAACTGTCATGGTTCACAAAAACAATTTGGAAGATTAATGGAGTGGAGGTAAAAGCTGATATATTATTTGATGAGCATTAATTATGCTGGAGAATTGAGGTTTTGATACTTGCGGGCTGTAAATGACGGATGCATACCTTTAACGGAATACTACACTATCTATCTACTGTAATGATGGTTATTCTCTACTGTCAAAATTTATTCTTTGTTCCATTTCAGAAAACTGTTTGTATTCTGGGTGAAGGAATTAAATGAGAAGTGGCCAGTGATCCTGCATAATTTTGAAGCATTTTGGTCACATGCCCAATTTCTCAGATATTACTCTACCTTTATGGGGATTACCTTTCAAAAACAGTAAGAAATTCAAGCTTTTGAACTGCTCAGGATGTCCCAGCCTTATTTCTGCATTCCTTTGTAATTGTTCATTAGGCCCTGTTATTTGTGAAGGATGTCCACTCGCTCTCCTCTTACATGTAAATTGATTATAATTTCGAAGTAACATGAAAACCAGCTGTGGCTATAGCACTGTGGTTTGACGTTCTCTTCGTGAGGCCAATACCTGCGGTTGCCTCTAGAGGGCAGTCTGACTCTTTTCATGGTTAGGTGTGCGCATTCGTAACCCCTTTTCTGTGGACAGTATAAATACAGTTGATATGTGATGTATGAGTCTTTCTCTGAAATCAGAATAGGATGTTTGTGGCAAACCTCCTCAGCAAAAGTATCCTTTGTGAGACGGTGTTCATCATGCTGAAAAATAGTTTTCCTTCTGCTAATGGCAGAAGGGGGTGGAGGGCTTGGGTGGGGAGTAGGTTTGAGAAATTCAGACTACACTGACACTGTAAACATGGCAATCAGTTAAGACTGCCCTTAACCACAGATGCCAGGCCAGTTAAAAGTGTATGGGTGTGTGTCTGTGTCTGTTAGGGGGTGGGTGGTGTGGTCTGAAAGGACCTTTGTATTCTCAGGTGTTCCCTGTGCAGTAAATTGCTAATCTTTTTACTCTTTAGCTCAGACTTGAGGCCCTGTCATTCAGGGCTAATTAAGGTCATTGTGTTATTTTCCCCCTTTAAATAAAAAATGTAATAAGCTTTTCGCAATACTAAATCAGGGGTGGCACAGTGGTTAGCACTGTTGCCTCACACCTCTAAGACCGGGGTTGGAGTCTCTGCCACGGCTCCATTCGTGTGGAGTTTGCATGTTCTCGTTGTGGGGCTTCCTCCAGTGCCCCCCCCCACAGCCCAAAAACATGCTGAGGTTATTTGGTGTTACTGAATTGCCCATAGGTGTGCATGTGTGAGTGCATGGGGTGTGAGTGTGCCCTGAGATGGGTTGGTGCCCCCTCCTGGGTTGTTCACTGGCTTGTGCCCGTAACCACCTGGGCCAGCTCATTTTGACTGGGGTTTAGGCTTCTTTCGTTCTTGTGGGCGTTATCGAATGTGACCGCTAGATGGAGCGATTGCACGTTATATTTGATACAGCTATTGGACTTAAAAAAATTGAAAAACTTAAAACTATTTTTTTCCTTTGGGTGTTCCAATGTTTGCGTGTAAAGCACTTAAATTATAATTTTTTTTATCACATCACGTATGTCATCATATACACGGCTGACGGGAAATGCAACAGTCCGCAATTATTGAAATCTGTATTGTCAAAACTGTAATTCTATTTTTACGCGTGTATATAAAATATGTGTCTGTGAGAATTCCGAAATTCAACAATCTGAAAATACTTTCTAAGTACTAGGCCCTAGGTTCTTTTTATATTTGTACTTTTGTGTTTCATGACTAAGTGATGAATAAATATTGATGTTTTTCTTTCTTTTTTTGCAAAATTTAAAAATAGCATATTTCTTATACGTTAATTTAAATATCTAAATACGTATTTATTTACTTTCAAAAATGGCCCATTTGAAACACCTGATATCAACTTCATTAAAATTATTATTCCGGTTATTCATAAACAGGCAAGCTGTTTCTCTCTTTTTCCATTTACTCGTTCGATTTCTTGTATACAAAAGCAACCCCATTACTACATATAATGAGAGAAAGAAAACGCTGTTAATGTTACTTCGCTGCGCAAAAGGCAAATAACAGCTGCGCGAGGAAAGTACAGGGCATGCGTCAGAAATTACTGTAAGGCCAGAAGCACGGCGGCAGCCTTTATATAGAAAAATCTAGCATCTCCTACATTAGCGAGATTCCTTTTACGGTTGAATCATAAAATACACACTGGGGTCAATTTAAATTGCCCTCGTGTAGTGTAAGTGTGAGAATGATTTGTTGCACGTATCTGACGCAAAATTCCTTTTTTGAATACAGTTCAGAAAAGCGATTCCATGAATAGTTTTCACTGCTCTCTCGGAGATTTAAGAATTTCTGACCTTTAAAAAAACGTGATTATTTGACCGCAGCAGTACAAGGGTTTCATTGGTTGCTCATAAGCACAATATTAGATCATTATTAGAACGCTGAAGGCGAAGGTAGTTTATAATAGTTTGTGTTAACTATATATATACAGGCGCTGTGTATAAATATATGTACACAATTCATACGGCATCTACACAATTTCCGCGGAATTCTAAGTTTTTAATTGACCATCTGGAGTAACTTCTCTGCTTGGATGTGCTGCGATAACTTGCGGTTAATCGATTTTACAAATCAATGTCTAACGCGGATTTCTTTAGCTCTGCTGATAAATCAATTTTGTTGTAATTAAATAGTCCGTCTCTTCCCAAAACGTGGGCATCAAACAGTTTCTAAATAAACATCGTAGGCTGCATAATAATATTTAAGTTGTGTTAATCAAATTGTGTCCAGACGTATACTCTGTATTCCGTTGACGAATTTGAAAAGGACATTTAATTTTAATTTTAATTTTAAAAAGCATGCTGCATTAGTTGCGCTGTAGGAGTATAGTATATTTTGCTTTAATGTTAGTATTTTTTATATTACTCACAAAGCCTGTTTTCTGTGCCATCAAAAGTAAGGGTGTGAAGTCTGCTATACTATTACAAATACTCTGTTCTGGCTTTCTTTTTCACTTATTTAGCAGCTGGCTGTCCCATCCATCCATCCTCCATACCCGCCCGTCCTTTAATGAGGATTAGCAGTCCTCTGTTCAGGTCTTTGCACGATGCACTAGGTGGCGCTATAAGACGGCGAAATGAATGAATATGACCACTCCGCTTGAAAACGGCAAACGACTGAATATCATTCCACCAAAACACGAAGCACATATGGCCGTGAAGGTCTCTTTCGTGTAATATAAATAAACCAGTGTGGTAGAATTTCAATATACAGAAAAAAGTCAGTATTTCTTTTGAAAATATTAAGAAAATCTCATGAATTGCTGTTTCGTTTACAGTATCGGTTGCAGCTCCGAGAATCAAATTTATTCAATGACAGCGATTTCTGGCTCGTAATGCAGTTAGTTATGCAGACTCGCGCTTTTACTCTTTTTTGACAGCATAAACATAGTATATATTTACGCGATCCATTCCAAGGAGGTTGTTTCCGCTAATATAATATAGCATTACACGCTTTTCAGTGGTCCAGTGGCTTTAAAATTACACATTTATTTAGTATGTTTCATTGGTTTTATGATGGAATTAGAAACATTTTCTGCATTTGAGGTTGCTAATATGTATAAAATGTTGAAGTTGGTTAGTTATAAGTGGACGAAACATTTTACTTGGAAGTTTAGTCCTTTCTGAAAGTAGCTGATAAAAAGTTGAAGTGTTTATTCATATGTGTTGGCCTATTTGAAAAGAGAATCTGTAATTTGTTATATGCAAATAAACAATGTATATGTGTATATGCTGTACACTTCTCCTTCATAAAACAATGCGCATTTCATCTCCACCCACAATTGTAAAATGGAGGTAATTTTTATTATGCATTTTAAAATATGATATACATGTGATATATAAACTAAATAAAACATTGTAAAATCTACGGTAAACTCTACAATTGAAATCAATTACGTTAGCCGTTTTAAGCAGGGAAAACCGACAAATCATACGTGTTCTGTCTGTTGACCTGCCTAGCAAATTGGAGTTGTCTGCTAAATAGTTAAATTAATTGGCTAAAATGATGTTTACCAGTTTGGTTCATCATATATGCAATTAAAACTGCTGATGTAATTGCTGCAAGGCCAGCAGTACCTTTTCTGTTTGAGAATCTCATACCTTATAACCATTATTCCACCATAATAATTATGTGTACTTATATAAGTCTAATGTATTTTAAACATTTCTGTGCACTATAGTAAGAGACACAAGTGTTTTAAAACATCTCATCTTTATTGAACACTTTACAACAAGTTACTTAAGCAAATCCTAAAAGGAATACAATAAGTGCAAAACGAAAATGAATTATTATTTTTAAAAGAATTGTGTACGTGGATATTTACTTCTATACATTTGAATATAGATTATGTTTAATATAGTCGTATCACTTCAATTTATGACAGAAAACAATCATATTTTTTTTTAACAAAAAGCTTCTTTAAAAGAAGCTTGCATTTGCATCTTTTAAACAAAATAGGAAAGTGGTTTGTTGGCAGAAACATTTTGCATATTTTCATATGTTTTTTTATATTATTGTATGCGTAAGCGTACTGCTTATTACACTACACTGTGCTGCAAATATTCGGGGGGTTCGCGCGGCTCTTTTTGAATACGCCAAGGCCTGCTGAAAACACACGGCCTCTTGTATTGTATGGTAATTGCTGGCGTTACCCCTTTACCCCTCACGCTGCTCGGCGTGCGTCACTCACATCACGCACGGCTTGATGTCCTGACAGACGCTCTGGTGATGATGGTGATGGTGGTGATGGTGATAATAGGATCCGCTGGCCGAAGGGTGAAATGATGAGATTCCATTAAAGTTCAAAACGAAATCTTTCCTGTCACAAACGGGGCTTGAGTGGGCCTGATATCGCGGTATCCCCACTGTAATAGAAAATAAACACATTTAATTCCTGTGCTGGACTAACATTCTGGAAAATGTTTGTTCTCTCTTCTTAATGTATCTTTTTTTCAAACGGTGACTGCATAGTTTCTCTAATTGGGATGTATTTTGCATTTAAAATACGTGTTTATATAATTAATTGCCAAAGTCCCTATTCGTCCAGAAGACAAATGGGTCACACAAAAGTCCTCCTATATATAATATGCTGCATGGTCAGCGTTTTTAGACCCGAGACTATAATTGTTATATGTTATATATAAAGTTATATGGATTGCATCTTTGGTGGTGGCCATACAATATACACTCGCTTTCAACAAAACGTTCATAGTTTTAATTACGCGTTTACAGACAGTTTTGTATAATCTCGTTATGGTGAAGGACCTATACTGAAGAAAGTGTCAGGAGTTGATAATATGTAGCTATACTACCATGCAATATATCCTAATAATACGTAATATCATAAAATATGCTCCTCTATATCACATAATTATTAATATATTATTATATTTTCGGATTAAAAAACAGAAGTATATTAGACCTTTTCAACATATTTAAAATGATAAAATGTATAATGTAATTACTGCCGGATTAAACAATTGTAGTTGGTATATCTGAAAGCACGTGTACATCAACGTGAGATCTAAATCCTTTCATACCGAAATGTTTTCATGCTGGCATTAATTGTGAAACGGTTTTCTCTAGATTGTATTAAGGACATCTGCGCGATTGAGTAGACATATACCTCTAATGGTTAAAAATCCCACATAAACTTTAACAAGGCCGACGTCTCCCTTGGGTCCGCGCAGCGTGCAATCCTCTTCAGTGTGGTCCCGCACCGGGCGCCTTTGTTTTGCTAACCTTTTCTGACCCGAGTTTTAGTAGGAACTTTAGGCCGGAACATCTCCGGTATCCTTTGTGCCGTTTAAATCAAATAGATTTATAGGACGCGTGAGACATTTATGGAAATGACTGTCCTACGGTAATACATTCCATATCAATGACTGTTTTGTACGCTTTTTAAAAAAAATAAAATAAAAAATTTAGTCGTGAAAAATGTAGGCGTACGGACACCTACTTCTATACATATAATAACAAGAACATCAACACAAAGATGATAACGTCATAGTAATTTATTGCGTGTATTTATATCGACTTATTATTTTCTCATTATTTTACAATAGCTATATATTTTAATGTGTGACTCCCAATTTTTACAATTCATTTGCTTCCAAAGCAGATAATGTTCAACTCAGAGGCCGCTGTTTAAAAACGTGCACACGTAATCGGCGAATAATACTTGTTAGTAGAAATAAATATAATCGTTTAATGCAATGCAAAATTTAACCAACACTAGGCCTACATCACCCAAAACAAGACAAATTTCGCTTTAGTATTAGTATTTGCTGTTCGGTGTGATACAAAATTAATTATGCGTAGAAATTCGCTCTAGAATGATTTATATATATATATAGTTTTACCATTGTTATTCTAAAAAAATGTAGGGGGGGGGGTATTAATGATAGATTTGTGCGCATCCTTTCGGTGTATCATGCGTTTTTATGATTTGGCACCAAAACTGGCTTTAAGTACGTGGCAATCCCTTATACAAAGTGTATAATAAAAGCAGCGACAAGCCCCAGTGATATAGACTTTTTGCTTCACTGTCTAAATGCCTACGCAGACAAAGGTCCCAAAGGCTTAATACAACACGCTTACTGGGGCAATAAAATCGCCTCACCTGAAATGTCAGCCGCGTCCCTGGTGTTCTGGTGGAGGTAGCTCTGCTCCAGCGAGTAAGACGACATGCTGGAATGTAAGCCGGAGGATGCTGGGCTGCTGGAAGCTAGAGACTGCTGTTTGATGTACGGAGAGCTGCTTGCCGATGCCCAATGCGCTGATGCGCTTGTATATGGAGAGTGGCACTCCAGGGCACTTGCCATTGCTGGGGAGGAAGGCACCGGGCTGCTGCTGCTGTCTGGCCCGTAGTCCCCGTTGGATGTCACTGGGCAACTGGCCATGTATGTTGATCCAGGGCTAGGGGACATATGGGGAACGTGGTGTCCACCGCTAAGCCCGTCGTAGCCTCCTGCCATGGAATTAGTCATCATGTCTAGGTTATAACTGTTAGTATGGCATCCGAGTGACGCCGTGGGTGCTTGGAAGTCAAAGCTCTGAGGTAATATGGAGGTACCAAACCCAATTCCATTCATCATTCGGTACATGGGTTTTAAAGCTTGACACTTTCTCCGGAATCCCCGGGGTCGGCGGCGAAACGATCCTTCCTCAAACATAAACTCACTGGCGGGGTCAATTGTCCAGTAGTGCCCTTTACCCGGTCTCCCTAGACCCTTTGGTAATTTGATGAAGCATTCATTTAGTGACAAATTGTGTCTGACGGAGTTCTTCCACCCCTGGTAAGATCCTCTGAAGAACGGGAACCTGGCCTGGAGGAACTGATAAATTTCGCTCAGCGTTAACCGTTTGGTCGGGGAGCTTTGGATCGCCATGACAATGAGGGCGATATATGAATAGGGCGGTTTTTCAGGACGTCTCAGCCCAGAGTTCGCCTTTTTTCCTTTGGACGAGGCTCCTGCCGCAGTCTCTACGACGGACTGCGTGTTCATCAAAGCCGTATGCATAACTCCAGATGCCGGACTCGATCTTAAAGCTGGCGGCGGATCCAGTTGCTGCTGCGCAGTTTCAGTCGTCATACTCTGTTTACTAACGCAAAACCCAGAAGAACAAAGCTAAAGAAGTGTATCAATTTATAATTATCTATTATAAAATTTTGACCGATCTGGATAGAAGGAACAGACTCCTTGTTGAACTCCACTTGACCGCTAAATGTGTTTCACCGCGATGCACTGCGTGGAAAAAAACAAACTCCCCGGTTGAGATGGTCTCTCCAGTACGTTGTAAACGAAGTGAAGTGTGTAGAGGTCTGTTCAGAAAGAGAGAGCGCGCGCGCGGAAGGAGAGAGGGGGAGAGAGGTTAGTCTCCAAATGTTATTCCGTATTACGAAGATACGCAGTGATTCTCTGTGTGGTTGACGCGGCTTCGTCCGAGATGGCGCTTCTCTGTCGCAGGGACTGCTGTTCTGCCCCCCACCTGGTGGCCATCACTCGCCTTAATCCTTTAAGAGGAGGAAACACAGAGCGCCTTGACTTTTGCGTACGCCGCTCAGCCAAACAAAACGCGACCACCTATCAATTTGTAAATCTGCCCCCCTCCCATACCTCCTCCAGACCTCCTAAATCCCTTCAAGAAATCAGTGGCGACCAGAGCCCACCTTCCTCCTATTTCTGGCCCCTGTCCAGTCACCATCCAAGCAGGAGGCGCTACAGCGGCACCAGAAACCCTCTTCCCGTCTGACATTTGTAATACACGCAATTACACCATTTATCAAACCTCCTTCAGACATTCCAGTCAACATCGCCATACGCCAAAAGTGCAAGGTAAAGTTTTCGAATTATTATACTTGCATGCTGCTTGTAAGCCAGAGTGATATTCCACAGACTAATAGCATGGTATTGATTGATGGGACTGAGATTAAGCTTACGCTTGTAAGAAAACGGTTTTTTAATATGTTTTTTTTTTTCCTTTTTTAAATTGCAACTTGAGCGCTTTACTGCTATTACAGGGATTCACCAAGTTCGCAATGTTGAATGTATACTTATTGAACGTGTATGCGTTATTGAACAAAGAAGTTCCACTTCTACAGAAAACCGGAGCAGTCAACAATGAAAATGGAAAGCAAATTTTAAAAATCAAGAGCGTGCGAGTACGTATGTAACCTACGCTCATAGAAAACAAACAGTTTTCGGCGCTGAAATTGTGAAAAGGTGGTCTTTCCTGAGTGTATACATGTGTGTAGGGGGTTGTTCTGGGTAAATGGCTTTGACATGAGTGGAAGCAGGCTTTTTCCATCAAGCACTGCCCGGATACCACACACAGAGCCAAGTGTCAGCTTACTGCTCGAGCCTGGATCCTATCCCTTGAGCTCCACATTAATTAGAGAGAGAAAAACGAAATTAAGCGAACGGGCGTCGACAGCTTCCTTCCTAATACAGACACTGCATAAAAGATTTCTCGCAATTTCTTTCTTATTACTGCAAAACAGCATTATTATTATTATTATTATTATTATTATTATTATTATTATTATTATTATTATTATATTCGTATATTCTTATTATTTAAAATGAATCATGCTTTTTTATATGCTTACCTTATTTGTATTCAAAATCGACTGCAAACTATAATATGCTGTAATTTACAAATATATTTTATAATGTACAATGTAGTAATGTACTGACTATATTAAGTTACATGAACTTTTTTTTTACTCATGTTTGTTATTGCCTTCACTTTGAAATACTTAGTTCTATAATGATCATCAAATTTAATAATTCATATTCTTGCGCGATGTGATTACGGAGTTTTTTTTTTTTTTTTTTTTAAAGACGCATGAAAACTGAGCAGTACAACTTCACGCAGTCGTCTACTAGTATTTTTACATGCTTATACATTACAGATTTTTAAACATAACGCATCTACCCCTGTCAATGAAGCATATATTTTCGAGATTAAATTTGTATAGTGCAATATTCATTTGTGCTGCGGTACTTCTATCTGAATGTTGAAGTGGTGTAGAATATGCAATATTTTAAATGTCTGCATGATTAAAATAATGTCAAAATTTTGTTGAAGGCCCAGGCTATTCTCGCTACCGCGACGTCCATAATTTCAGCTATATACACAATGATGTCATTTTTCAAGCACCGGCATAACGGGCCTTTTCAAGTCCCAGACAATTCCATTATTTTCGATTCTTTCGAGAGGTTTATTTTATAACGAAACCCACCGTGGATCCTATAAAATACATTATCTAAATGTATATTAGTGCTGATTATGTACTAATGTATAAGGCAGTATAAGAGATTCCACAGTCGTGGCTACAGTGATTGACGTGTACTTTACTCTTTTCTGTATAATTTGCTTGCCCTTCACTGTTCTTATTTTACTAGTGGAGATGTAATAGTACCAACAATAAAAATCACTTCAAAGCATTTGCGCGCATGCAGGGCTTTGCTTTCCAGTTATCAGATCCAATAAAGGAGCCTTATAACCACACGCATGTCGAGTTTTCAATTGTTTTACGTTACACTGGTATTATTTTAAAAATGGCAAACATGCAGGCTTACTTTATAATATAAGTTAAATGAGTGGCTAAGACTTTGTCGAAAAGGTAACTGGTAATTCTTCAGAAGAAGTGTGTTATATATTATCATGAATGAACATACAACTAAATTTTTATTCTAAACCTACATTTAAACATTAAGATAGCGGGAATAAAACGCATATTGCAAGCGTATATAGACAACCCGGACTTTGACACTATGGTTCCAATACGAAACAGGGCACTTTATTTGGCCTTGCCGTGATGAGCAGGAATGTAAAGCTATGAGATAAAAAACGGAAACATTTATTCTAAATAACCGTATTCAGTGCTGCTTTTGATATATTCTGTGGAATTCATACCCATTGATCACTGATTTTCTAAGATGAACAATTACTTGTAATGTTTTGCTTTGCACTACTTTGTAGGCGAACGTTTCTGTTGAATTAAATTCAAGTTTAATTCAATTAAATTCAAGGACATTGTTTTGAAAGTCTTAAGACTTTTGTTTTTTATTAATATTCATTTTATTTGCGTGAGACAGAAGTGTTAAAAGGCCCGTGACTTTGTCATCACGATGGCGCTCCTTTTGAGTGAAAATAACATCTTTACAACAATGCTTATCAAAAGTAACCTTTGCACTTCACCAAAGGATGTACAGATAAAAATCATATTTCCAACATAACAGAAAGACGCAAAGGGGCCGAATTGCAGCAGAATTTCCTGCAACATCAAGGCGCAGAACCCCCGTCGTGTTCAGGATGCGTCGTAGGCTGAAAGGAAACCTTGCCGCGCACCCAAAATACTTTGAAGACGCTAAACATATAGCTTGAAAATACAATGCATTCTGAACCTCGGAACGACGTTTTGAACCTGACATACATCTTCACCTACACCTGCCGATTAGTGCTAAATCAGTGGTTTTGGTTTGTTTTAGTCTAAGTTGTCACATCAATAATAACAGACAACCAAATAACTTAAACGATTTGATTTTTTTTAGTTTTAGGCAGAATAGAACGAGTGTCATGGAGCCTGATAAACTGATATTTTAATGTATTAGACAAACGAAATTGCAGTTTGTTTCCAAAATCCCTATGCGAAGCTCGGAGATCCTAAAGCTTAAACTAAACGCATTTTTATTATTATTATTATTATTATTATTATTATAATTATAATTATTATAATTGGTGTTGTTTGCTTGTTTGTTATTTGTTTTTTATTGGTGATGATGGAAAGTAATGTAAATTTGTTACAAACACAAAGGTTTGAGTGTAGTGTAAATGGGTAAACAAATTGTTTCATTGTGTGGAGACAATGCAGAGGGTTCTCTGTTTATTGGTAATACATTTTACTCATTATCAACAAATATTTAAAGTGTGAAGGAGAAAGCCGATTACATTAACAATGTGTGAATGTTTTGTCGCTTTCCTGTTCTGTAAAATACAAGTTTAAGTAGCAAATAAAACAATAGCGTAAAATAAAATATCTTAGTTCAGTCCAGGAAAGCTTATGATTGCTTGCCTCTCGCGAATGTATGCACACCATAATTAATTTAGAATACAGTAAGTGGACATTGAAACATACCTCGGTGATGTAAATTGATATTTGCTGGAGTTCTCAACACCTTATAGGTAGCCGCACAGTAAAGAAACAAGCGAATTCTATGTTTTCCTTCTTTTTTTATTTCTCAGCCAAATTATCTTGTTTGATGGGTCACTGTAACGAAACACCCCCTCCCCCTTTGTTCGTTTCAGGTCTGATCTTCGTGTCTAAAGTATAATTGCTTGGGACTGATTGGAGAAACCATTGTAATATACCGCACTTGAACAGTCAGTAGCAAGTAGGAAGGGTATAAGCGACATTATTCTTAACGCCATGCTTCATGGGATAACCATTCTGCAAAAACATTAAAAACGACATTTCCGCGTGAACAAGTTTATGGATATGCTTCAATATGATTTGCTTATATTGCCGAAAAATAACTACTGATTAAGTGGTTGTGTATATATAAAATGAATTTGTATATAATACACTAATATATTTATATACAAAATCAAAAAAACTTCAGGGCCCATCAACACCTCGGGTGGCTTGTAACTCCCCTCGCTTTTCTGCGCGCACAGGTGTGCCATTCTGGCTTTTCACCTGCAGGTTGCAGCATTGTGCTTGGAACCAGGTTACTTTCGTTATAGTTACTAGATTGCGTAAGTGTTTTCTCTCACCTGTCACCTACAACATAGAAAGGAGCGGAGACCGTGAAGTCCTAATTTGTGCCAGCGGCACATATAATCCACCAACAATATAATAATAATAGTGTATATTACCAACTACCTTTAAAAGTTCGAGTTGCTTTTGCCTTTAAGAAAACGATTGAATTTCATATGAATCTGTATTCATTTCAATTATCCCATTAAATGTGTAAATTGATTATCTTGTTATTATCTCATATTAATTTAATTAATTTCGCGATCTGAGTATAATTTTACCCCCCCCCCCTCCCCCCCGAAATATGATTCAGTTAAATTGCGGAGTACTAATTAGTTGTGAGTTGACACTAACTGCCCGGCATTATTGTACCATATAATTGAAAGCAACTTCGTTTTGTAATAAGATAGCACTTTTTCCATTTTAGACGCATACACCCACAAACATAGATAATATGACTACTCTACCGTTTATGACATTATAAAAATAAAAGTATCGGTTATTAATTTGGGACTGTGTCATAAATTGTAACTTAAGATGTTTGTCCTACTGTCATTATTTAACTGCCTAGTTAGACTGGTTTAACATTTTTTTCAGGTTGAAATATTTTTGGCTTTGACTTGTTAACTTTACACGCCTGGGCTGTACTTTTATTTATTTCCGGGAATTCATCTACAGTACAACCTGTCGATAGTGGGTTTGCTGACGTCTCAGAATGTAATCTGCCCTTTAGTTCATCACCACCAAACATTTAAAAGATGTCTAAAACACTTCCTTTTGTCACTGCTCTTATTATAAACGGGTTTTTAGTATTACGAAGGAACTGCATTGATACCTGCTAACTATTATAATTGTTATTATTGCCTTGTGTAAGACCCCCATCCCCCCAGTGTCTCCCCAGACTGTGAACGATAGCAGTAGTGATACGCTGGACCTTTTACGTCTCGTCATCACTTCAGGACCGTGGACAGCTCGAATGTTTTAACGATAATTTGCAGGGGGTCTCCGGATGGTAATAGCTAGCAATACCCATACATGTTAATTTTGGCACAGAATTTTTTAAATGAATTTTTAAGTATAAAAATGGCTCATTTGGTGTTATTCTGGGGTACATTTTACATGTTACAGTGCTTTCACGTGCTACAGTGTTGTTTTAAAATACATCTTGAATGGTACCGGAATTTCAGTAAACTCTGTAATTAATTTATGACTAACTTAAACTTTATTAGAGTCTATAGACGCCACCGACATTTATACATTTATATTGATTCCAGAAGACGGCATA
>JAABNY020000001.1:20027888-20039437 GCA_015164015.2 Brevimyrus niger
GTCCACAAGGGTAGCGCAGATGAATGCTCCCCCATCCTGTCCCGGCGCGTCACCTCAAAACGCTGTTGATATTTATGCTCTTATCTGCTCTTGGGCTGCGATCGTCGCCCCCTGCAGGCCATACCGAGGCATGGCGTGGAAGGCGGACAGTGTGCCGGTTTATCTCCATCGATGGCGGATAAGCGGCCCTGTCACGGTAGTGCGGGCATGTAAAGCCACGGCCGCACGCTGGGCCCGGGTTTCGTGAGGATGCAGGATGGCGGCTCACTGGCACCCTGAGCATTTGTCATAACTCACATTCCAGCTCCTGAGGAATCCCAGTTGCTGACGCACTTCTGCAGTTTCCAGTACGATGGCGTGACGCTTGGCTCTGGGTCGGGCCTCCCTGCATTCCGATGGAGAGCCGATTCCATGCCACCTCAAAGCTTCTTGACATGCAACCTTTATGATTACTTATGAATAATTAGCAGTTACAAGGTACATTAGACTTGCACGTTCCTCCCCTGAGGACAATGGTCTGGGCCAGTGCAGACGGCTGGATTCATAATTGCTAATGACACCACTTGTAGGAATGGTTTACTTGTTTTTGTTGCTGTAAATCTCCAGTGACAAAAGACTGTTCCCGGCACACAATGCTATTGTTTTTTTGTAGATTAATACTTATTTAATTTAGCAGACACTTTTATATAAAGCAATGTACAAGTGAAGCACATAGCACGTTACAAATTCTGGTTCTTTTCTGTCAGCATAATGTAATGCCGTCTGTCTGTTTTTCTGTCTGTCTCCTCGCAAAGCAGTTTGTCTGCTTTGCGGTCTGGTTATTCATAAAACCCTGTCTGTTCTGCTGTCTGTCCCTTAACAATATCATATGTCTGTTTTGTTTGTGCTGCTGTCTGTTTTGTAGTTTGTCCGTTCACAAAGCATTTTGTCTGTTTTGCTGCCTGACATATACGGGGGGGTGGGAGGGGGGTCAAAAGTTAAAAATACTGTTTTATTTTAAGTACAAAAGTATTTTATTTTACAAAAGTAAAGTTTTTATTTTTGATGTTATTTTTTAAAGTAGGTATACAGTTTTGACAGCACCTTTCCATGCCGTTGGATCAGGTGATGGGGCAGCATCAGCTAGTCCCCATGTTCACCTATCCTGACACCAATGCACTTTTTTTGGGAGGGCTGGTAAAGGAGAAGGTTTTTGAGAGGAATCCCCACACAGTGGTAAAATTTAAGAAGCTAATCTCACCATCATTCCTAGACATTGATGCTAACCGGAATTTGTGTGCTAAAGTGTTTCACAATGTCAGGGACAGGCTGCAGGAATGTATCAACAGTGTTCATTTCGAACACTTAAACATGACCAAGTCAGTAAAAATTATATACCTACTTTTAAAAATAACTGTGTAAAATGAAAACTTTACTTTGTAAAATAGAAGCTTTACATTGTAAAATAAAAACTGTACATTTACTTTTGGCCCACACTGTATAAAACTGTGTCTGTTCCAAACCTGTCTGTCCCTTCACAATGACACCTGTCTCTCTTGGCCCTGTCTGTCCCTTCACAATGACATCTGTCTCTTCTGATCCTGTCTGTCCCTTCACAATGACATCTGTCTCTTCTGATCCTGTCTGTCCCTTCACAATGACGTCTGTCTCTTCTGATCCTGTCTGTCCCTTCACAATGACATCTGTCTCTTCTGGTCCTGTCTGTCCCTTCACAATGACTGTCTCTGTGTTTAAATATGAGCGATGCATATATAACTCATCACAGGGCGTCTGAAAGAATCCAGAAAACAAATGTCTCCAGCATTATTAGGTAACACCTCTTTTAAACCCCAAAACACGTCATCTGCCAGTCTTTGAGAAGATGACACGCATGCATGGGCATAAATTATGGGGGGATCGTAACCCCCCACAATAATGAAAACCAGCCAATACAACCCGTGGACCCCCCTTAACGGGTGGGGGGGGGGGGGGGCAATGCTCAACCCAAAGTTATCCCCTTGCACACATGTAAAGATGTTGATATATTTAGCTTGTGTTTTGGTGAGTACTGCATACTTCCTGCTTAATTTGCGCCTATCCTTCTGTCTCAGCAGCCTGGATTTTGGTTTCTGTTCTGTCTCATGGCAGATCTCCTCACCCAAACTCCTCCTCTGAGCTTTGTACTCACACCAAAAAAATAGCCTGACTGGACAGGAGACTCCTGAGGACAGTTACGCTGCGGTATCCTAATAATCTTAATTAATGTGGCATGTGACACTCCCCAGCGAGGAGCGCATCCCTGCCGTGGTTTGCACCGCCCTGGCCTGAAATGTTCAGCAGGGTGGTGTGGCTTTTTGGCATTCCAGTGAGCAAACTGGAAGCACAGAGTTATTGTAGCAGGGCACCGAGTTTCTTCACAGGAATTCTTCTGGGTTTACCTTGCATGTAAATGTTTTTTTTTCTTTTTTAAGTTTACATTTACAGTAACTGTAAATACACTTCTTGCAAAACACTCCCTACCTCTGTAGGAATTTTAAAAACTTATTTTCTTCTTTTGTTTAGTCATTTACCAGTCAAGCTGGTAATCAGATTATTCAACAATTCAATCCCTTTTTGGAGGTTGAAAAAAAAAAAACATAATTTATTTGCCTGGTAAACACTCTTGTCTGACATAATTACAAAGCTTACACATTATCCTGGCCTCATTTTACAAATCTTACTGTAAGTTTAGTTGCAGTGAAATTTAATGATCAGTTTAGTTTATAGCACCCCCCCACCTGTTTTCTGGCCCCCACTCTATAGAAAATGGCTCAGCACCTCTGGACCAGATCCTCAGTGTTACTGTTCTCACCTACCTGTCAGAAGGTAAACATGCAAATCACAGAACAATAAATATTTAATCTATCAGGCGTTAAAATTTAAATGAATTTAAATGCTTTTTCCCCATCTGTTTTTCAAAGGCCGCCGTTGAGGGCCACCCTCAGGCTCGCTGGAATGTTCCGCATCAGTGTCGAGCTGGGCCCCTTCGTCTGTGTTCTCGCACGGCGACACATGCCGGTTTTAACCGGTTTTGACACGCCAAGTAGCCCTTCCCCCCGGTTCCTCATTGTGACCTAAAACCTTCTTTGGGAAACATAATTTAAGCTGTTTTTTGTTTACTTATTTTTAAGGGACACGAGTGACTTGAGTGTCTTTTTTAGAAAGTGACATTCAGACAAGCACTAGGGTCCGGCATCTCCCAGTACACACCGGGAGACACATTTCTGCTCAGTGTCCTGTCATTTATCAGGAATTTGAGACAGACCTGCAGGGATCTGAAGATGACCGGAAATTCTGTGGGGAGAAAGAGGTTTGGATTTTCTTTATACACGGGGTGGTGTGTGGCTCAGCAGGTTAGGATGCTGCTCCTGTGACCACAATGTCAGTAGTTCAAATCCCAGGCTCAGCAGTATCATTTCACCATTAGGCTTTTGAACATGGCCCTTAACCTCCCCCCCCCCAATTCCTACAGGTATTGTCTGACAAATAAAATACACACAGCACACCCTTCTGGGAAACAGTGGAGAGGATAAGAAGCCATCACTCAGTGCCTGTTGCTGTACATTAATCTAAACTCATGTCAGCAGCACTAGTTTGGGGAAATGAAAAGTGTTCCCAAGGGGGTGTTGATCCCCCCTACACCTGTGTAAAAACAACAGCCCAGGTAAGGCCTGTTGGGTCATGGTTTGGGGGGCCACTCTGTACGGCCTGCAGGGCAAGTCTAGGTAAATAGACACAGGGCATGATTGTGTTCCGCCTGCACAGGGTACACCCAGTAATCAGGGCTAACGTGCCGATTGTGGAGCAGCTGCACACCTTCACCATGGCGAACAATAACTGGCTTGTGGGGAGGTTTATGTCCCCCCAAAAGGAGATCTGGGGTAACCTCAGGTTCATGGGGGGGGGGTGTGTGGATGTTGCCCCTCCACCATTAAAAAAGCTTGACTGCAAAATGCACGTCTGACGTCCTTTTGACTCCAGCTCATACTAGTACCTGCCGCTTGTTTGGCACAGCCTCATCCACCAGGGGTGTTGAACAATGTACATTTGGGCCGGTGGCACTGTCCCGTGTGCTGTAGGGCTCAGTGGCAATATGACCAAGGGATTTGAACCCACACCTTCCATTACAAACTAAGCCACGCACCACCCATATATCAAATTTATTCAATAACCATCACAGAGATAATCAGTCCTCAGGATGAATAAATGTTGGATTTGTATCACACTTTTTAAGACACCCAAAGCACTTTACAGAATCAGTGGGGAGCCACTTCAAACCCCACCACTGTGTAGCCCCCACCAGCAGCAATTCTGTGCCGGTACACTCACCATACAGTAGCTAAGGTGGTGGAGGGGTAGGAGAGAATTCACCAGTTAGACCTTGATTTTACATCTCATCTGAAAAGTGGCACTATTTTTACAGCCTATTATCCCCATCACTGTACTGGGGCATTGGGATCCACACTGACCACAGGGTGGGCTAACCTGCTGGCCACACCAGCACCTCTTCCAGCAGTAACCCAGCTTTCCTAGTTGGTCTGCCATGCAGGTACTGGCCAGGCCCAAACCTACTTAATTTTAGGTGGGTTACACAGTCTGAACTGCAGGTAGTAGGACTGCTGACTCATTTAGTTTTCCTGCTGACCCTAAAACCGCCTGGTAAGTCAAATCTCATTCACCAGAGCACCAGAGAGGGCCGAGACTGTGCATATGGGCTGGTCGCCAAGACGTTTCACAACCAGTTTCTGCCCTCCATATTGTACCTTACCACTCCATAATAACCCTCTGTGAACCACCCTAGATATTAACCCGCTAACAATCTAAAGAGTGATTACGGCAAAAAACAGTGAATGATGCTCAGGGTACATGAAATGTGGCTTGGGGACAATGAATAACACTTCATTGCTATTACAGAAAACAGGCCAAGTTTGAAAGCTAACTCCGGACAGTTTTATTTAGCCTTACAGTGATCTGTTTTTATTTATTTATTTATTTTTAAAAAGTAAATTTAAATATATATTTAATCTCAAACAAATTTAACAAAACTGCTTAATTTCCTAAACTTTGAGCAGTATGTTCATATTTTCCCTGTACGTTTTACAGGCAACAATGCGTCTTTCATACTCGTCATGCTCAATACTTAAAGCGGCTGTAAATTAATAAAGTGGAAATTAAACTAAAATGACGCCCATGACATTTACCATATACAGAAGGTTTTTAAAAAACGTCGATAGTTCTCCATAACTGAATGCAGTTGGTTTAATAATTGCACTGTAATAAATTAATCACCGGACTTAGTTAAACATGGTATTGGGAGGATCAATCCCATTTTCCTGGCTATCCGTCGCCAAGATAATACGAAGAGACGGGAATAGACGGCCATAAAGGTAGCCAGGTACACCGAAACGGATCACAGGGGCTGATTAGCGCTGGAGTTGCATTGATTTTCATTAATAAACAAACAGGGTAGTTACTGAAGCGTCGGCAGACGGAGTGGGTGATTCTTCTGATAAAGAAGGTAATAAAATCAGATAATGGGTCAGACCTTGATGCAACAAGATCGTTGGGGTTTAGTTGCATAATTACACATGCAACCAAAGCCACACTATACCGCGCACCTTGCAACAGGCAGGATGCACCCTAATTAAGAAAAAAAACGTTTATCATTTATGGTCATGAGATGCATTTAGATTAAAAGTAAAGCAGCATAAAGAGCCTGTGCATTAGGACAGTGTTTCCCAATCTGATCCTTCGGGGCCCCCAGACAGTCCACATTTTCTGGGAGGTGGGAGGCAGCAAAAACGTGGACCGTGTGGGGGCCCCGCGGAAAGGTTGGGAAACACCGCATTAGCCTATGGGATATATCGTTGCAAATGACTGGAGAAATATCCTCCTGAGACCCCACCCATTCATTTATGTCCATTGTAGTGGACATATTTTTGCATTTATCTTGTCGCTCATGTAAGGGAACATATTTATTCCTGTACACTAAAGAGGACATGCTGTAAAAAATAAATTTGGAAAATCTAAATTAAAAGGCAATAAAACCTGAAAATCTTATTTCTTGTCAATAATTACATCTGTATTTTCTGTTTGTGTATTTTAGCTGTTGGCACCTTAACTTGAGTGCTGTAAGTCCACACAGCTTGGGTCACACAAGAAGATGAATGATACTTAATTAATTACCACCTCATTGTTAATGTACAGTAATTATACACCACAACATGCCGAAGTTCACGACCATATCTTAATAGCTGCCAGCATATCGTTCAAAGAAATCGGTTTTGGAAAGCGTTCAACTCAATTAACCTTCGGTTAAGTCACAAGATAAAGTTCACTTTTTGTGTTGAATGACCCCTTTGTTTAGGGTTTGTTGCCAACTAAGTGGCTTTTAAGTCCTTTTATTTTCATTGAAACGTTTAATCTGAAGTTGATTTGGTGTTGAAAGTATTGTCACTGACAGCAGGAATTTTAATATCGATGCTTGGCAGACACGGTTTGATGAAGAGATGAAGACATATTTCCTTTTAGCAGAGGGTCAAACACCTTTGTCTGACATAGGTCTCACTCTTTAAGGCCACTATGGTGTTAAACAAGGTATCTTTGAGTTTGAGATGGGTGGTTCCTGGTTTTCACAACAGGGGGCTACTTGGGAAAGATATAAATACTTTGATTTCTGCCCCAGGAGGAATTTTGTATGACAGCCAGGATTGATGAGTCACCTCAGCCTACGGGACCATGGAGCAAAACATGGAGTTCAGTAATTGCTTTGAAGACCTTTACATGTAAAGCCAGGGGAGAACCGTGTTAGACCTAACCTCATGTGATCCAACATGCTGTGAAGTGGGGACAATGCACCTTGGGTGTCGGGTCAGCCGGGATTGGTTGGGGGTTCCAAATATGAAGTTGGAGTTCAGGTAAGTGCTGTTTGTGTGGTTTGGCGAGCAAGTGTACATCATCAACATTGCAAAAGAATCTGGCCTGCGGGAAGGTAGATGCCACACATCCCAGCCCCCCCCCCCCCCATCTGAGAAAAATCTGGGCCAGTATTCCAGGCTCTATCTGACCCTGCTTTCTCAAATAATGATCATCACTTTATATAAAAGCATCTATCGCTTAAATGTAACAGTCCATGAGTCATACACTAAGATGACATTTTGATCTTGTTGTTCTTAGCGCAAAAAGCAGTAATAAATAGAATGAACTGTGTAAGACATTTAAACAGGACATATCGAGACACAGACAGGAAGCACGCAGCTCTCAGACGCGCTGTTTGCTTCCTGTTGTACGGCTAGCCTGGTTTGTTTAGACAGCCTGCCCCGGGGGCCGCATTGTGGCGCGGCCTGCTCCGCTGCATGGCATTCAGGCAGCTTCTCGCACATAAATAAACCACCCCGCTAATCCACGGGCCACCGACGCCTCAGCCACGCCGGGGATCAGCGTGGGGAGAGCCAGACTCTTCCCTTTATTTCCTCCCGTCTCTTTCAGAAAATGGGAAGCGGAAGAAATGGGGCTAGAAGTGGAATAGTGTCCTGATCCCTCTTTACATCCTGTCTCCAGCAACAGAAAAAACAATTGAAGGATTTGGATCGCTGGCGTCTGCTGGAGGTGGTGGAGAAACCACTGTATGCCCCCCCTGCGCTCAGCTGTTAATCCCCATCATGCATTTACGCTTGTCCCCCACAGATCAGGAAGTCCTGTAATCCTGTGCCTGATGGGTAAAACGTTTACCTGCCACAGATAAACACTTCGTAACCTTCCTGGAGACACTCAGGCTCATGGCCCAATTCACTTCCTTTTCTCTCCTTTGCTTCCGGATTCCCCAGTTTGCCCAGTTTGACCAGTTTCCCTCATGTCTGAGACCATGAGCTTGCAGAGTCTCTCCGTGGGCCATTGTTTTGAAACTCACAGTCAAGGAACATGAGCCAGTAGAGGAGTTCACAGGTAGGATGCTAAACGCCTATAGTGTTCAGTAGACCAGACTTGCTGTCAACCAAGAAGATGATGGTTTAAGATCCAAAGAATCAGAGAGTTTGAGGGAACAATGAGGCTTATTTAAGACAGTGATCATTCAGGCCAGGGGCCTGAAATTCTGGCACCCCTTGCAAAACCTCATTCTTGGGCCCTTACTGTGCCACTTATTGGAGCATCAAAAATGCCCTGAGCAGCTTTTAAACCTGTAGAACAGCTGAAGTTAATTCAGTCAGTGACTTCCCCATCAGGACAATTATGGGGGATTAAGACCTTTAGTATGGGGGATAAAAACAACCAGCGGAGGACCATTTTAAGAAGATGAGACACACAGACCTTTTCAGACCTCTCACCTTCAGACACTCAGAGCATTTCTGTCTCTCAGCTAACACCCACACTGCACGGGGCACATTTTTCCCCACATACTTCTCATGGTCGACAATGCTGTAAGATTTGGGCTGTTTGTGTGGAATTGGTCAGGCGTGCGAGCTGATAAGACCCGGCTGTTTATGTCTTAGGCGACGGGGATGAATTCCGGAAGGTGTCCAACCACTTAACATGCGACCTCATTAGTGAGGCAGCGGAAAAGAAACCTGACAGGGTGGCTGCAGGTTATACTTTGGCCGGCTCTTCTTATGGGAATGCTTACCCATTATAATAATATATTATTATTATTATTTGTTTTTATTATTATTATTGGAACATTTGGTAGATTAGTGGGGGGAGACATAGCTGAATTAACCTAAGTGTGACTCATTATGTCAAAGAGTTCCTAAGTATGCCTTTCAATGGGGGGATGGGGGGGGGTGCTTCAGATGATTCCAAGGGCCCCTGAAAAAAAAATTGAAACATGCTTGGATTGGTCTGGATTGGGGCCCCAATAATATATGCTTTCATGGGGTCCAAAATCTCTAGCGCCCTGCCCAGCCCCCCCATACGCTTAGTTTAAATAGTGTGTTCTCATTCACTTTCATTAGAATCAGAACCCCCAAGCAAAGGCTAATCCTAACCCTAACCCTAACCCCAAATCATAAACCTAACCTTTTTCATAAATCTCTAGTGACGCGAGTTACAGCCAGAGGGTTCGTTGCTTCTCGGGGCGACATCATGACGTCCAAACCCAAGTTAGCAGTGCAGCATTGGTGCATTTATCAGAAGCGCTGGGAAAAGCAGCAGACGTTCAAATAAATCAAGCTTTCCGCTGTTAACACTGGTCGTCTGATCACGTGTGAAACGCACTTGGTGCTATCTGCAGGCTACTTAGCATGGGACCACAGACCGCTGTTAGTGTCGGTACCTGCGTCAGATTTTGACCTTTGAGAACTTTAGTTCACTAACAATCCTCATTCAGTAGTTTACATAAAGTTATGATTAACATTCATATTGCATTAGTATTTTCAAGTAAAATGTTAATTTCATATAGTAATAGATTGAAACCCAAATTCTTCTTAAAAGGCTGTTCTGAGTTAAAAACTCATTGACAAGCAGTCTCATTTGGTGCTTTTTAATTAGTAACACATTTGCAGTAACATAACACACCAAACATTTGTGTGTAGTATCCCTTTGGTAGCCAAGGACTACAATTGCAATTAATAGCTAGTCTGAATGAGTACAAAAAACTAGGGCTTAAATATCTGCGTGGAAAATAAGTGCATATTTAAACGTCTCTTGTAAATGATCTATGGTTACGAAACCAATAAATGAGCAATATTTTTGCAGAACGTAAAACCATGTATTTTCAGTTGAGACAGATATTTTTTGATCAGTGTTACCAGAGCATAAGACCCGGGGGTGGGGGGTGGTAGAAGTACTCCCCAATATTTTATTTGGCTTCATTCACCTCCCAGTAAATATACCTTTGTATTTAAATCATTCATTTGTAATGTCAAACTCTCCCCTATGCCAAAGAGTGTAATGGAGAAGACTTTCCTTCCAGTTCCCTTAAAAAATTCGGAACCGCTCGCTTTTCTTATTAGACAATTATATGGCTTTACTTCGTCCCTCCAGGATGTCATTGTTGTATACTGCCATTCAAGTAGCTTCACCCATCCCAGTTCAATATTTACAAAGGTAAACAGAAGGAAGTCATTTATTTGCGCACTTTGTGTAAATTGGCCGTGTGCTTCTGTTTCCCTGTATCAAGATGCCCAAATGACTCATTTGCATAGGTGTGTTCTGATAAGGGGGGTGCGTCCATCACGAATATCACCGAGTTGCAGTTTGATTGAGTAATATCTTTAAAACACTGTTCTGTTTGGTATTTCCAAAGTAAATTCCACTCAAATGGAGATCTTGGGTTTATATAACTTCATGTATTCCATAATATGATCAGAGACACAAAATATACAACCAAAGACAACGCATAAGTTTTGAAGTAGAGAATAAGTTAAAAGGTATTTATATATAGAATATCCTATTTGCATTTAATTAATCTATAGTATACCTGAAAGACTAAAGTGAAAAAGACGTGTGTTCTCAGATGTTTAAAAAAATGTTAAAGAGTCCAAGACCTGCATGCATTATATGCCTCCTGTGCAGGCTTTGAGAGATGGATAAATATATTAACCGTAAAACTAAAAACGCATAGTTCAAATCTGCTGAACAACTGGTCAAACTCAAGTACAAACTTTGTGCACAGTAATGATTAAACTCTTGTTCACAGTGTGTCCAGCAATGATTCACATCTAACCCTAATAGCACAGTTGAGTTCATAAATCAAATATAAACAAACTCAAGTAACATTTGCATAGTTCTGTCCAGTTCCAGGTGCCCTCATATGTACCAGCCGCTACCTCAGGTGCCAGACAAGCTGCACATTTACATGCAGGAACAGTGATGCTGGTGAGTCAGGGTAAGTCGGGAGTTTGCTGACAGGCTGTTAAATGACAGATCTGGAGGCACGAAAATGTCGGGATGATCAAAGTCGGTTTATTGTCATTGTGAACATGCAGTACAAAAAGAGGCAGTAGGCTTTCCTGGTGCGAAAAACACACATAATAGTGTTAAACAAGACAGCTGAATAAGATAAATAATGCATTTAAAAAAACTGCAGCAATTAGTGTCCTGAGTAATATGCAAGAGTCATATACAATTTATGGATAAAAGTACTGGGACACACCTCTTAATCATTGAATTCAGGTGTTCTTATTCAGACCCATTGCCACAGGTGCCTAAAATCAAGCGCCTAAGCAAGCAGTCAGGTTTACAAACATTTGAGAAAGAACGGGTCATTCTGAAGAGCTCAGCGCGGTTCTATCATAGGATGCCACCTTTGCAATAAGTCAGTTCATGAAATTTCTTCCCTGCTAGATATTACATAGTCAGCTATAAGTGGTATAAATGCAAAGTGGAAGCATTTAGGAACAACAGACACTCAGTCACGAGGTGGCAGATCACATAAAGTAACAGGAAGGGGTTACCATCATGGCGCCGGTGAGGTCGGCTGCCGTCACGACTGCTCCTACTAGCCTAGGTCACGAGCAGTTGTCTAAGGCATTTCACTGCATGTCGTATGGTGTATGACTGTGTATGTGACAAATTAAATTTTAATTTGAATTTGA
>JAABNY020000001.1:20043615-20053777 GCA_015164015.2 Brevimyrus niger
CCCCCGGGGGTGGGGGCGGGGGGGGCCCCAATGTCAGGGGGTGGCCGGGGGGGGGCCCGGGGGGGGGGGGGGGGGGGGGGGGGGGGGGGGGGGGGGGGGCGTCCCTTGGGAGCATTTCATTGGTCGATGGCCCACTTGACCCTAGGGGTGTTGTCCTCTTGACTCCGGCTGTGGGGTGGTGGGGCATGAAAATTGCAGTCAGCAAAGACAGCCCCTTCACTGCTAGGCTCTGATTCGTTAAATGAGGCTCATACCAACTCACACTGCAGCACTTTTTGGTGTTTCTGCGGATTTTTAAAATGAATAATCATGAATTCAAAGGCAAGTTCTGGTTCATTTTATGCCACAACCACAGCACACAAACTGCAGTGCATGTCATCGTTACCCCATAAAGGTGAAGCCCTGCAGTTTTTTACATTACCTTGTAGCCAACAGTGCAACAGGGCTTTCGGTTTGGAAACATGTGAGGGGTTAGACCCAGCCCAGGCGGAGGCCTTATTGCCACATCACAGAGTTCACCTTTGCAGAGATTGCTTCCTGATATGTTTATTACTGTTTGTTTTTCAATTTATTATTAGACTGTTTATTAGGTTTTTTTTTTTGTTTTAGAATTTACAGACTTCCGGCATTGCCATGGTGACTTTGTTACCAAGGTAAGAACATTTAAGGTGTAAGTAGCCAGTGTTGCCTCAACACGCTGCCATGGCGACATGGCGGTGGGGGGAAAACTCCACATTAAGCGGTGGCTGCATAAACAGTCGACGCCATAGCGATCCGCCTGGCAAATGAAGCAGATAAGCCCTGTGTATGCAAGAGTATACATTTGTAGCCCAGTTACCGTATCTTAAACACCGATAAGATTTCCTGCGGCTTGATACCCAAGTGGTACAGAGTACAGTAAAACGATTCGTAATGGTCCTGTTGTCCTTGGTGGGCAGTTTACGCTGCAGTAACTGCTCTCCCCCCATTTGGGTCATCGTGTACGGTGTCCCCACCCTCTGAACCTCACCGTTGTGAGTGCTTCGTTAACAAAGTGTGCTGACAGTTTTATTGCCTTTAATAACAATTTAAATAAGTACACAGTGTGGGTGTGACAGTTACCTTCAGGGAAGGTGAAGCTGTTTCTGTTTAATGATAAGATAATTACGGTGAACCGATTGCTTTTGTGCAATATGATTTTAGTGCGTGCTTAAACATAAACCAATTCAAGGCAATGGGGAGTCACCTCATCTATAGCTGCATAGTCACATTGCGATGTTACAGAATGCTTCTTTTGTGCATATTGCCCAGAATAGATCCATATCTGGGGGTAGCGTATGGCTTAGCAGACTAGGCCTCGGCATGTGATCGTAAGGTTGCCGGTTCAATTCCCAGGGTCAGCGGAATGATTTTCTCGTCGGGCCCCTGAGCAAGACCCTTGAACCCCCCTCCCCAATCCCCCTCAGTTGCTTCAGGGACAGCCTGACCCTGCTTCCCCAATCATACATTGGTTTGGATGAAGGCGTCTTCCAGATAAATGAAATGTACTTGGCTCTGTGGTGTAAATTGTACCATAATGGGAAGTGCAATGAGATGAGAAAAGGTATGTCCAGCGCGTTGGGAGTGTTGGGTGTTAAGCTGTGCCGAAGACCACGTGAAACGCTAAGGTTTGCTTGCACCATAGCAAGGAGGTCAACAGCTGAACACTGACTAAGAAGAAAAGTTATGTGTATTAAGACACACAGAGCTGTCTGTGTGCCGAGCTCGGCTTTACCAGGGTGCCATCTGACCCTCATGGCTCCTCCGTGCACCCTGGTGGAGAGCCAAGAGCGGCGGTTTGCGTGTGTGAGCCGCGACAGCCATGCAGGTGAGTCAGGGGCTAAACGGCAGGTAAGCAAACCGCAGAGGCTCCCCCTCTGCAGACTGGAGCCTCCTTACCAGTTTCACAAGCTCCGTGTGTTGATGTGTGTGACTCTCGCCCAAAAGTTCACCTGGATTCCAAGGGCGGCTCTTAACGTAAGAGTCTATTTCATAACAGCAGGGGGAGAAGAAAGAATTAAAAAAAACAACAACAACGGGAGTTGGATATGAAAGTTATTTCAGAGGGCAAGTTCAGGTCAGTGAAGATGAAGCTCCCTTAATGCTTGGCTACGTCAGGTGCTACACCCTCCTCCTACATGTTTGTTCCCCGTTTGCCGTCTGGTATGGATCTCGCTGACAGCGGGTGTCTGGCAGGGAGGGGAGGAGGTTTGGGGAGGTGGGGTGGGAAAAAGAGTTATACATGCTGTCAGGACATCCCAGGCAGGCAGATCATGGGAGCTGGGGTCTCATGAGTGGCGTGTGGCTCTTTGGTTTCGAGTGCTGTGCCTGTGATTGGAAGGTCATCAGTTCAAATCCCCTGGTTGGAAGAATGCTTTCAGCATTGGGCATTTGCACCTTAAGGTCCTTATCCCCACCCCAAATTGCTGCAGGAATCAGCTGACCCTGTTTTCTCAAAAAAATGCACATCACATTGAGTTTAAAAGAAAAAAAACAAGTTTTCTAAACAAATAACATATAATGACTTGACAGTGATCCTGTAAATTGATAGAGATCGAACAGCGCAGGGACCCAATGTAATATCAGGATTTTGGCAAGGAAGAGAAACCAACACACTACACTATCTCAAAGTACCTGCTGGTATCTCAACTTACATCTAGTTATTGCCAGAACGCACCAATTTGAACTGAGCATTCTGAACAAGGGATAGGTGGAGCTATGTGGTTTAAATTACTTTTCATTGTAAAATATCTCTCTCCTGTTCACACCTGTCACCATTTCACAGGTACTGCAAATTAGTTTTGGATGGGTCAGGACAAAATACCCTCAATTAAACTAAAGCTACAGGGGAAAGAACAAAGTAGTTTCAAAAAGGGTTGTGTACAGTAGGTACTGTAGGTTGTGATTAGGATAAAAAAAAGTTTGCCTTTATTGTACATCAGAGCAAATATTAAGAGAGGATAAAAATTCTTGGGCTCAAAGAAAACCAGGAACTCAAAACATATAAAATATTCAAAATGACAGAAACTCTTGACCAGGTCGTATCTAGTACAGTAATAGCAGGATGGATTCCTGATCTCAGGAATTAACTGTATTCTATTTACCCTGTCCAGATTTACTGTAATATCTCATTTTTACCCTGCTGCTGACTTAGAAGCTCCAAACTGGAACTGGAAAACAAGCTGGATCTCAAGGATTGGTCCTCCCTGATACAAGAACCTGCATATGCTCTGTTACCTCAGTGCCCCACCAGTGATTGGATGGCCCCAAATGGCATACCTGGGTGTCATATGGTTTGTGAGATTAAGGGGACTCTTTAGCCTGGTAAGTGCACACAGTGGAGGTCTTTTTTTTGTCAATTTTATCAGATCAGTAGTTTATATGTGACTTAATTACAAAACACTGCTTTGCGGGAATGGGGAGCGATAACCCTATGCAGCATTATCGCCATTTTGTGCCAAATAAAAAGTGTAAACAGGCCTCTCCATCACCTCTAGTACTATTTAAACTAGATAAGAGGGTTCATTACCGATAGAGGCGTGCACCGCTGTTAAAATCCCAAAGTCATCAAGAGAACTCACACCTGGAATGATTAGTGCTTAGATGATTTGCCCAAGAAACAATCAAAGAAAACTGCAATAGGGTGTGCTATTTTAGTCAATACAAATAAGGCACTTCAACTTGGGCTGGCCCACTGTCTGTTTCTGGTCACATGTTCAATCTTAAATGCAGAGAACAACTCCAGTGAAACATCTGAACGCTAACAGAATTGATTTGAAGATTTTACTAAACTAATGTGAAGTTTGCTTAAATGAACAGACATGTTTGAGTGAAGCATCTGAATGCTAACCAAATGAATGTGAAACTTACTTAAACAGAACAACTCCACCAAAACATTAGAATGTTAACCGAATTAGTGTGAAGTTTTCAGCAAATGAATATGAAGTTTACTTAAACAAACAGAACAACTCCACCAAAACATCGGAATGCTAACCAAATTAACAAGTTAATGAAGTTTTTTGCAAATGAATACGAAGTTCACTTAAATGAACAGAACACCTCCAGTAAAGCATCTAAATGCTATCTGAGTGGATGTGAAGTTTTTTAACAAATGAAAGTGAAGCTTGTAAAGCTTTAAAAATTATGCTTGACAACAAGATACCTGCTTGAATTCAAGGCCAGAAATAACACCTGGGATGTGGGAAACTCCCAGCTCCCCCTGTGTTTCAGCGTCGGTGAGTCTTAGGGCTGCTCGTTCTGTTTTCCTTCCCTGGGGATGATATGTTTTTCCCCTGGATGGTTCATCTGCTATGGCATTAACCCTTTGATGCTCACAGTGAATGTGGGGGCCTGATCTCTGCTGGTCTTCATTGAGACCCTCAAACATCAGTACTGCCATGCAAATGGTTTCAGAACCTTTCTTCTGATGTCACGCTTTGAAGTTTTTAAGAGGTACTCATCTCGCCGGGTTCTGCACTTGGTGTTACGGTTTTTGTCAAAATGGCTTTACTTTCCAGGGGCAAGACCTTGCTGCTTCCTCCTTTGACGAAACATTGAAATCACAGCAGCCACCCATCAATTACAATTTCTTTGCTAAGCAGATGTTTTCGCCCAGTCACATACAATTGGAAAAGCACGGTCAGGAAATCCTTGGAGCAGTGGTATCACTCTGCCGGCCCCGGGGTTTAAACCTACAACCTTCCAAATTGAGGCATGATTTCCTAACTTGCTGACTCATACACAGTCCGCCAGAAGTACCACACAAAGCCCAGCTTTCTACCATTACACCTAAAATTTGTAAATGAATCAGATACTATAGAAAGTTCTGTGAGGGCTGGGCTGGGGGGGGGGTTGTTTTCAGGTTTCTGACAGGCATCTTATCGGGGAGACTTCATCGGTGTATTCAAATGTAAATAAAATCAGTCCTCCGGCTAAGTTACCCACCGCTACTCACGTGGCTTGCCTGAGGCACCCATCCTGTGGTGAAGAGTTCATCCAATGACCGCAGAAGTAGGCGGTTAAAATGCTCCAGTTACAGGGCATGGTTATTTATGCAAAGTCAGTTGTTCAGGTTTGATAGTGAAAGGTTACTGATAGTATTTTGTACAGAACTTATTTTTGGTACAGAAATTAGATTGTACTGTAGATGTGTTATAGATTGTAGATGTATGTGTCTGTGTATGTTTGTGTGTGTTTTTGCTTTGTATAATGTGTGTAGGCAGGGGTCAACATATCGAACATTCTCCTTCATCCGGGGTGATGCAGTCGCCTACCGCAACAAGGAACTTAAAAAGCTCACGCAGACCTTAACTAGTGTTACAGTCAGGCCTCTCTGATAGATCCAGCTCTGAGGGTCTCACTGGGTTCACCGGGGACGTGTTCGAAGTGGGTGCACCATTGTTTGTTTTTTTTCTCTTTGCCGTGTTGCCAACCCCGGGCTCACCCAGCTGTGTCTGGCTGACACCGCAGTGCCCCGGCCTACCCAGCCCCACTGCTGAATGAGGTGAGGCCTGTCCGGGCAGAGCCTTAGCGTGATTGCTGCAGCCCTGGCTCAGCTTGTAGCCTGGAAGCCTCTTCAGCTATTTTAATCAAGCCCCGAGGTCTTGATCTCTCTTTTTCTCTCTCATTTTGCCTCTCATCTCCTGTCCTCCCTCCCATCTTGTGTTGTAGTGTGAAGTGTGAGGCTGGAATTTATGCCTGGGGTGATTTGATGGGTTTGGTGTTACTTCTGTAAACAAACTAATAGCATGAGACCACACAGTGTCTTAACTACTGCTCTGGGGTTGGGGCAGGCTCATATTTGGGGGGAGGGTAGGGAGAGTAGGGGATGCCTGGGCTGGGAATTTTCTTGGACGGTGAGTTTAGCCCATGGTGATGCTCATGTGATGGTCATGTTACTTGGGTTCAAGCCACCAGGAGCCATTAATTTATGCTCTAGGACAGAGGTGGGCAATCTTATCCGCAAAGGGTCAGTGTGAATGCAAGTTTTTTAGTAATAATCTTTAGGTCAGCTGTTCAAACCCAGGTGTAAGGACTCTTTAGCCAATCAGTCCTCTAAATAGTAATCCAACTATGGAGTTGCAATGAAAACCTGCAAACAGAGTGGCCCTTTGCGGACAAGATTGCCCACCCCTGGTTTAGGTCCATATGAATGATCCTCTTTAATGACTAGTTTGGTATTACCATGGGGTGTTTTTGGTTTTATTATGATTTTCAAAAATATATATAAACTTTTCTGATGAGAAACACCACACCCACTTCTATATTTTTTGTGCTCTTTTCACGAGCAAATTGAAACAATCAATTTAGGAAGATATTCTTAAAATCCTTGCATACTTATACACAGCAGTTTATTTGATTCTTTCAGGTCTAGTATGAAGCAGTCTGTTGATTTCTGTTACCTTAAAAGGGCCTTTGTTTAGCTTTATTTCCCTCTATAGCCAGGTTTCGTTAGCCTCATGCTAATCTGATGGTGATTGTCAGGTCCATGACTGGGACTGTAGACATCTTTGTCATCTCTCAGACCACCCCAGAGGACCTAATAGGAACTCCACCCCTCCCATTGTTCCAAAGCAGGAGGAACCATCTGGTCACAACATTAAACCTTGTAAAGAGAATGGGGCATTTTAGGCTGTAGGCCTTGTGCCTTCTAGGTGACTCGCCAGGTCCCATCAACCATTGATGCACATTCACAGACTTCAAGCCTTTTCAGTGAGATAGGTGGACTCTGGCGTTTTAAGCATCAGACGCCCAATCACACCATCTTAGCCACTCACAGCCTGCCGATGTGTTTCCAGTGGTGAACCCGTACACTTGCTGGTGGTTTTTGACTATTGCTTTCCTCATCCATCTTCCATAACCACTTACAGTATTGAGGATCATGGGGAGTCAGGAGCTCATCTCAAGAAGTAGAGGTGACTCTCTGGTTGGACTATCAGTCCACTACAAGGAAATACATTCATTCTTACACAAAATTGCAAACTCAAATGTAAATGTTCTGTTTATGACGTTTTCCTTTTAAAAAACAATGTGATTTCCCTTCTTTAGAAAATATAAAATCCTTCTTATGAAAACAATTTTTAAAAGGGTTGTCTTACAGATATTTTTCATTTCCTGGGAAGAAAAGAAGAAAAACTTTATACAGCCTAATATTTATTAGTCCTCAACATGGTTCTATTTTCATGACTAATCTGGCATGATTCAGAGCTGCGGAGGACAGTGGCGGGGTGCCAATCCGTGCCAGCGGGCTGGGATGGCAGCTTGTTTACACAGAGTCAAGTCACATGTTTATCGCCATGACACTTCAGAATGATAAATGGCTCCTGAAAGTTTACATGAATGTTTAAGGTCTCTACTTCTCCAGAAAGGGAGAGTTAGCTTCAGGGCAGCCGAATTTCAGCATGATGGCAGCCTGTCACAATTTCTCAATCTCTCCTTTGTTTTCCATTTAGATAACAATCCAACTGTCGCCTTACTATCTCTCTGAACAGGTTTTATGGCATGTTTTACATCTTCAAAACCTTCCCCTACTCTTTAGCCGAACACGGCAATCTCACGCGATGGGCATATTTTGGATAGGTTTGACATAGCAGCTTTAGCAGACCTGTAGTGTGAGTATGTGGAGTATGTGTGTGTGTCCGCGCGTGTGTGTGTGTGTACGCACGCGCATGTGTTTGAGGGGAGAGGGGGGTTGCTGGAACAAGCCCACCCATTCCTGAAAGATGGCCTCCGGAAGTGTTGATAATCCTCCAGGTGGGCCAATGTTGGTGCCATGCTCATGAGATCAGTGCACTGAGCAAGGTTTCTGCACTTAAAACACACAAAACTCAGCGCCCCCCACCACCGACCCTCCAAACACCCCACTCCCTTATAACTAGTAGTGTAACCTTCTTCCGTTTTCATTGCTGAGCTTCTCTGTGTTCGAGTGCATGTGTCTGTCTGTGTTTATGTTTGTATGTGCGTGTCAGTATATACTTACGGCATTCCGCCCTCCCCCTTGAACACGAAGCACACCTTTGGTGGGTGGAATGCAAAGCAGATTTTACAGGAAGACACTGTGTTTTCTGACCGCTGAGCCGACCTGGCAGGCAGCCATGATGAACACCGGCTTCTGGAAATCGTTACTTCATAACGATTACTCCCGCTGCAGTCATGGAACTCGCCGATGCCAATCCCGCGGATGCCATTAACTCCTGATTCGAAGGCAGATGACACGTAATTAAGGATACAGACTGATGATTCCGGGTTCCTTTCAGAGGAAAACACCTTGCATGTTTAGTGTCACTCTTAATTTGTTTACCTTTTTTTTGCCATTGCACGGATTGTTTTAGCACACAATGGTTTAAGTTCCAATTTGAATACTCATTGGAAAAGCCCAACTATGTGTAAACACATGACAACATAGGTATTTGTTTCTTGAAAATCGTAACGCGAATCCTACTAGAATTACTACATGATTTCATGTACCTTGAATAATAACCTGGAGTGTTCGTGCTTAAAAACGCCTCGTAGCCTCATAACAATGAAAGGAGTGTAAGACATATTAAGTACTATTCTACATTTCCCTCGACTTTAATACTATGATTACTTACCTTTTCACAGACAGCAGTTTTTTTTTTTAATTAGGACCTTACATATTTCACAATGCTGAAAATTCAGGCGTTAAGGCGACAGGAAATTTTTCTTTTCTTTTTCTTTAAGACTAACCTATTTGCTTACTGTTGTATTTTCTGATAATTCTTTGTCATAATAATACATTAGGTAAAGGTATTAAACTTTTTGTTCGTTGCCATAACTCCGTGTGGTGAAAGCAGTGATTATGAGGTAAATGTCATAAGATTGTTGCGTTGACCGCTTTAATTACATATAACTCCTCCTGAGCTGGTGAGTTTGTTTCTGGGTCTCCAAGACTCTTTTCAAACAGACATTTCTAAAGCCTGTATTTTCCCCGTAGGCAGCAATTGTAATTAAATAATTCCCATATGTTCTGACATTATGTCCTTAATCCTCCCCTCAATCAAAACATTACCCCTTTTTTCTGACAGCTCTGTTGTCTTAGTTTTTATAGTTACGCTTAGCAGAACACCGGTCTGTCCAGTTAACGCCTTAAAAACTGAGAAATACCCCAACGGTGTGTGTGCGTGTGTGTGTGCGCGTCGACTCACCACACACAGATATACACACACATTTATAATTACTATGTATAATTATATGATACATCATTGTGAAACTAAAAAAAGAATCAAAAACATTTACTGACATAAATTGACGATTAATCATTAATAAATTCAAAATAAAAAAATAATAAGTACTGTGGTTTGTTTCAACTGCTATAAAAGCTCTGCGCTCCTTTTGCTCCGGGCTGTTTGCACACTTGTTTGCAAGGCAGAGCAAGGCGAATAGTTTACAATCGATTTGACGTGCGGGAATGTACGTTCTTAGATTTTATAAACAGCATACTGCAAGAGGGCGACGTAGCGCGTTTGCTGTGGTTCATGTTTGATATTCTGTTTCTCGATCGCACTGTTTATTGTTTGGGCGTACAGTCCGCACGATGGTCTAAAGTGTTCCCCCTGAAGGGGATTAAACTGGAGTTTCAGTCGAGTTTCGATGCGAGACTTTTATGGCAGAGGTGCAGGTGAAGTCAGTAAAATCTGTTAAGCTGTTTTCAGCCGTGGAAGGCTTGTGTTGTGTTTGTCACTCATGTCCGAGCGAGTCATCACATTCGTCAGCTGACCGAGGCATATTAGTGTCATAACCGATAATGACTTTGGGATGCCTGCAAAATAAGTGCTAAACCATACTAAGACCACAGAGCCTTCTTTAAATACATAAATTACACCCTTGATATTCCGCGGATAACAAAGGTCAATTTGTAGAGATCCTCTAACAGCAGAGTGTGCAGTGACCAATTCGAGTAAATCCGAAATGAATTGAACATTGAGGCTATTTAAAGGGCAAAAATTTGGCGTTTGGTGACACCAGTTATTATTTTCGTTCTGTTTGGAATTAAGTGTAAATATGTCACACAGAATTTGCCCTTGAGCCTAGCAGATTAAGGACTGTTCAGACTTGCCATATTACGTAATTTTAGTAATATGTTTAGACTTTGTCCAGATGATACATTATATACACTTTAAATTTG